>JAUUTY010000389.1:0-118554 GCA_030979885.1 Lolium multiflorum
CTCTTGAGGGTTAAATCTCATGATCTTCTGCAGTACCATCTTCTAGATTGATCTTGGCTTGTTATTCGTTTCTTGCGGTAGGAAATTTTTTGTTTTCATGCTACGAATCCCATCAACATGCGCGCACCTAACTATACCCTTTGACGAGCATGGAGAGGTGGCCACCGTCACCACAACATCCTGCTCCACCGACGGCTTGGCAGCACACCGCAGCTCCCCTACTCTTCGGGCCGCATTTCAGTTCTGGCTAAAGGTGATGTAGTTCATCGACTGCGACGAGGAGCAGTAGTCCATAACTAGGTTTTAGCAGATCTTGCTGGCCCATTTTAATTTCTAAGATTTTTGTTGTATTTTATAATTACGTGAATGATGGGATTTTCAATGAAAGAAATTATACGTTTGTCACTGACACCCTAAAGACCATTACTTCGACTATCCCACCCAACGAAATGGATGCAATGGCTGCCTTTCGACATCCAATTAGATCACCTGCTGAGATGCCCATAAACAATGTATAACGGTCATGTGATGCACTTGACACCATACTTGGGACGTACGAACGACTGCTTTTCAAGCTACCCATCTCAAATAAGGTCTTCCAAGCTGCCTCAGTTACTTTCTGGGGCTTCTGCTTGATGTGTGGAACGCTCAGCCAAGGCCCCCAAACCTGCTTTTTTGTTCTACACTGGATATGGTGTCCGGGCGCCCGAGGCTTCGTCCCCGTCCCATTGTAAGTAGGATAATGTTGCATAGAAATGTAAAATTTTCCTACCATGTAACACGAAATCCAGCTGATGCAATCAGAAGACTAGAGGCAATGCAGGGGATTATCAGTCTCACCCCTTGAAGAGGATTCCAAAGTCACAGATGAGGCTCTTGTTGCTGCAGATAGACGTCACTTGCTTGCAAAAGCTGTAGAAGACCTGATCACGCGCCATCGAACGTGGGCAAAGACCTCGGTCACACACGGGTTGTTGAAGATTACGCCCACTCCCTTGCCCCAGCAGCGAAGTAGTGCTCCTCTTGAATCCGACAAAGACGACTGGTGTCATGGTGGAGAAGTCCCAGCAGAGCTTCGCGCTGTGGGACGTGGTGGAGGAGAGAGGCCGCTAGGGTTTGGGGAGAGGGGGCGCGGGCATGGGGTGCGGCCACCTTGGTGGTTCTTGGGTGGCCGCCCCCCTTGGCCCCTCTTTATATAGGTGGAACCCCAAGTGTTGGTCTCCAAGTCTTCGAATAAGACCAACCAAAACCTTCCATATGGTGGGAAACCTACCCAAGCTAGGACTCCCACTAGAGGTGGGAGTTCCACCTCCATATGGGGGGTTGGTTTCCCCCTGGGAGCCACCCACCCCCACTAGGGTTGGTCTACAGAGGTGGAGTCCCATGTGGACTCCACCTTCCTTGGTGGTTTCTTCCGGACTTTTCTAGAACCTTCTAGAACCTTCCATAAACCTTCCATCATTTATTCACATAAAATGACATCCTATATATGAATCTTATTCTTACTATTCGAACTCTGTGATGTCCTGGATCTTATCCGGGACTAACAAATATTCAACTCCATTCCATATCCAAGTTCTACCATTTCAACATCCAACTTTAAGTGTGTCACCTTTGTTCAGAACCATACATGGTTTGGCACTACCCGACCAATAACCAATGGGATCTGGAGATCCATAATGGCTCCTACATATTCAACGATGACTTTAGTGATCGAATGAACCATTCACATACAATACCAATTCCCTTTGTCACTCGATATTTAAAACCCAGGTTTGATCAAGATCACTCTATACCTGTTCAACCTCGTCTCCCGACAAGTACTCTTTACTCACTGCATGTGGTCTCTATGAACTTATTCATATGCTTGCAAGACATTAGACGACATTCCACCGAGAGGCCCGTATATCTATCCGCTATCGGATGGACAAATCCCACCTTGATCCATATGCCTCAACTCATACTTTCCGGATACTTAATCCCACCTTTATAACCACCCATTACGCATGGCGTTTGGTTTTTTTAAAGTACCTTTCCTGGTAAGTGATTTATACGATCTCATGGTCATAAGGACTAGGTAACTATGTATCAAAGCTTATAGCAAGAACTTAATGGACGATCTTATGCTACGCTTAAATGGGTGTGTCCATTACATCATTCATATAATGATATAACCTTGTTATTAATAACATCCAATGTTCATGATTATGAAACTAATCATCCATTAATCAACAAGCTAGTTTAAGAGGCATACTAGGGACTTCTTGTTGTCTACATATCACACATGTACTAATGTTTCAGTAATACAATTATAGCATGGTATATAAACATTTATCATAAACATAAAGATATATATAATAACTACTTTTATTATTGCCTCTTGGGCATATCTCCAGCTCCCACTTGCACTAGAGCTAATAATCTAGATTACATTGTAAGGTACCTAACACCCATGGCATTCTGTGTTGGTCATGTTGCCCTAGAGAGCTTTAGTCAACGGATCCGCTACATTCAGATCTGTGTACTTTGCAAATCTTTACTTCTCCATCTTCGTTGTAGAATCGAATGATAACGCAGCTTGATATGCTTCAGCCTCTGTGTGACTTTGGTTCTTGTGCATTGGCGATGGCACCCATGTTGTCACAATAGATGACTAATGGGTCCAATGCACTAGGAACCACACCAAGCTCTACAATGAACCTCTTCATCCATACCGCTTCCGATGAAGCTTCCGAAGCAGCTATGTACTCCGATTCAGTTGAGGATTTCGCCACCGCACCGTCTGAGCTTGCCTACCATCACAAACATTCAATATAAACACGCACTTTGACTTAGAGTCATCAGATCGTGTTGTACTGTAACTTGTTACAACGAGCTCTTTGTCACCTCCATAACAAAGAAACATATCCTTAGTTCTTTTCAAGTACTTCAGATATTCTTGACTGCTGTCCAGTGTTCCATTCCTGGATCACTTTGATATCTGCTAGTCAAACTAACAGCATGTGCTATATCCGGTCTTGTACATAGCATGGCATAAATGATAGCCTACTGCCGAGGCATAGATCCGACTCATCCTTTCTCTTTCTTCTCTTACTATAGTCGACCTTGAGTCTTACTCAAGACCTTGCCGGTAACATAGGTAAAACCCTTTTCTCACATTCATCTCTTAAACTTTAGAATCTTGTCCAGTATGTTCTTCGTGATAGCCCTATTAGGCTCTGATCTATCTCTATAAATCTTGATGCCTAATATATACGATGCTTCACCAAGGTCTTTCATTGAAAAACTATTATTCAAATAAACCTTTACACTGCTTAATAGTTCTATATCATTCCCAATTAATAATATGTCATCTACATATAATATCGGGAATACTACATCACTTTCTTGTAAATACGTGCCTCTCCATGAACCGTATAAACCCCAGTCTTTGATCACCTTATCAAAGCGTCGGTTCCAACTACTTGATGCTTGCTTCCAGATTGAACGCTGAAGTTTGCATACTTTGTCACATTTTTAGGATCGACAAAACCTTGGGTTGTACCATATACAACTCTTCCTCAATGTCTCCATTAAGGAACGCCGTTTTGACATCCATCTGCCAAATCTCATAATCAAAAATGCAGCTATTGCTAACAAAATCCTCACAGATTTTAGCTTCGACAGGTGAGTCTCATCGTAGTCAACACCTTGAATTTGTCGGAAACCCTTGCGACAAGTCGAGCTTTATGGACAGTAATATTACCATCAGCATCTGCTTTTCTCTTGAAGATCCATTTATTCTCGACAGCCTTCTCATCGTAAGTCTACCAAAGTCCATACTTTGTTATCATACATGGATCCCATTTCGGATTCATGGCTTCTTGCCATTTGTTGGAATCTGTGCTCATCGTCGCTTCTTCATACGTCAGGTCTTCATCATTGTTGTCCACAATCATTACATTTAGACAAGGATCATACCAACCGGAGTGGCACGATCCCTTCGATCTGCGAGGTTCGTGGCTATCTCATTTGAAGTTTCATGATCATTGTCATTTGCTCGCTGGTTTAGCAAGAACATCTTCCGCATCGCGCTACTCGATCAACGAGCAGATTCTTCAATCTCATTGAGTTCTACTTTCTTCCAAGCCACTTTAGTGAGAAATTCTTTCAAGAAAGGTTCCGTTCTTACAACAAATATCTTGCCTTCGGATTTGTGAAGAAAGTACCCTATAGGGTATCCTATGAAGACGCATTTCTCTTTGGGTTCTAGCTTGTCCTGGTTGTAACTTTTACATAGGCTTCAACCCCAAAACTTTTAGGAACGAAGACTAGGTTTCTTAAACCATAATTCATACGAGTATCGTTTCAACGGATTTTGATGGTGCTCTATTTAAAGTGAATGCATCTGTCTTCTAATGCATAACTCCAAATGATAACTAACCGCAAGAGACATCATAGAACGAACCATATCTAAGAGATTACGAATGCTCGGACACACCATTTCGTTGTGGTGTTCTTGTGTGTCAATTGTGAAAGTATTCCACATTTCTTTAAATGCATGCCAAACTCATAACTCGATATTCACCTCCGCGATCGATCGAAATTTAATCTTCTTGTTACGTTGATTTTCTACTTACTTTGGAATTCCTTAAACTTCTCAAAGTTTCGGATTTATGTTTCATGAAAGGATATACCCATATCTACTCGGATCATCTCGTGAAGGTTAGAACATAACGATAACCACCCCATGCTACACTCTCATTGGTCCGCATACATCGGTATGTATGATTTCCAATAAGTCAGTAGCTCCTCCATAATACAGAATGGAGTCTTAGTCATTTTTCCCATTAGACATGCTTCGATCTATCAAGTGACTCAAAGTCAAGTGATTCAAGTAACCCATCGGTATGGAGTTTCTTCATGCCTTGACCAATATGACCAAGACATGCCACATATAAGTAGAATTATCATTCAATTTAATTCGCTTTGGCATCAATGTTATGTATATGTGTATCACTACTATCGAGATCTAACAGAAATAAGCCATTCTTTCTTTGTGTGCTCACCATAAAAGATATTATTCATAAAAATAGAACAACCATTATTCTCGACTTGATAATAACCGTCTTGCATTAAACAAGATCCAGATATAATGTTCATGCTCAACGGGTACAAAATAACAATTATTGAGGCTTAAAACTAATCCCGAAGGTAGATGTAGAGGAAGTGTGCCGACGGCGATCACATCGACTTTGGATCCATTTCCAACGCGCATGGTCACTTCATCTTTTAGTAGTCTTCGTTTATTCTTTTCCTGTTTTGAGTTACAAATATGAGCAACCGAACCAGTATCAAATACCCTGGTACTAACAGAACCAGTAAGATAAACATCTATAACATGTATATCGATATACCTTCTTCTTCTTCTTGACAAGGCCGCTCGATCCGCAAATACTTGAGCAATTACGCTTCCGTTGTCCCTTCTCCTTGCAGAATAGCACTCAGATCGCTTAGGGCCGGCCTTAGGTTTCACAGGAGGCGTGACAGCTTTCTTGCCACTCTTCTTGTTCTTGCCTTTAGACTTGCCCTGCTTGAACCGGTGGTCTTGTTGACCATCAACACTTGGTGCTCTTTCTTAATTTCAATCTCAGAGATTCAGCATGGAGAAGAGTTCAGTAACTCTTTGTTCATGTTCGCATATTGTAGTTCATCACAAAGTTCTTGTAACTAGGTGGCGTGATTCACGATTAATCCGGTCTATTAGGAATCACTATTCCCAAGTCAGTTTCTTCGCATGCCGGACATGGCGAGCATGTGCTCACTAACGGAGCTCGCCTCTTCCATCATGCAACAAGAAGTGTTGATGCTTCATAGCATTCCACGGGCGCATGAGTCTCAAATATAGTCTTCAACTCATTGATTAACTCATGTGGATCGTGGTGCTCAAAACGCTTTTGAAGATCGCTTCCCCCATAAGATGGCACACGAACTTGAGAGTGTTGAGTTTTCCGAGCGTAAACAGCTTTTACTTCATCGGTTTCTGGGCCAGAGGGTCACCTAGCGTGCATCACACATATTGCATTTCCGCCATTGAGGAAAATCCTCACATGACTGAACCAGTCGGTGATTGCTACCGTTGCTCTTAAGCTTTTCTTTCTCTAGGAACTGGTTAAAATTGATTGAGGACGCCATATCTACAACATATTTGCAATAGTTTAGACTAATGTTTATGACAAATTGAGTTCAAATTTTAATTCAATATAATTAAAAACTAGGTGAACTCCCACTCAAAACAATATCCCTCACATTGTCTTAGTGATCACACGAACCAAATCCACCACACCAAGTCCGATCATCACGAGACAAGATGTAACTTCAATGGCGAACACTCAAAGTGTTCATCATATCAATCATATGATTCAAGCTCTACCTTCGTATCACGTGTTCCGAGACCATGTCTGTACATGCTAGGTTCGCCAAGGCCACCTTAGTATCCGCATAAACTGTTTGCACCCGTTGTATGCACTTGTTGATTCTATCACACCCGATCATCACGGATGCTTCGAAACGACAAGTCTTGCAACGGTGCTACTAAGGATGAACACTTTATTATCTTGAGATTTTAGTGAGGGATCATCTTATAATGCTACGTCACGATCTAAGCAAAATAAGATGCATAAAAGATTAACATCACATGCGCTCATTGTGATATGATATGGCCTCTTTGTCTTTGCGCCTTTGATCTTCATCTCCAAAGCACTGACATGATCTCCATCATCAACGGCATGATCTCCATCATTGTCGGCGTAGCACCAAGTCAATGGCGCCGTCTTCATGATTGTCCTTCATGTAGCAACTATTACAACTACTTTGAAATACTACTCAACATGAAATTTAAAGACAACCATAAGGCTTGCCGGTTGCCACAATACAATAATGATCATCTCATACATAGTCATCATCACATTATGGCCATATCACATCACCAAACCCTGGCAAAACAAGAGACGCTCTCTAATTTGGTTTGCATATTTTACGGGTTTAGGGTTTCGAAAAGATCTAATCTTCCTACGAACATGAACCACAACGGTGATACTAGTGTTGTCAATAGAAGAGTAATTGAATCTTCACTATAGTAGGAGACAGACACCCGCAAAGCCACTTATGCAATACAAGTTGCATGTCGAGCGTGGAGCAAATCTTCATGAACGCGGTCATGTAAAGTTAGCCGAGCCGCTTCATCCCACTACAAAAGATGCAAAGTACTCAACTAAAGATAACAAAAGTACCATCACAAACCATTGTGTTCTTACTGTGCAACCATCTATGCATAGACACGGCTCGATACCACTGTAGGATAATTGATAGAAAACAAAAATTTCACCACGAACACGAAATCCAAGCCAAGATGCAATCTAGAAGACGGCAACGAGGGGATGATCGAGTCTCACCCTTGAAGAGATTCCAAAGCCTACAAGATGAGGCTCTTGTTGCTGCGGTAGACCTCACTTGCCGCTGCGCTAGAAGATCTTGATCACGGTTGCCACGGACGGCGGACCGTGACTTGGCCACATCGGTTGTTGATGAAGACGACGTCCACCTCCCTGCCCAGCGGGCAGAGTAGCTCCTCATCGGACAACACGACGGCGTGGTGCTGTGGTGGAGAAGTCCAACAGAGCTTCGCTAAGCTGCGGGACGTGCGGAGGAGAGAGGCCGCTAGGGTTTGGGGATAGGGGCGCTCTACCTAGGGGTGCGCCACCTTGGTGGTTCTTGGGTGGCCGCCCCCCCCTTGGCCCCTCATTATATAGGTGGAACCCCAAGTGTTGGTCTCCAAGTCTTCTAATAAGACCCGAACCAAAACCTTCCATATGGGAAACCTAAGCTAGGACTCCCACTAGAGGTGGAGTTCCACCTTCCATATGGGGGTGGTCCCCCCTGGGGAGTCCACTTGGGACTCCACCCCCACTAGGGTTGGTCGGCCATGGAGGTGGAGTCCATGTGGACTCCACCTTCCTTGGTGGTTTCTTCCGATTTTCTAGAACCTTCTAGAACCTTCCATAGAACCTTCGCATCATTTTAATTCATATAAAATGACATCCTATATATGAATCTTATTCTCCTGACCTCATTCCGAACTCCTCGTGATGTCCGATCTTATCCGGACTCCGAACAAATATTCGAACTCCATTCCATATCCAAGTTCTACCATTTCAACATCCAACTTTAAGTGTGTCACCCACTGTTCGCGAACTATGCGGACATGGTTTGAGTACTCACCCACCAATAACCAATAGCGGATCTGAGATCCATAATGCCCCACATATTCAACGATGACTTTAGTGATCGAATGAACCATTCACATACAGTACCAATTCCCTTGTCACGCGATATTTTACTTGTCTGAGGTTTGATCTTCGTATCACTCTATACCTTGTTCAACCTCGTCTCCGACAAGTACTTTACTCGTATCAGTATGTGGTCTCTTATGAACTTATTCATATGCTTGCAAGACATTAGACTACATTCCCACCGAGAGGCCCTATATCTATCCGTCATCTGGATGGACAAATCCCACCATCCATATGCCTCAACTCATACTTTCCGGATACTTAATCCCACCTTTATAACCACCCATTACTTAATGGCGTTTGTGTAATCAAAGTACCTTTCCGTATAAGTGATTTACATGATCTCATGGTCATAAGGACTAGGTTATGTATCGAAAGCTTATAGCAAATAACTTAATGACGAGATCTTATGCTACGCTTAAATGGGTGTGTCCATTACATCATTCATATAATGATATAACCTTGTTATTAATAACATCCAATGTTCATGATTATGAAACTAATCATCCATTAATCAACAAGCTAGTTTAAGAGGCATACTAGGGACTTCTTTGTTGTCTACATATCACACATGTACTAATGTTTCTCGGTTAATACAATTATAGCATGGTATATAAACATTTATCATAAACATAAAGATATATATAATAACTACTTTATTATTGCCTTTTGGGCATATCTCCAACAGGGGCACCGGCACACCGGACACAACTAAGGGTAGGCTAAGCGACGCGGCTCCCACATGTCGGCGAGTATATTTGCATAAACCGTTGATTCACGCCTTTTCCTCGTCGCTCCTTCCTTCCCGCGCTCCCACCCTCCGCCACTGGATTTGCCTACCGGCTTGGGCATCCGATCTCTCTTCGAGAGTCGGCACATCGCCACACGGCGCTCCCGCCGGTCGTTCCGCGCCGTCGCTTATCAAGTCCTTAACGCGGCGCCAAATCCGCTCTACCCCACGCACACAAGGTGCTCGACGACTTGCCGTGTAGGCGCGATTGGTCGTTGTTTGTTGCGTCGTCTGCCTCGCGCAATTTTAACCATTGAGTTTGCTTTAGATAGCGACGATGATGGTTGCCCTGTCGTGAGGACGAGCAAGCCTTTGACGACAACCTCCGGGAGTATTTGCTCATCAGATCTCTCCAGGAGGGGAGAAGAGGAAGAGGCACCTGGAGGATCAAGGTCGGGGAGGAAGGAAGTCCAAGCCCCGGCGCAGAGGATGGAGGGGCATGCCATAATGCACAACGACTACTTCGCGATGATGCAACACATGCCAATTTTCGCCGCTGTACAGATGAGCAAGGGGTTGTTCATGAATATCCTCCACGGCGTTCAGGAGTTCGAATACTTCAAGCTCAAGCTCGACGTTGTAGGCGTTGTCTGCCTTCAGTCGATCAAGTGCACCGCCGCCATGAGGATGCTTGCATACGAGAGCACCCGCCGATACACAGGACGACTACCTTCGATGAGTGAGTCACTGCCATTGAGTGCATGTACAAGTTTTGCCAGCTGTGGTAAAGTTTGGCAAATACTACTTGAGAGGGCCAACTGAGGAAGAGACTCAAGGATCATGGCACAAAATGTTGCAGAGGATTTCCTGAATGCTTGGGCATCATCGCAGTCGGGCATGGAAGAACTGCCCGTTTGCTTGGCAAGGTATATACAAAGGGCGTCATGGATATTGTAGTGTGGTGCTTGAATGTAGGGATTATGACCTGTGATTTGGCATTCTTCTTTGGCATGGCGGGATCACACAATGACATCAACGTGTTGCAGTCTCCGTTGTTCAGCAGACTAGTGGAAAGGATGCTCCACCATGCAACTATGAGATCAATGGCCACGAATATACCAAATGCTATTGTCTAGCCGATGGTATATCCAAAATGGGCCACTTTTGTCAAAACAATCTCAATCTATCAGGTCTGAAGAATTCCCACTTTGCTACGCGACAGGAGGCTTGCGGAAGGATATCGAGCGGGCGCGCATTTGGTGTCACAATCGCCATTGTCCGGTACCCTGCTCTAAGCCGGTCTCACGACCAAATGTGGAGGTGATGCAGCTTGTGTGATCATGCACACATGATCATCGAGGATGATGCAAGAATCATGCCAAGACACATGTTGGTCTCATGAGTGAGGGCCCTCTTGTGAGGTTGATCATGAGTTGCCTGCAGATTTTGCATTTTCTCATGCACGCAGAGATCCTGTAGCAATGTTCATGATCAATTTCAAGTTGATCTCGTTGAGCATTTGTGGAGGATCAAAGGAAATACCGTGGCACTTGATCTAGCATCTACCCCTATTTATTATATTTGTTTACTTGTTTTATTGTTTGTTGTATTTTAATTTGAAAACAATCCTCGTAAACATTTTTATTCATATGCTATATTTGATAAATAGTTTTGTGTTAAAAAAGTATTTTTAATGTTTAGAGGCGCGTTTGGGGGACGCCTGGGGAGTGACGTCACCAAACGCGGCACGAACAAAACACGTCCCCTAAGCGCTCAATCCGGCGCAGTTTGGTAGACGTTTTGGGGACGCGACTGGAGATGCTCTAATGCATGTTATAGCCTAGCTCTAGGCTAGCTACTACACGTCCCAATTGAAGCAGGGCTGATCGCATGATCGTCATGTATTGGATCCAGTTAGCCAATGTGCGTATGTATGTTGGAGGTGCGCACCTAAATTGATCGAGCACATGCATGTGATCGAGCTAGGTGCAGGTCTGGAAAGAAGACAAAAGATACATGACGTCGAGATATAGCTACGTACTTTAGTTACGTAGTTGGGTAGCTTTAGCTAGCGCGCCTGGAAAGATATACCACTATCTGTCAATCAGTCTTGTTGATAACAAAAATAACAAAGACCAAGAAAGTCATCATTATATATGCAACAGGTCCTACACTGGCTGCCTGAGGGCTGCTCCTAGGGGTCCTACCGCCGTCGCCCCGTCTTCCTCTCTAGAGTAAATGACGTAAAACTACCATATTATAGGCGATGATGTCTGTAATCTACTTTTTCAAATTCGGCGTCTGCCGACGGTTGGCCCTAAAATTTGGCTGTGCATGGCCACTCTCATTGTCACCCGCTAACAAGCTCACGCAGACACAGTTTTTGGCCGCGTGTACGTTGATTATGTTAGGATCATGTTCCGCAGATTTGGTGCTCGAGGCTTATGCATATTTGTTGCATGAGTCAGTTTGGGACATGACGACTCATATATGAAGAGCATGAGCATCTATTTGTGTTAATCAGTGCCAAGGCTAGAAGGAATGCATATGGTGGTCAAGCGGATGCGACGGCAAAACGTGGTTGAGGTTTGGTGGTGCTTCTTCAATACCGGGACTAAAACTTTAGGTGAAAACTCTTGATTTGGCCTTATTTGGTCATACCTGGGAAGGCGGTATTTCGCCATTGTTACCTTGAATGGATTTTAGCTAGTCTTGCTCTTGAGGATGAAAACTCATGATGTAATCTTTGATTGGATCGGGTGACAACAACACTTATGTGACAGAGATGTTGCTTTTAGAAAACTTTCTCTTAGCATGTAGTATGTTGTTAGAACAGTGGTTGATATTGTCGTTGGTTATTTGTTAGTTACTACTGCATTAGGCTGGCCATAGTGGTAAGTATCATGTAGTACTATCATGCATATGATACTTGTGTATGGTACTATCTATATAGTGGCTAGTATCATAGTTATGTTATATTTATTGCTTTTTAGAATCTCAATGTAAATTTATGCACAAGATTTATTTGCCATTAACTTTTTTTCTCGTAACAAGCGCTATGATACGCATCCATATATGTTACTCTAAGCTCCTCTCTCCACCTTAATTAGCGACCACATCAGCATTTTTGTGGGACCAATATGCATGACACTAGTTATGATACTAGCTCTATGGCTAGCCTTAGATCCTGTTTTTTTTTTCTCTTTTTTTTTAATAATTTGGCCGTGTACATAATTGACGTCTGTTACTACTACTCGAGAAGGAGTGATTGATTAGTTGTATGCTGTTACTCGAGAAAGAATGATTGATTAGTTATATGCTAGCTGGCAGTAAAGTAAAGTGGTTAGCAGGGTGCAGTGGCATACAAAAGGCGAGGAGAAATATACCTACCAGCGGCCGGTCGATCAAAGGTTCTTTTGTCATGATAAAGATTGAGGGAATATATTCTACTCCTGTACTTAGCTACATGTATGCGTACACTTGATGCCAATGAACTTCACTTGCTTTTGTTGCGATCGACCGGTGATTTTATATCTGTACTTAATTAGCAGCGTACGTACCTGCTTTTGTGCATCATAGTATGCATGATTTCAGTAGTCGTTTCCCAGCTCCAGTAGCTTTGGTTACCTGTCGGTGGGTGGATAGTACTGGCGGAGAATGATAGTGTCAATCTGTCAAATCCGTTCACCCATACTCTCTGTCAAATCCTTTTCCCTAATTCCCTTTCGTTCGCTATAAAGCAACACGTATATACGCGTAAATACGTACACGTACACATACATGGAGTCAGAGTGCGAACAATATAGTTTGAGGGCGCTACATTTGCATAGGAAGCTAGCTAAAAGAAGAGGCTGGCTGATTTTGGGGTCACAATGTCACATGGCCGCCGCGTGGGCATGCGCGTCAGCACGTGCAATCAGTGAGTTGCTTAATTTGTGCGCATTGTCAGTGACATGAGACGAGAGCATGTTTGCTGCCCGACATAGCCGATAGCTCCCTACGAGTGATAGCATCCACCGATAGAGAGAGCACGACATAGCAGAACAGAGAGAGCAAGAAGAGATTGGTGGTGGCGGCGCCTGTCCTGACCTGGTTCTGGGCAAGCAGGCAGGCAGGCAACTCTCGATGATCAAGCTCAACTGACTGACTGAGTAAGTATTCTTTCTCGAAATGAATTTACGAGCTCAGCTATCTTGTGTACGGGAACCACCACCGCCACCTTCTCCTCCTGTTATCCCTTCCCAACCTCTCCGACCCGCCGGACGGCGGAGGAGGACGATGCGCCGGCCAGCCGGGCGGCGTCTCATCCCCGACGCCGGCCACAATCCGACAAGCGTGGTCCTCCGATCCCGTTCCATCGCTTTTCAGTTCCATTCCTTCCCGACATTGGGGACCTCACCGGATTCATGGCGACCTCAATGCCAGTTCTGTCCAGTTCTGTCCCACCTCCACCTGCTTTCTTGGTCTTTCAGGTTCCCACCTAACAACATTACCTCTCTCCATTCATTTCTTCACTCAATACCTCCTTTCAAAAAATAGCATTATACCTACTGTGTTTGTTTTTCTCATATTAATAGTCTCGTCGAAAAGTCATATTGGATCCTGGGCACCAGTGCTCTTGCCAGATTAAAAAAAATCGAAAATTATATTTATATGTTTTAAAAAATTATGTAACAAAATTCTAAAAGTACCTAATGATGTATACTAACCTACAAAATCTCAATTTCAAATTGTTTTTTGACTTATACAAAAATGACAAAATCTGTTTTCTTTTTGTAGATTTGAATCACTATACTCAGATATATGCATTTGTTATTTTGTGCAGCCAAAAATACACATTATTTTCAGTTGAAATTTTACACGATTGTGGGATACAATACCGGCTACATCATGATTTATTTTCAGATTTTTATGAAGCTTAGAAATATGATTTTTCATTTATTTTTGAAGTGCGATCACTGGTGCTCATGTGCTTAGCCTATATGTCTACTTGTTATTGGTGATTCCGTTATTCCGTTAATTATTATGGCCATCTTGTGTTCTCATAATCCTACGTATATGGTATGTAAAAGTCTTTTAGACGAAAGACTAGGTGCCTGGCTTTAACATCCCTGAACCCACCTTACAACATGGGTTTAGTGCCTTACAAACTAAGCATATCAGCTAATGATGATTGCTGATACATGATCAAAATAACTTGAGCAATTCCAGCTAACACCAACAGAGCTATCATGTTACAAAAGTGACGCTGCGCGCAAGCAGTTAGGCAAGTGATCTAGGTGGCGCGACTCTTGCGTGCTCGGCAGACGGCTGCTCGATTGGGCTCCTGTCCAGCCGGATTATTGGCCATGGTCCTCCAGAGTTTTTTTTGCGAACCTGCGAGAGATCTGCGCGTTATTATATTAAACTTAAGAGGTGAGCCAAGAAGCCCCATTACAGCGGATTTACATCAACCACCTCGCAACACCACTTTGGGTGCCACAACTGCCGGAGCAACCGGCTTCCTAGTGTATGTCTCCCGCAAACCCACCCCTACAAGCAACCCAAGCCTGCCATTCATCTAAGATGAGGCCTAGAACATGGGCAACAGGGTTGCGCCTATCATCAAACATCCTAGCATTCCGCTCCAACCAGATGCATCGCAGAGCTAGCATGATCAGGGAGTTGATCTTCTTGCGCTCTCGGCTGGTAGATAGCAGGGCTGCTCGAGACCACCAATCGTTGATCCCCTCCGCACCCTCGGGCAAGAAGTTTGGCAGCCGCAACCTCGCGATTAGCCTCGTCCAAATGCCGCGAGAGAATACGCAGTGTAGTGATAGGTGATCCAGGGTTTCGTCCGCCACGTCACACAGTGGGCACACAGTGGGCAAAGGGTGTGTAATGGCAACCCCCGGCGTAGCCTCCGGTCAGCAGTCCAACAACGCCGTCGCAGAGCAAGCCAAGCATGCATTTAGAACTTGAGTGGCGCGAAAGACTCCCAAATGAGATGCGCAGTGGGCAGCCCGGTGGTGCCCTGAAACAGCATCCGGTATGCCGATCGCGCCGAGAAGAGCCCATCTCCACTCCACTTCCAGGTGAACGAGTCTGGAGTAACGGTGCCCATTGGGCTGTGCACACGCTGCACTGCCTCCCACAGCCTGAGGTACTGTACGGTCGCGTCCTCCAAAGTTGACGAATAAAATGCAGTTAACTGGATGGTTAGGGAATTTCGACAGTGAGCTTACTCCTAATCTGCCACAACGCCCAACATTGGAAAGTGAAATACAACAAGACTACATATGTAGGTTGGCCAGAAAAACCATAATAATAGCATCTATAGTAGGTACGCAAAGAGGGGTCATACTAAACCTGCCAATTCAACCGAAGCCTTGAGCCGTGCACCCTCTAAAGGGGACGAGAAGGCGGCCAACTTCACCGGAGATGGGGACGAGAATAAAAATTAAGGTTAGGGCGCGGGGAGCTCACCGGCTACGAGGTCTTAGGGTCATGGTACAGGTGGGGTGCGGGAAACTCGCTAACGGCGAGGTCTTATGGTTTAGGGTTAGGAATTTTAAAAATGTTCAATCTCTAAAAAAAAGACAACACAACGACGGCCCAACACAAGAACATTTTCTGAGATCGAACATTCTTTTCAAAATCTGAACATTTTTTAAATATGAATAATTTTCGAATATGAACAATTTTTTAAAATGAACATTTTTCATTTTTTTCAAAATCTGAACATTTTTCAAAATTAATCATGTTTGAATCCTATAGTTTTTTAGTCTTAATATTTTTCGAATCTGAAAAATAAAAAGAACAACAAAAAAAATAAACAAAAAAAAGACTTGGTCTAGTTCGGTAGTTAACCAACACACTCAGAGTCTCACACAGGCTTAACGGATCACGAGAGGCCCAGCTCAGAATACGACCCATGGCCAGGTCATCTCCTCATAATCTCCCCTAAGCCGGCGCCACCCGACACCGGAGCGGTGGGATAAGGCGGATCCACGTCACAGCAGCGCGGTGGCGTCTCGCCGCTCCCTCCAGGGCCTAGTCGATGAATACCCCAAGGGTTATTACCGACGGACCGGAGCGCGGCGAGCAGCCCCTCCGCCGCCTCCGCGTTCCCGTGAGCGCCGAGAGACAGCTTCCGGACGCCCCCCATTCCCTGCATACGGCAGGGAGAGCAGCGCGGTTGCCTAGGCTACCACGAGCGGAATCCATTTCGGCCTCTACGCATATATACGTACGTACATATCTGCATTGTCTCTCGTCTTACATTCATTTCTTGGTTGTATAATTGTATTGTGGATATCCATGCGGTTAGTACTTAGTATCTTGTGGTTAGTTAACTGATTCAGTACTTATGGTGTATTGCCGCTGCTAGTAGAGTGAATGAGACTCACCACAGCCACCACTCCTATCAAAAAGTTAAAATTAGTACTGCTCGCCCAAGAGGCAAGACATTACTGAATGAAAGTTACAATCACCACCACTACCTCTTGCTCTTGTATGCGAAAGTGTTCTTTGCATGCCAGGCTATTGTTTTAGATTCTGAAGTTGAAGGAAACTCATGTATCTATCTATCTATATAATTATTTATTTCATCTCCGTATACAGGGGAGGCAGTAGTATGAATGACATCCCCCGTGGCCAACGACCTTCAAGGAAGAACTGACCCCTCTCAGCCTCAAGAAAATCATTCAAATGCTGTATCCAGAACAAATTCTGCTGGCCTTAGAGTGGGGGAGCTCACGCTACCCAATGGCGACATCTATTATGGCACACTATCCAGGGAAACGCAAATACCCGAGGGCACAGGGCGGTACATCTGGTCCGGGAGCAGCTGCGTGTACGAGGGCGAGTGGAGGAGAGGAATGAGGCATGGCCAAGGAAAAACTCTATGGCCATCAGGAGCCACCTACGAAGGCGAATACTCTGCCGGATACATGGATGGTGAAGGAACGTATGTCAGCCCCGATGGTGCATCTTCTTACAAGGGGCAATGGAAGCTGAACCGCAAGCACGGCCTCGGTCTTCAGATGTACCCCAGTGGAGACATGTACCAAGGTTCGTGGATTCAGGGGCAGATGGAAGGCCATGGCAGGTATACATGGACAAATGGCAACAGTTATGTTGGCACCATGAGAAATGGGCTCATGTCCGGCAAAGGGGTCCTTACATGGAACACCGGGGAGTCGTTCCAGGGGAACTGGCTTGACGGCATGATGCACGGGTACGGGCTGTATACGTGGGAGGACAGTGGATACTATCTTGGAACCTGGACCAGGGGATTCAAGGATGGAAGTGGCACATTCTATCCTAAACATTGCAGAGTTCCCACGGCTCACATGCTCTACATTGATGATTTGAGGAAGAGAGGTGTGCTTCCTGACATCTCAACTATCCTTCAGCAATCCTCTTCCTTCAACACTAAGGCCGATGCAGATCAAGAATCTGCGGATGCTAGTGTGCCCAGTAGAAATTTGAGTTTCGAGCGACCGCCTTCGAAGAAGCCATCTTTACAGAGACGCTGGAGTATCGGAGTGGCTATCGAAAAAATCATCGGCCGTGAATCTGGTGCAGGTTCTGAAACACAAGAAGATATGGCTGGTTCTGACTTCCCTATACTCGAAAGGGTGTACGCGCAGGGCGTTCTTATCAGTGAGGTGGTGCTGAATAAGAGCTCCTCGGATTCATCCAAGAAATTGAAACGTCGCCAGAGCAAGATGGCGAGGGATATCAAAAGGCCTGGAGAGGCAATCATTAAAGGACACAGGAGCTATGATCTAATGCTTTGTCTGCAGCTTGGAATCAGGTAAAGGCTAATATAAAAGGCTCCTGATTGAAATTTTAGTGACTTCCTTTTCTACATTGTTATTTGTACGCAGTTGTCCTATGGTATTTATATGGAATCTTCCGATGAGTGCAGTGTTTTGGAGCCCGATAATTTGAAAATTTCGAAAACTGTATTTTTAAGCTTTAAACATCTGATAATTAACATGTATTGTTCATTGACTTTTAACCATATAGGGAAGAGGATTGTGACATATACCAAGTTACAAACATAGCCTAGAAGACCAACCGTGCATCTTTTTTCATTGACCAAACTAGTTCTGATTTTTCAACTGTTAGAAAGATCACTGCTTTTGACACTCTTAAGTTTAAGGGGCCATTATGGTAGAGAAGGTGACTGAAATGGTTCTCCTCATCGCTATAGAAACCAGCTGTGTGTTCTTTTCTTTTCTCTGTTATCAACATGAGAGAGTCATGTTCTCTTGTTGAATACCAGCTAATTCATTTTCTTGTGATCAGTAAAACGTTAAATATGATTATACTACTCAGGTACACAGTTGGAAAGATTACACCGATTCAGAAGCGTGAAGTGCGAGCTTCTGATTATGGCCCCAATGCAAGTTTCTGGATGAACTTCCCCAAAAAAGGATCACGACTGACTCCTGCACATTGTGCTGTAGATTTTAAGTGGAAGGACTACTGTCCAATGGTTTTCAGGTTTGTTGTCTCCGTTCCTCACTTTTCATTTTATTAAGAGTAATTGTTTGTCAGCTATGTTTTTCTGTTCATATAGTGCAGCCTTATAAACTAGCTTTATAAGTAAAAGTAAATTATAAGGATGTCATGAAGTATCCTGAGAAGTTCAATTACTTACAGTATCACTCTGTTGGAATCTCTCTGAATCTTATTCTGCAATGCTATTGATTGCTTATGAATTTGGAACTTATTGATTGCTTCTGAACTTATAAAATTTGAAGTTTCCTCGTTTTAGTAGCTAGTAACTAGTGAGACACCCTCGCAATATTATTTCCTATTTCAACTAATTTCTGGTTAGTGTTTGATTACAGAAATTTGAGGGAGATGTTCAAGATTGATACAGCCGATTATATGATGTCAATTTGTGGAAGTGATGCTCTTAGGGAGCTATCTTCACCTGGGAAAAGTGGAAGTATCTTTCTCCTATCACAAGATGACCGGTTTATGATCAAGACCCTTCGAAAATCAGAAGTGCAGGTTCTTGTTTCTGTTCTATACTTTTGTGATAAGCACTGTACAATACCTGTTAGTTGATAATATATGTTGGTAACTTAGCATGGTCGGGTAAACTGGCATAGGCCAGGGCGCCAGGCAATGGGATCATGTCATTTCTTTTTGAAAAGGAAGGACAAGCCTTCCAGGTTCTGCCTCGTTGGATGGACACAGCCATAACTTTATTAAAATGATGCCACCAGACCAAAATAATTGGCTTACATAGAAAAAAAAACAAGACCAACATCTGGTCTCGTGACAGTAAATATCTCTAACAAGACTATATGTGGATCAAATCCATGGACAAAACAACGTGGAGGCTAACTAAGAGCATGGTGCTCGAAGACAACGCCTTAAAGTAGAAAGCGCCGCTCATCTGGCGATGTTGCTGGGTCTAACCAAGAGGTACATGTGGGGTTCAGTATCACACCAGAAGCGAAGCATTGAGCCACTACCTTCAACAAGGATACGCCGTATGCAAGACCATTGCTTGATCCATCTGGAAAGGCATCACGAGTTTTTTTTCTTTTCGAGAAAACACAAAACCTGCGTCTCATGCATTGCTAGAAAGAAGTTTTACAAGCCTAGAACTAGGCCGTTACACCCAACACTCGCGACAAGCTACAAACAGCCGTTGGATGAAACAAAACAACAGACACAACCAATAGCCTCTATGTCTTCCATGCTTGCACTCAGTACACAGCATACCAGCCGGAACCTCGGCTAGCGAGAAAGAGAGTCCCACTCTGCAAAGAAGGGCGAAGTAGGGTTGTTCCCGATTTGGAGAAGGCGTCTGCTTAACAATGGTCGCGGACTGACCATGTGGTACACGTGGTGAGCAACTAAACAATTGTTAAACAAAACAATGGTCGCGGACTGTTAACCTTGCACTACTGCAGAAGACACCCCTGCCGTGCCAGGGCGACCTCGCACCTCACACCCATTGAGAAGGCCTGATCCGACATGACCCCAACAATGGGAGGAGATGGCCCCGGCAGCCCTGAGAAGGGCACGCAAGGCATCCTGCGGACCCTGCAGTCATCAACCATCAACCATTGCCCATGTCTTGAGCACTGCACCACCTAGCTCTTCCACTTACCCTGCCTATTGCAACGGACACCCAACTGCTGAAAAATTGCCCATCGGCAGCCCTTTGGCATAGATGATGCACAACGGCGAGCCAGTCATGTCCTCATACCCAACTGCTAGATCATGAGTTTTCACCCAGTGAGCGCGCACACTCATCATTGACTGCTGACATCCACCATTGCTACCGGTGAGTGCCTGCCCAGTGCCCACAAAGAGCATCGCGTTAGCCACTTCCTACACAAAACCAAAGGAGAGATCGCCAGAAACAGATTGAGGACATCACCTGCACTGCATCCGAGTTTCCGCACCACCATCAGATTGCAATCCTGTAATCTAGGTCTTATTTCTTTTGCTTCGAGAAACCGGTCTCCTTGCCTACTCAATCAGAATATGCTGTTTTGAATGATCTGGTGATTGCTTATCTAGCTCAACACTTGATCAGAAATGGACATGCCTAATTATGATCCAGGACTTTTAACTTATGTGACTATATTACGCCGAACATGTTCCTATAATTGTGAACTAGTTACATAGTGAACTTATCAATTTATCTTAATAATTGAGTCAAACTTATTATTTAGTTCATTTGTTTACATGTGCAACTGATTTTTCTTGACATGATATTTTCATGTAGGTTCTTTTGCGTATGCTTCCAGACTATTATCGGCATGTCCATACTCATGAGAACACACTCGTAACCAAATTTTTTGGCCTCCACAGGGTGAAACCTTCAAGCGGTCAGAAGGTAATGACACTATAACTGTTATTTGTGCTTCCTTGCCACTCTCTCGTTTCAAAAAATATGAAGAAAAAATTGAATTTGTGAATTGTTTAGCAACTTTGACCAGTAGTGCATTACAAACGATATGGAATGATCATGTTAAAATAATTAAGTTGGATTTTCAAGGGAAGTACTTTGATAATTTAAAAAAATGTCAGCATTTTCCACCATGCCAAGATTACAATTGATGGTCAAAGTTACATATGTTATCCAAAGTTTCGCATATTTATGAACATGGGTAGCATTTTTCTGTCAGTCCTAAAAGGATTTTAGTTTTCACATTTAATGTATTCTGGTTACCTCTTTTGAAATAATGGTTGGTATTGAACCGTTGATTATGATTGTTTGTATTTGCAGTTTCGATTTGTAGTGATGGGAAACATGTTCTACACAGCACTTAGAATTCATCGAAGATTTGATTTGAAAGGTTCATCTTTGGGTCGTTCTACCGACAAAATTAAAATCGATGAGAACACGACTCTGAAAGACTTGGATCTGAACTACTCATTTTATCTTGAGCCTTCATGGCGGGATGCTTTGCTTAAGTAAGCATAATCTCGCTGAAAAAAGCAGCTTAATAATTCTCGTGGCCAGTTTTCTGTGTAACAACCATATTTCTGTTCTCACTCTGTGTAGACAGATTGAGACCGACAGCGAATTTCTAAAGAATCAGGGTATAATGGATTACAGTTTACTTCTTGGTTTCCATTACCGGGCTCGTCAAAATCTACAAAGACGAGCATCATTTCATGAAGGCATTTTGGCGGATAAACTAGCTGTTCTTTCAGAAGAAGGTAAGCATGCAATTGTATCTTCATTTCTGTGAGTAAGTTGTCACCAATTAATCCAACCCTTTTTGCTGGCATCCATGATGTAGATGCAGTGGAGGAGGATTCCACTTATAACTACCGAGAAGGGCTGGTTTTGGTACAGCGGGGTAGCGACCAAAAGAGCAAAGTCGACGTTGGCCCTCACATAAGGGGAAGTCGCCTGCGTTCATCGTCTGCTTGTTTCGAGGAAGTAGATCTCTTGCTTCCAGGCACAGCAAGGTCATTGGTTGATTTCTATTTAGTCAATTCTCATGCTCTTCCAATGCTGATCTATGTTTGAGATGATTGAATTTGCTGTCAAATTGGATAGGCTTCAGATCCAGCTAGGGGTGAACATGCCCGCGAGAGCGGAGAAAGAAGAAAAACAAGAAGATGGCGACAAATCGTTCCGTCAGGTGTATGATGTGGTGTTGTACATAGGGATCATTGATATTCTGCAGGAGTACAGCATGAGGAAGAAGATCGAACATGCATACAAGTCCATCAAGTATAACCCCTTGTCAATATCTGTTGTTGAACCTCGATTCTACTCGGAGCGCTTCCTCAAATTCATTCACACCGTCTTCCCACAGAACTCGTGCGACTGACAAATCGTCTGTCCCCTCCCAGACAAAAATATGTGGAGTGAAAAAAATTCCAAGGAATGTGTTCTGCTGTACATGTGTATGGCAAGAATAATGTAGATAAATTCAACGAAATGCATTTGTTATGTTGCTATAAAGATATGCCACGTGTCTGTGAACCAATACATACATTTGTCGTTCAGTTTATCTGATATTAGAGCTTGGCTAGTCGCGATAATTAGGTAAGGTGATGACATGTACCATTCATTCACCTCTAATCTCTATAAATTCAAATGAAAATGAAAAAGGAAATGCAAATGCAAGTGACCACCCCTATAAATTTATAATTCCTTTTGACATAGATCTCAAGCTGATCGCGGCACCAGAATAGTCACAATGGCCAGCACCCACAAGCAGGATCAAGCAGCTCTCCTAATCCTGATCACTGGCACACACCTCATCGCCACTATGGTTGTTGGCTTTGTTGCGGAGAAGGCAGTGGAAGCGCTGCTAGTTGTTATGGCTCAGGACATTCTAGGCCAGAAGCCCCACACAGTCTGGCCCCTAGAGAGCCTGGTACTATTGACAGTATAGGTTCCCCTGTTCCAGCTTCTTCGTCTTCATATTTAACATGGAAATTTTTATTTCGACTTGAGAAAGTTGAGGATATGAATGAAATATGACCCGTTCCCCCTAGCCAGAAAGGATTTGAGGGTTGTAACAAGAAGGAATTTTATTTGTAGTAGCAATCAAAAAGAACATTTTCTCAACTAAAATGGCACATAATCAGCAGGCACCTCATAGGCCAGTCGACAAAGGAAAATTATACTAAAATGTCCCAGTCCATTATTTATAAGCTGATACGATGCAACAACACAAACACTGGTTGTGAGAGGTGACTCCATGTGCTGTACCCAGTACATACAAATCCAGCTCCTATCTTATCCCACCCAACATGCAATATCATTCACCTTGCAATTTGGCATGATCTTTATGCTGCACTTATTCGGATCTTACTCATACTCACCAGAACACAACATGGGGAATATATTTGCTGCTCATCATAGCTGGAAGAAGGATTATTAAAGCCGAGCTTTTGCTAGCGCAGCAGGCTTGAAGCTTGCGATCCCGGTGATTTCTCGTCCAGTCACCAGGGCGTTGATGTCGTAGGTACCCTCGTATGTGAAAATTGGTTCCAGATCACAGAATGCCTGCAACGGTTGAGATTGTTACGAGCCCGGCCTTTACGTGAAAAGAAAATTGAAATGGAGAGGACACAGGCTACTATGGCTAAATAGTTATCCATCAGAAAATTCTAAAAGGTACTCGAATTCTCAAATCCAATCCACCATGTTAGGAGAAAATTAGAGATGTTAGGACCGTTCACCTTTGCTACCAGAAAATCAGCCAAGATACCATTGCCACCCAATAGCTCCCGACCTAGAGAAACTACCTCCCTTGACTTGCTCGATATCCATGCCTGGATTCAATTGTTAATCAGTATCATCTACAAGCAATAACAGCATGCGACGTAAACAAGGATACCATTTGCTAGTCACGTTGCAATTTACGAACCTTGCCTAGACTAGCATGGCCTGGTGTCATTTTGCCAGACTCATAGAGCTTGCACAGGCGCCAGCCGACAAGAACCATTGCTTGGATGTTACCGAGCATCCGAACAAGCTTTTCTTGGTTGAGCTGAAAGGCTGCCAGGGGAGCGCCAAACTGCTTCCTTTCTTGCAAATACCTATTCAGTGGCAAAAATGCAAGTCAAATAGGTGTATATATGGTACAAAGGTAACTGTATGCTCTGAAGGAGAGGTGAGGGCTGGACCGATGGCACATGTCGTAGACGCCCATCGATATGCCAATTGGCTGCCATGCCACCATAATACGTGACATTGCGAGGACCTAGTCCAGTAGGACAAGAGTAAATAAGAACTAGGATTACACAACCAAGCAGCACATTCCAATATGCTAAGAGAGAGCAGGGAAGTTGGCGGTGGCATGTACCTTGCTTATATCCTGAAATGAATTGATGCCTGTTAATCGGTCTTCTTCTGGGACAAATACTTTATTCAGAAGAATATCGCCATTCTGAACCATTCTGAGTCCAATTTTGTTTTGAATTTTTGTGGCCTTCAAACCAGGAGCTCCCTTCTTCACAATGAATCTGGAGAATATGTATCAGATTCATCATTTCAAAAGCGTGTAAGTTTTGCATTTATCAGCAAAGAAATTAACTTCATACTGACATGTACAGGGTATCAGAACCAATCTATAAACAATAACCCAAAACAAGATGATTACCCATTTAGTTGCTTTGTGTCTGCATTCCTAGCTAAAATTACGAGCACATCTGCAAACGTGCTGTTACCTATCCACCGCTTTTGGCCATCTAATTGCCAGCCGCCAGGTACCTTATAAAAATATAACAGAACATGATAATAAGGTAGTAAGAACAGTATAAATTGTTCTCAAATACAGCTCTCTTTTTAGCTGGAAACAGTAGGAAAATACAGTGATAAGTATAAAACCTTGGTTGCTGAAGTTTTCAAGGCACTAGCATCACTACCATAATCTGGCTCTGTTAAAGCCTACAGAAATCGGATACACTCTTAGGAAGAGAATATGGTAATAATAGCATGTTTAATATTGTATAAATAAGCTACTGGAAAATGTGACTCACCCAGCAACCAACAGTTTTAAGTTGAGCTAACGATGGTAAGTACTTCTGCTTTTGAGCCTCAGATCCACAAAGGGCTGTTCTTCACACAAAATCCAGAATTCAAAAAAACACGAGCTCAAGTATAAAAGTTGTTGTTGGTCAAAGTCTAACAGAATATAAAACATAATATTTCAAATAAATTGCTAGCTTTACCAATTGTGGACATTGCCAAAGAGGAGTGCACTAGAATAAATGTGGAGCAACTTGCATCAACTCGTGCTACTTCTGCTATAGAAATGGCACTAGCTGTAACTGAGAGTCCTGGGCATCCATATCCCTGTAACGTCACAAAATTTGTAAACAACGACAAACTCTAACGCGGTACATGTGGGTCAAATCTAACATTACAAAGTATACCATGAATAGAAGATTGAGTGGTTCGTACCTTAGTGGTACTTCCTGCTAGGCCAAGAGTTGCAAGTTTGGGGATGGCATGAAACGGGAACTCTGCCTTCTCCCAGTACTGCAAAAGAAAAATGAAAAAGTTTATGACACATCGAGCATTAGATTAGCAAAGCAGCTAGTACAAAGAAGATAGTATGTAACTATGTACTACAAGGTTTCAACAGTTTCAGAAACTATATGTTATTTCTCTGAGAACATGAAATGGGTTGTGAAATTTCAGTAGCAAGAACATACTTCGGTCATAATGGGTGCGATTTCTTTCTCTGAAATAGCGCGGACTTTCTTCCTAAGCGCCTTCTCTTCATCGGTGAGTAAATCATCAAACTGGTAGTAGTCCGACACTGCAAGCAACAGTTGATGAACTTACAACAAGGTAATGTGTAGCGCAGTGCATAATTCACGTGCTGTAGATCAATATGTAGTAATCAAAGTCCGCAAGAAACAAGATACAGTGCTGAATAATATGACGGACAAAGAAATAAATTTATACAGTAGGCTTATAAGCAGGTGGAAGATTGTGAAACAAGAGGATCAACTACTTCCGTTCTCTCTTTAATTTCGGTGAGTGGTCCAGATCCAACTACTTTGTAGCACCTATTTAAGAAAACAATATGTCCAGGCTGTGCAGGCAAAGTTGCCAATTAGTTGTGAAAGCGACCAACCCAATGATCAACCACTCCAAGACATGCATTCTTAAATACAGAAATCGTATCATGTTTACTTCACTGGAGATCTGGATCTCTTTCTTTATTAGTTTGTCGCTGCCCCCAATTTTAAATTGAAACTGGCTCTCAAAAAATCCTATTATTTTTATCGAACGGATCCTGTTATTATTATCGAATTGTTGAGAACCAACCAAGTTTCACTAGGTTTAACCATAAGAACACAATTAAAAATCACAGCATAGTTACAACAATTCTAACCCAAATTTCAAAATACATTTCTAGTCTCTGGGTGTCCAATAAAAAGTGATCATGGCCCTCTTTTCCCTCAAGAACAAATCGGATTTCCTTCCATTGTGATGATAACTATTAACTACAGAAGGACGGATAGAACAGGGCACCATCCTCTCCAAATAGATAAACACGACAGCTCATCTGAGAAACTATCTAATGACCCTAAACATAAAAATGAACTTACCAGTAACTAAAACCTGTAATTCAACCCGACAAAAGGGTCAACGGAGAAATAAAAGTAAATAGAGCCGGAGATCTCACCGGCGGGAGGGAACAGGGACGCCGGCGTGGCCTGCGGGAACGCGAGCGAGACTTCGAGAGCCGGCAGCCCGACCTTCCCTCCGTCCTCGCTCTCTCCCTCTTCGCCGCCTGCACGATAACGAAATCAATCCCCAGACAAAACTCAATCCCGGCGCCGAACCCGCTTTGTCCTGGAGCTCAGTCCGCCACCCACCTCGCGAGCTCCCCGGATATCCCATATCCGCGGTTCGACCGAGGGATCGCGGGCTGCTAGTCCGGGAACCCGAGCAGCTTCTTCCGATCGAGGTGGAGTAGTAGTGCTAGTGGAGAAGAAGGGGACGGAGAGACGAAATGCTTTGGTAGCTATCCAGCCATTTCGAGAGTTAATAAACGGTACGTACGCCATCCCAGCTACGTGGGCCCACTGGTCATGGAGACAACATAACTGGCTCACCGGCGCGGGGGACTTGCGTGTACGCAAGGTCGAGTCCGTAGGTCACTGACAAAAAGAAATTTCTTTTTTTAGCATCAGGTCACTGACAAATGAGACCGCTCCTATGTATATCTCCATATGGCAACGGGGACACTAACCACTGGTTATTGTTCAACCATAACCATCCCCGTGCATGAAAAATTTCTCCGTTCCCATCCCCACTAACTATCATGGGGCCAGTTCTTTTATCATCCCCATCCCCATCGGGTAAACAAATAACCATCGGTTAACCATCTCCGTTTTAGCTAGTAACTATGAGCCCAAAATAAAATGACAACATGGTAGAATGACAGGGCTGGCTAGATCAGGAGTTTAGGAAGGAGAGGCGAGTGTTTGGGAGTTGGGATTTGGGGACTACGGCGGTTGGAGGCGAGAGGGGAAATTGAGCACAATAGGATTAGGGTTTTCTCGTATCTATACATGCCTATCGTGTACCCTAGTGCCACATGTCATGTGCCTAACGGGGATTTCATGGTTATCGGGTATGGATAGTGGTAACACAGACCCATCCCCACCTTATCTAATAGGGAGAGTTTGCCTCCAATAAAATCCTCACGGGGATGAAGTACTAACCAAAACCGTCCCCTAATAGGTGAATTAACCACCGTGGATCGGGGAATGGGGGCCCATTGCCAAATTGATGTATATATGGGCAAAACTCGGGTCAGGCCGGGCCAAAAGAAACCCGAGGTAAAAATCTAAGGCCTGACTCCGGCCTGGCCCGACCATCAGGCCTAAAAATTGAGCACGAGTCTAGCCCAAAACCCAAAAAGCCCAGCCCAGGCCAACTACATCTTAAATCACATTTTTTGTCGGCCCGAAGCTTAGCCCAGTCAGGCTCAAAATCTCGGCCCAAGCCTGGCCCGACATACAATCCCGGCCTGAGCTGGGCTGCCCATGCTCAACTATACTCCCATGTGAGGGCTCAAGTTGACATAGCAGTATATAGTTTCGTTATTAGCGACGTTACGCCGTGCGGTGTAAGCATGGCTGTCAAATTTCCACAAGAGGGAGCTTCCCACCGTCATGTAGCAAAAATATCACATGATGCCACCTTTCAAATGATACCATGATACCATGTCTCAAAATTTAAATTTAAAAGTTTTAGGAAAAATTGAAAAGATATTGTGAATGTTCACAAGATCTGTGTTTGTAACTCCTATATTTTTAGAACTGGATTCAAAATACACAAAGAGAAACGATAAAAAAAATACCGGTATGTAAATAGTGTCATTTATGCTATTGTCCTTTTGTGATGGTATTCATGTGGGATTTTGTCTTTATTGTTTATTTATTTTGAATTTGGTTATATAAATTTAGAGATTGCAAAACACATCTTCCTCACACGCACGATTATTTTTGAAATTTGTAGAAACATGCAAATTTATATTTTGACAAGTCGTATTGTGGGGTGGTATCATGTGACATTTTCCCCGTCTCATGCTCTCACTCAATTGGGCAATTACTAATTTCTGACCTTTTGCTTTGAAAAACATGGTTAAGCATCCTACCTTCTGCATTCGTGGATACACACAACCATGCTATTAGCGACAAGACATAAGAACACAACCACACTATTAGCGACAAGACATAAGAAAACCGGGCTAAATCAGCATACAAACAAAGCGTATAAAATGGATAGCTATGGTAGACCTACTATATGTGATGAGAAAACCAAAAATTCGATCTTGAGTGCATATGCTTCTGTCACCAGTTTTTTTTAAAAAAAATGTCAAGGAAAAGAATTGAGAAAAATCTCGCGTGTACATCTCTACCTTCTATATACGCACGCCAAGTTTCGTAGAAAACCAACATTTTTGGACATGTATAAAAAATAAAGATGTCTCGGAAAAGCCTTTTTAGCACAAATTTTTGTTTTGTTACACACCTCAGAGCACATAGAACATCAGGATATACATTCTTCGTGTCATTTTTTATATTTTAAAATTTATTTAAAAAACAGAACGTATGCTCCTTAGGACTATCCAAAAGAAAACCACCTCATTCTTCCATGCTAAACGGCTTCACCTTAGATGGCAGATCAAATGAATCAAGGCCGACATAAACATGACGCTTTCAACAAGGATATACAGCAAAGATGCCGTTGTCTGGTCCAAGCATTGGAGGCTAGGTCAGTCGTCCTCGATACGTGTATGGAGGGGGTTTTCACCACCGTGGATCTTCTAACATATGTTTTGTACACATTACTTTGAGTGAATTCAGTGTGGTGTCATAGGGAGATAGCCGCATATGCCACTATTAGAGATCATCTCACTAGTGCACCGACTCGGCCGTAGTTATATTCAGTCATAATACATTAGTATCCATCCACCTCCCGTGAAGCGGTGAGCGACCACCCCGATCCACATGCCCATGATAGCAGTATAAATCCTCGCCGCTGCATCGTCACAAAAAAATCAAACATGATGGAGAGAGCGCCACCACTTCTACCACCGCCAAGAAAAGTTCCTCTCGCCGCCTCCAATGGTGCCAAGAAGAGAGTGTAATAGGTTGTAAAAAATAGATATGGAGGTTGGTACCTCGACGAGCAGTGGTGGTTCTTCTGCTACACTCCATGAAACCCAAAAAGTGTATAGGCATGTCATGGTGAGTGTCTCTTTCCGTTTGGTTTGATCTCCGAAAGAGCGCTCCAACCCAAAGAATAGAATGTCAATAAGCATATTGTGCCTCAACTGCAACGATTAGGGGAGTCTCTTTTTTAACTATAATAAACATTATATTATGCATTTTTTTCTTTATGAGTTCACTCTCAATGTTTTTTAATGAGGTAATATCATCATAGGATTATGTTTCCTACATCCTATTTTCCTCGCCGGGTTCTAAAATGAAGTATTGTTTTCTAAACTCGCTTTTTGGTTTTTTTCTTCTAGGATTTTCTCATACGAGTTAGCAAATAGGAAATTACCATTAGTATGTTGTACCATTTTTCTACTCATTTTTTATTGGGTTTGAAGAAGTTTTAATGACATATCAAACACTACTCTCATATTTTTACCATAAGAGTTTGGGATGAGTTACTCAAGGTAATATACAGAAAATTTAAGATCATAGAACATATATAAGAACGAGCTTTGTGCAAAGGAGAGTGTTAGGATTATAACATGCCCAAAGTGCTATACGGACGGATCTATCCATATGAACATCATCTCGTGGCACATACGCCTCAAACAAAGGCGTCGATCCTTATATACATGGACGGAGCTAGTGGGGGTTGGCTGGGGCCATGCACCCCCTCCCTCCCCCCATACTAGAATTTTTTTGTGAAAAAACACCTGTAAACTATGTGTTTCTCATAGAACTGCTTGGTCCTTCGCTCCAGACGCAACTATTGGTTTTGGGAGTCCAAGGCTGTCGGTGAAGAAAATGCGTTCCTGCAAGATCAAAGATGAAACAATTTGTGCTACCGTGGCAAGTGCCTCTGCCTCTGCTTGAAGTGCCGATGTGATATGAGCTGCCCTTGCTTGAATGAATACATCCAAAAAAATGAGAGTTATGTTGCCATGTAATGTAGATTCCAATTCCTGCCTTAGATGAACGCCCTTGAGTTTGATTCCTCCATGCTGCATCAAAAAGATTTTTGGTCCTACATATGCCAGTTCCTCCGAAAAAAGTACAGTTTTAATGGGCAGAGGATTAGGAGTATTAAACTGAAGACTATTTAGCAAAGCTTGCGTTCTAATAGTAACCTGCTTTGGCAAACTTTTTTTTGTTGGAGAACAACTTTTCATTTCTCATTTTCCAAATGCACCAAAGGAAAGTGAAAATATGTTGTATGGTTGAAGCCGGATGATTAATAGCTAGCAAATTTGAGATGGTAGTGGAAATATTATGTGCATTCCCAACAATGAGATCTATTCTAAGATGCCAAGGTGAATGGAACCACGCAGCTCTAGCATATGTGCAGGAGAAAAATAAATGGATGTCATCTTCTTGAAGTCTACACCTGCAACAAATTTTGGAGATATGTTTGGAGTACCTTGACCCTTTTTCTCCTGTAGGTATTACTTTCCTTGTTAATCTCCATGCAAAAGCTTTTATCCTTGGAAGTAACTGTTTTTTCCAGACTTTGTTATGGACACTCGCATCTGGATTCGGAGATCCTGCATCAAAAAGAGCTTGCAAGCAAAGTTTGTAAGTGGATTTCGAATTACATTTCCCATTTAGGGTTGGTTTCCAACAGAGGATATCATCTTCATCAGTTGAAATGATTGAATTGCTAAGGCAGTTGGTCGTAGGAAAAGAGAGTCAATGAGAGGGATGTTCCAGTTCCTAGTGTTTGGTATCCGTAGATCTTTGATCAGTGTCGGATAGTTGAATTCAGGAGGTTAGATGATAAGATGATCATGAATATTTTTCCAAGTAGCACACAAAGGATAGCTCCAAATTGAAACTTTGCCTTGAGAGAATTGATAGAAAGAGTTATCCTGAAGAAGATGAATACTTTTTAGAATAGAGTTCTAGAAGGCCGATTTTGGTTTGTTGGGCTTGGGTCTCCAGATGGACGTGTCTGTGAAGTATTTTGATTTTAGAATTTGGTGCAGCTTGCTGTTGGGCTGATCTGCAATTCTCCATGCCGAGGCAAGAAGCAGCCCATGATTGACAGCCGCTAGATTTCGAATACCAAGCCCTCCCTCCTTTTTGGCGCCCGAATGCTCTTCCAGGCTGCTAGGTATAATGGTCTTCTAGCTTGATCGTTGTTTACTCCAGTCCACCAAAAATTCCTGATAATAGAAGTTATTTTGGCAAGAATTTTTTTTGGAAAAAATGATGTTAGACATATGGTAAACAGGGATGGAGGAGAAAACATAATTTATAAGTTCATGGCGAGCATCATGAGAAAGAGAAGTAGCCTTGTAAGTAGAGAGTTTTGATTTAAATTTTTCCAAGATGAAGTTGTAAGCTTTCTGTTCTGTTTTTAGACGGAACTTTCTCAAGAGAAAAAAATTAGCATTGTAATAAGTCGTAAGAAAAATACAGATGGAGGTTGGTACCTCGAAGACCATAGGTGGTTCTTCTGCCACACTCGGTACAACCCAAAAAGTGTATAGGCATGTCGTGATGGGAGTCTCTTTCCATTTGGTTTGGTCTCCCAAAGAGTGCTCCAACCTAAAGATCAGAATGTGAATAAGCACATTGTGCCTCAACTACAACAATTAGGGGGTATCTTTTTGAATTACAATAAACATTATACTATGCATATTTTTTCTTTATGAGTTTACTCTCAACGTTTTTAATGAGGTAATATCATCACGGGATTATGTTTTCTACATCCTATTTTTCTCGCCGGGTTCTAAAAGGAAGCGTTATTTTCTAATCTCGCTCATTGTTTTTTTCTTCTAGGATTTTCTCATACGAGTTAACAAATAGGAAATTACCATTAGTACGTTGCACCATTTGCTACTTATTTTTTTATTGGGTTTGAAGAAGTTTTAATGATGTATCAGACACTACTCTCATATTTTTACCATATAAGAGTTAGGAGGAGTTACTCAAGATAATATACACAAAATTCATAATCATAGAAGAAATATAAGAACGAGCTTTGTGCAAAGGAGAGTGTTAGGATTATAACATGCCCAAAGTGATATATGGACAGATCTATCCATACGGACACCATCTCGTTGTACGTACGCCTCAAACAAAGGCGTCAATCCTTATATATACAAAAGGGCCATGTGGATAATCAATACAACCCAATTTCATTCGTTCTCTCTCATAGTCTCATCTCATTTTCATTCAACATACAACACAAACATGATCGTAATCAGAAGGTGATCTTCTACTCCAAATCTCATATCAAGTGGAAGGCGAAAACTACACGGGGGGCCATATGTGAGCAACGACTGCCCGAAACGGAAGTAAAAAAGAGGGAAAAGAGAAGCTCGTGCGCAAAATCAACGGGTGTGAAAGCCGCAAAGTGCGTGCGTGTGAAAGCAAATGGCGGCTGCAGCTGGCTAGACGCCAATCCTTCTCGTGTGAGCCACTGTCGGACTGAGGCTACTGTTCAACACATCTGTGGGATAGCCAAACTCACACCACCTTCTCCAAATATGTCTCTGCACCATCCTCCTAAAGTTGAAATGAACACTAGGCAATTAACTAGTGTATGTTAGCACATACAGTATGTTCTTAAACGCAAAGTATCTGATCCGATTCGGATAAAAAGAAGTTGCACGTGTGAACCGGGGCAGTAAAATTCAGTGATGGCAGGCCGATCTCTGCACTGCACTCATTGACGACTAGACAGTCCCAAGATGGACGATTATTGACATCGCGTGCAATGCCGGTCCAAAGAAGCAATCCCTGGTGGGGAACCAATGTGGAAAAACCATGTCCTTGGGCGGGACTGGTGGTTGTCCAATTATGTAAGGAACACGTCCACATTATATACCATGAGGTGTAGCTCTCACAGCCATATCCATCCATATCATTCTTCCTGCACCAGTGTAGCTCTGCTCACTTCCTTCACCACACTCTGCTCATATCAACATCAGGCGACTGTGCATTGGTCATCCTTTAATGTGTATCATTGAAATTGAGAGTACAGAGACTTGTTGATTCTTGTTGAAGTGCTGCTCCAGATCTTACTGGAGAGGAGAAATGACATCGACGGCTTCTACACGCGAGCCTACTACGGCCGCCGCGCCGGAGCTGTCGTCGTCCTCGGGAAGGAGCGCGACGGAGGCGAGGTCACTGAAGGTCCATAGCGAGGCCGAGAGGCGGCGGCGGGAGAGGATCAATGGTCACCTCGCTACGCTCAGGAGAATGATGCCCGATGCTAACCAGGTTTGCAACTTTGCATTGCAGTAGCTCCGTCTCCTAGCATTTTAATGTCATATCCGTTCGAGTTCAGACTTCAGAAAAAAAAAAGCCAACACAGCATATGCAATCCCTAAAATCAAATAAACAGAGTAGACTGCCTGAATTTGCAGCTGAAACAAGATCGATTCAGCTGTTAAAGAGAAGGCAATAACAGATCGTTTCTAAATATTTATCTTCTTATATAACCTTATGAGCAGATGGACAAGGCCACCTTGTTAAGCAGTGTGGTGAGCCAAGTGAGGCACCTCAAGAGGAAGGCGGCCGAAACCACCACACAAGCGCCGACGCCCATCCCTCCGGAGGCCAACGAGATCATAGTCCGTTGCTACACCGCCGCCGGCGACGACCGGACCACGTGCATTCGCGCTACCGTCAGCTGCGACGACCGACCGGGCCTATACACGGGCCTCGCCGGAGCATTCCGCGACCTCGGGCTGAGGACGCTGAGGGCGGAGTTGGCCTCTCTGGGAGGCAGGGCGCACCACGTGTTCGTGCTCTGCAATGACGACGGCGATGTCGGTGCTGGACCAAGGGCCCTGGAGAGGACGGTGTGGCAGGCGTTGGCCCAGGTCGCCTTCCCGGAGACGGCGTTCGGTGGTACCTCGTGGAGCAAGAGGCAGAGGATTTTGGACGCGGGCTGCTCACTCATGTACTCCGTATAGGTGGTGTTTTATCGGGTGAATTGTTTCTTACAAGCCGATCGCACGAGGCTCGGGCACCGCAAATGGTACATACACTAGCTGTAGTTACACTAGTTCCAGTTTTTTTTTTTTTTGCTAAATGACACAATGTATTATCCGAAACTAACTCTTACAAGAACACCCTTAGGCCCCGTTCGTTTAATCCCCTAGAGGCAGGGATTGACTTGAATTTCGCCCGATCATGGTTTTCCTGCCCGGCCGGGTAATTTATCCAGCCCATAACGTTTAAGCCCCGATGGAATTTTCTCCCAATCCATCCCGCTCACCTTCCATTGACTTGGTCTGGAAAAAATTTCTCACCACCGGACATATGGAAAAATTTCCACAACAACCCAGAGAAAAAAGCATGCGAAAAATACGGCGGTGATTGACAGAACGGGATTAACAGAACGGTTAGAATTACACAAGGGATTGTAATTCAGAGTTGACTTGGCCTCAGTAGGGATTGGGGTGATTGTCCACCCGATCCCTGCCTGGAACCATTCCAAGTCTGGATTCAATCCTGCCAAAACGAACAAGGCCTTACAAGTAAAAGAAATGGCGGCAGGGGCTCCCCTTGGACGTCTAGACGTGGGTTGATGCGGCGGCTGTGGGTCTAGGCTTCCACCTTGATCCATCTTCGGTGTGCCCATCGGTCGTCCGGAGATGCGTGGGAGGCAGTGTTGTGCATGTTATCGATCTCGCTGCAATATCGTGCTGGGCATCTTGCTCGCGGCGGAGACCAGCGGGTTGGTGCGAGCGCGTGGTTCATGTGTTGGCTTGCCTCCTCTTCCGCCGGAGGCGGTCAGCCGGCGAGCGACGACATAGAGGCCACCGGTTCTCCTGAATAAAGGCGGCAGTCCTAGGATCCCTATCGCGTCATGTCGAAGAACTATTTATTGCTTGTATTCATTGATCTGGCGAGAGTGTCAAGTGTCGGAAGGCTCCGCCTGCGGAATCCAATGGACGACATGCCGGAGATTGCTAGATCAAATGATACTCGGTCGCACGTAACCATGTTTTTTCTGACCGTTTGCTTTCAAAGGGAGCGGCGCGAAGTACCATCGTGGAACATGTCCTTAGTTCCATGGTGATGTATGGTATGGATGCCAAGATATGAAGGTTGGTAATGGTGGTTCGTATCCTGGTGATGATGAGATTTGGCTTGTTGATTTGTAACTTAATGCCGCCGGCCCTTGCCGCGGTGGCGGCGGGCCCAGCCCCCGAAGGTGGACTGGGGTGGTGGACGCCGGAGATCTACGCCATGGCTGCTAGGGCGGTGGTGGCGGCTCATCTACGTGCAGCGACCAGGGCGGCGCCCCTGGTCGGGGTGATGGCGGAGATTCTCCTCCGGCGGTGCCTTGTCCGGCGGTGAAGGTCTGGGCCAGATTGGGTGGCGTTGGGGAAAACTCTAGATCTTGATCTGGGTGATTCTCGTGCTGCCTATCCGGTCTTCTTCGCTGCATGGTTGGGCCGGTTCTGGTCGGGGTCGACCCTGCTCGGTCGTCGCCGTTCTCGTTGCTGCCTCATGGCCGCTGGAAGGGTGCGGCGTCCGCGGCGGAGCAGGTTGCCTGCGGGTGGCCGCGAGGGGGCCTGCCGTTCTACCTAATAAAGGTGGCAGTCCTAGGGTTTCTCTCGCGCCAAGTGAAGATCGTCGGAAGCTTCTTCCCACCGAGCTGGTTGGATTGTCGTGTTCCAGAAGGTCCTGTCGGCAAAATTCATTGTGCGATCAATGCCTGAAGTGGATCGGATCCACGACATGACCTCAAACCAAACCATCCTGGAGAACGAGTAGCCTGTGAGAAGGTGGCGCATGGTCTCAGTGGACTGGTCACAGAGCGGGCAGCTGGGGGTATGCGGCAACCCCCGTCTAGCCAGCCTCTCCCCCGTCCAACACCTGTCAAGGCAGGCCAGCCATATAAAGAACTTCACCCTTGGCGGCGCCCAGGATTTCCAGTTCAGCTTCCAGGTGCTTGCGATGATCGCGCACTGAAAGAGGGCGTCATAGCAATATCTGGAGGAGTACTGGCCATCCGTCATCCAACGCCAAATCATCCTGTCCTGCTCCGCCGAAAGATGGGTGTCCCGGAGCCGGCCCCACAACTGCACATACTGCCGTAGTGCCAGAGCGCTCGGTGCCCCCACAATATCAGCGATCCAGGTGTGATCAACCTGAGCCTGGCGGACCATGCGCGCCTTTCTCCGGCGCTTCGGTACCAGCGCGTACACCTCAGGCGCCACCTCCTTCATGGCTTTGCCATCCAACCATCTGTCCTCCCAGAAGAGGGCGGATTCCCCGTTTCCGACCACCATGGTGGTGGAAACCGCGAAGGCATCCAGCTCCATCTTTGAGAAGTGCATGTCCAGCACGCGCCAACGTTGGAGGGGGTCAGTATGCATCCTCCAGATCCACCTCACCCTTAGGCTGGTAGCGGTGCGTGCCAGATCCTGGATCGCGAGGCCCCCAAGCCGCAGAGGTCGGCAGACCCGATCCCAATTGACATGGCAATGTCCACCATTGGCATCAGCTCTGCCGGCCCAGAGGAAGCCTTGCAGGATTTTGTTGCCCTGATTCAGGACGGTTTTGTTGATACCCAACACCATCATCTGGTGCAGCGGGATTGCTGCAAGGACCAAGCGAACAAGCGTCAGGCGGCGTCCCGCCCTTGGCATCATAGCGGCCCTCCAGGTGGGAAGTTTGTTAGCAATCCGGTCTACTAGTGGCTGGAGTGAGGCAGTCGTCAATCTCCTGATAGACAGTGGTATGCCGAGATACTTCACCGGGAACGGCGCTAGCTGACAGCCCATGAGCCTAGCAGCGCCAGTAGCCTCATCTGAATGTACAGCTCTTTGGAATCGCATCAGGGTTGTACATTCATGTTTCACACAGTAGATGTACTTTCCCGTCTTTTTTTTACACAAAGATGGCCTCGAGAGGCCTGGAAGATTCATTACTGTAGGTGGGTATAAAAATTACATCGTTGCCCTTTTCATATATTGCCCTAAAAAACCTAGAATTTAAAGTACAGGCAACGAAATTTGCACAAAAGCCCCTAGCAACTAAAATAGAAAAGCAATCCAGTGCCTGGGACCATCTCCACCGTGCGCCGACGACCTAATTATTTTGGAGCATGCTAATTAAGCATTTATTTACTGTAACCATCCGAGTCTTGGAATACACTATTGTCCACTTAATAATTAAGAGTGCAATTTTGTTCTTGTGACATAATTCTACTAACTCCATTAATAACACTTATTTTTTTCTAAATCAACAATGCAGTTTGTGCCCATTTCAGGCCTTAGCCCAGTATATGATATTTGCTGGGACTTTAGTCTGTTCACACCCAGGTAAACCCCGCGGTGCGTTCGACGGCCCCGCCCCGTCGTCGCCTCCCCTCCGCCGCAGCTCCTGCGCCGCGCGCCGCTTCTCCCTACGGACGAGAAGACGTCGGTGCTTGTTCAACGCGTCGTCGCCTGCCCTCCCCAGCTGCTCCGCTTGACGAATCTGCTCCTTTTCACGGGCACGGGCGTCGTCCTGCAGCTCCCCAGTTGTTGTGTCGCGCCTCCTCTGGGTACAGCCCGTCGTCGTCAGACCAATTGAAGTCGTCGTCGTCGTCCTCCTCCTCCTCCTCCTCCTCCTCCTCCTCCTCCTCCGCCTCGTCCTCGTCCTCGTCCTCCTCCGTTTGCGTCGCCGCAGCCGCCGCCCAGGCCGCCGCTTCTGCTGCCTCCTCCCGCTGCTGCTGCTCCAGCGCCTCCTGCCGCTAACGTTGATGGAGCTCCCGCTCCATGCGCATGCGCTCTCGCTCTGCACGCCACCGCTCGCCCATCTCCTCCGCCCGGCGCGCCTCTTCCGCCGTGGCGGCGTCGAACACCGCAATAGCGTCCGCTAGCCCCTCCTCCTCCCACGCTTCATTCTCCGCAGCTTCCGGGTCGACGTCGAACTCCTGCGGTGGTGGAGATGGAGGTGGAGACAGTGGTGGAGGCAACTGGCCGGCGCCGGTGCGGTTCAACATTGCGTAGGTGGTGCGTAGGCGACGAGGCATGTGCTTGCAGCGGAGAAAGGGATGTCGGCGGCTATGGTGGCTACCATTGAACAAAGGAGGTCGCGAGAAGAGGCAGGAAGAAAGCGCGGGAAGAGACCAGAAGCGACAGGAAGAAAGAGCGGGAACGCGCCGTGGAGTGCGAACGGCGGAGACGCGTTGAGGTTGCGCAGCACCGACGAGACATCTCGTCTACCTCCGTCGCCATTAAGGCAAAGGTACGACGTTTCGTTCGTGTGTCACTGACGTGTTGGGCCCGCCACTACCCGCCTCACTTCTCGCTGTGTTCGGCGCGCCCGAAGCGTCCCCTGTGGATCGGGGACGAGCACGGGGCGCCGGACAACGTATTGGACCGCGCCGAGCGGAAAGGGTTTCTGGAGCGCTCGTTTGGGAACGAGAAAATGTCCAACGCCCCAAAAACCTTTGAGGGACGCTGCTGGAGATGCTCTAACACTACCGCTATGCAAACACATCCTCCAAATTCGGATACTGGACATCACGGACCACTCAACTTGACAGCTACCCCGCACCACCGTATAGAACCAACTGGTACACCTACTCAGTTACAACTTCCAAAAGAACAAAAACAAAACAATTCTTACTAAATTACAAAATTAAAGACAATTACCATGATCCGGCGTGGCGTGCCGCCGCGCCCTTCTTTGCTAGTTCATGTCAACAAGCCCACTGGTTTGTGCTCTCTACCGACCGTCAGGTATGTAGTCACCTCCATTTTTAAGTAGACACATATGCTTTGTTTTCCTCTTCGCTTCACAGGTGACGAGCTAGCCGTTAACGGCAAAGGAAGTCACGGATGACGTCGCTAGTTAAACCTGGACTATGAAAACGAGGCAATGGTAGTAGATGGGAAATCAGAAGCCACAGCTTTCCATATGGTACCCTGCATCCCTGTCACGCTTGGAGTTCCCGGTCGAGTTGAGGCCTACCTATTTAAACCCAATCGCGCCAAGCCAAACCCCATGTCAACAGTAACCAGCATCGCGCCACAAAACCAAGCAAGCAAACTGAGCGAGCGAGCGAGCCATCTGTCATGGTGATCCCGCCGTCGACGCTGCCGCTGTGGGCGCCTACGCCGAGCCCGTCGCCGGCACCGGCTGGGTTCGACGGCGTGGTGGTGGAGCCGTCGCCAGCGGTAAGGGCGGGAATGGAAGACGATCCCGGCGTGTTCCTGACGTGGGAGGACGTCTGCGTCACGGTGGACGGCTCCTACGGGCGAGAGCCGGTGAGCATCCTGAGCGGGATCAGCGGGCACGCGGCGCCAGGGGAGGTGCTCGCCATCATGGGGCCGTCGGGCTGCGGCAAGACCACACTTCTTGACGCGCTCGCAGGTTCGACCTCGCCGGCTGTTGCTCTTCAAGTCTTCAGTCTTCACTTAGAAGTTAGGACATGCAGCCAACTGTTGCTCTTCAGTCTTCACCTATGACATGTTACTGAGAAAACAACCTGACAGAACTAAACATCAACAATCTAATATAAGTACTGGAGATACTACCAGAATAGTTTACCTCATTCCCTGGTTTTAACAGTCGAAAGTTTCACGGATCACAGGAAGATTAGGTCCCGGGATTAATGAAGCTGGCGAGATTCTAATCAATGGACGCCGGGAGAAACTTGCCTTTGGAACCTCGGTAAGACAACAGATCCCTTATACGAAATCTTTTCTCTGCTATTTCTTGAGTGTTATGGTTCGGTTGTGGAGGGTACCTTGCTAGTTTTGCTAGTCTGGGTTGTTTTGTGGTTCTCTAGGTTGTAATCCTAATTTGTTATTAACTGTACTTTGGCCATTTTTGCCCCTTCTTATTTCTTAATATACATGCAGTTTTCCTGCATTGTTCTAAAAAGATCGATGCCCAAACTTACACTTGAACTTCATCAGGCTTATGTGACCCAAGAAATCATGCTGATGTCTACGCTCTCGGTACGGGAGGCCGTCTACTACTCGGCGCAGCTGCAGCTGCCGGAGACGGTCCCTGCAGCGAAGAAGCGCGCGCACGCGGAGCGCGTGATCCGCGAGATGGGCCTCAGTGACGCCATGGACACGCGCATCGGAGGGCGGATTACCAAGGGCATAAGCGGTGGGCAGCGGAAGCGGCTCACCATCTGCATCGAGATGCTCACACGCCCCCGGCTGCTGTTCCTGGACGAGCCCACCAGCGGGCTCGACAGCGCCGCCTCCTACCACGTCATGAGCCACATCGCCAGGATCGCCGCCAGGGAGGGCATGACCGTCGTCGCTGCTGTGCACCAGCCCAGTGGCGACGTCTTCGAGCTCTTCCACAGCCTCTGCCTGCTTGCCTACGGCAGGACCGTCTTCTTTGGAGAAGCAGCTCATGCCACCGAGGTGAGCATCTCTTCTCCATTTGTTCTCTTCTTCTTTTCGGATTAACCCCCTATAATTATCTCAGAGGACCATTAAAAATATTTTTAGAGTCTATATATGGGGCACTCCATGCATACGAGATCTCCTAAAGGTCATGTTTGTAACAAAGGAAAAACATAGAAATTTTGGAGGATAGAATAATCCTATATGAAAAAATCATGTGATGTTATTTGGAACAAAGGAATAGAAATCTAAGATTTCTTTGAAACTCCTATGAAATAGGATATTCCATAAGAATTTCAGAGGCAAACTAACATGAGGTCTCAGCTCATGTGGTTTTCATCTCCTTGTCTAAGATTCGTGTGTTCTTCCTGTGTGATATCAAACTAACATTTTTATAGTTTCTTAAGGTTATGGTTCATGTAGAAATTTAGGATACATGGTATCTCAATTCCTGCACTTTTTCATATTCATGTGTTTTGAATTCTTGCTTCCCAAATGGGGCCTATAACTTACACCTTTCTAGAGGGATATCTTTACCTCATGTACAATGCAAGATGCTTAGTGGATGCTACCTTATAGAGATAAACAAAACATTCCCTTGAGCACTAGCGATTTTTCATTTTTTGATAAAGGGGATACATTAATATCAAAAGATACCAATTACATTCATCCTCTGCAACAACGTAATACCCTAATGGCAGTACGGATGCACACAGCCAAAAAAACGAAGAAAAAAAACTAAGAAACAAAAGTTCCGCTACAACATCCTAGTCCTAACAACAGCAACACATCCACCACCAAGAGAACACCTGAAATACAGACTCTCCAAAAGTGACACCTCCAAGAAGGAACAGTGCACCAGCATCGTCGTCGCCCAATCAAAGATCTTAGGTGTTCACCCTGAAGATAGTCCCCGCTCTCAAAACAATGCATTCAACAAGTTCATTGCCAGACACAACCAGTTAAGGCCAGACTTTGGGTTTTCACCCTGAAAGGTAAGACTCTAAATTTCACCTATGCTGCCGCCCCCACTTTCATACCACTTACTAGCGATTTTTCATATAGAAGAGGTTCCTAGTTAAGAATCTTTCCTGTATAAATAAGCACTACTAGTGCTTAAACAAAATCCTTGTAAGCTCCTCTGTAAGCACCTTGAATTGTACGTGTCCTAAGGATTTTGTTTAGTCATAGAAGATGAGATAGATGATCTATTATTGGGATTTTTCACCTCATCCTTTATTCTAGCCAAAACAAATTAGCAGATGGGGTGTTTTACTAATTCTTCTATATAGAGTTTTTCTTATACCATGCACTCCTTCCGTTCCAAAATAATTAAAATTTTAGGTTTTTCGTAAGTCAAATTTTGTCCAAGTTTTACCAAACTTATAGATAAATGTGTCAATAATTAAACTTATATGAAAATAATTAAACTTATATGATTAATCTAATGAAACTAAGTTAGGGATGTAGATGTTGATATATTTCTGTACAAATTTGGTCAAAATTAAATTAGCTTGACTTAAGACAAAATTAGAACCTCAATTATTTTGGAATGGAAGGAGTATAACACAGCAACAAGAAAAGTACACACAAAGGGCCATCTATCATATCGGGTAAAGAAAACCGTCTGCACAAACAAACTAGTGGACCAACCTATCTAGGCCCCATACGTCCAATTGTACACACAATTGGTTGTACGAAAACCAAGGTTAAACACTACGACATTTTTATGGTCTCTCCCTCTCATCGGACACTGGTTCCGCATGCAACTAGCAGGAGATGTTCCTTGGTTTCGTGCAATGCATGTGCCTCCTTGTAACCATCCATGTTGTGCCGTTGAGCGAAACAAGCTCGGCTTCTGGGGCATGGGCCACTACTCGGCTCAACAACAGGTGATTTCTCGGCAAGAATGGTTGTACATAACACACACACACACACACACAATTAACGTGTTGGCTCGAGGCTGGTGCAGCTTCCATTCCTCTTGTGCGCCCTCAAACAAAACAAGATTCATATAATCCTAATAAAATTGGGCCTACCAAGTAAGAGGATGCATAGGCTTAGACATAATAGAAAGTAACTTGGTGCCACATGTCCAGAAGGCAAATGGAAACAACGAAAATTAACTTGGTGCAACATACGAAGCCGGCAACAACAAGTGTATGGCACAACAAATAATGAAGCAAATGGAAACAATTAAATATAACTTGATAGGACATTCATTATTCACAAGCTCATATAAAAAAATTGGGCACAAAAAACCCAACAAATATACCACGCCGTTTGGATTTAATAATGTAAAAAACTGAACCAAAATAGATGGCAAACGTGTGTGCATTTGGGAAAATACAACGACCCAAACAATACATGCATCCATAGGTAATGCCGGTGATGAAATGAGAGCCTTAAATACTACTCCCTCCGTCTCATAATATAACATGGTATGGGACGGAGGGAGTACTTTTTATTTTAAAAATATTATATATCAAATCGTGAAGCTAATTTATGATCTGCCTTTACTCTCGACTTTGTGACCGACTGGATTTTCAAAAACTAAGCCACATCCGGTTGTTCATAAATTTTTTTGGTCCACTTTGTATTGTGGTGATGTATATGTTGGTAACTATTGCATTGCTTACAAGTGCCTTAATAACTAGAAAAAGTTTATCGAAACATAGCTAGTTGAGATATAGTTTGAAATTCTTTGTCGATAGGAAGAGGACTATAACCTAAATTTTGTTTACGAAGAGATCTTACAAATATTGAACATATGTGTCGTTGTCGTATCTTTTGATTGTAGTTCTTTACTCAAACCGGCTTCCCTTGTCCGAACTTGAGGAACCCATCGGACCACTTCCTGAGGACAATCAACAAAGATTTTGATGAGGTACCTCTTTTTATCATTTTTATATCATGTTGTGAATAAAAAATTTACTTAGTTAATATGATATGATATGTAGAAAATTGTGAAAAGCTCGAAAGCTACCAGAAAGACTGCCGCCGAAGCAATTGATATTCTAACACAGGCATACCAGTCTCCCGCTTATTCGGAAAAAACAGTGAGCGGGATAGCTGAGATGAAGCAGATTAATGTAAGTTGCTTATTCATGTTATCTACAGAAAAGCTTTTTTTGTACACCTTTGCATGGATAATAGAGGTTTGATTAGTTTTTTCTTAAAATATTTGTGTGCAAAAACACAAGTTTGGACAACTTGTATTTGTTGTCATTACAAAATATAGGAAAATTGTAACTTTGGAAGAACATACATTATTATCTTTGCAAAGTCCAATCTAGAAATTATGTAAGACTTTCCATTTTGCTGAATCTACGTCAAATTGTGTTAACATATATTTAGTATTTTTTTTTTCAAATACTTCTACATAGAAGATACAGTAATTCTTGGGTTAGAAGCTAGGGTTCCGTGGTGTTTGATTCTAGTTCTGATCCACTATGGCACCCCGGTAGATTGGTTCTCTCAATGTTAGTGTGCGTGTTTGTGCAAACTATGAAAATTGAAAATAATTATTGGCTCTATTATTGTTGTAGGTTTTCAATCAGTTTTCTCCTAAAAACTGAGTACTTTCTTTAATTAATAGATGAGGCAAAGTTTTTGCCTACGTTTTAAAAAAAAATTGTATGCTTCTCAGGTAATTGATTATTTTATATTTGGGGCTGGGGTTTCAAGCATCAACTTTACAAAATATAGGAAAATTTAATGATGGAAAGAAATTAGCATCACACATATGTGAAAAATCCTAACTCTGCAACAGGGAATCTCGTCAACGAGTATCGATGTGCCATTTTTGCAGACTCGCACAAGCATATTTATCAACGTGATTCTCTAACATTGTTGTTATTCTGAATGCGTGTTATATCGTAGGGAGGAGCTTCCTTCAGAAGGAGGGAACAAGCCAGCTTCTCTACGAAGCTCCTTGTGCTTACTCGTAGGTCATTCATGAATATGCACAGGGACATAGGATACTACTGGATGCGTTTGGGTGTTTATGTCGGCATTGGCCTTTGTCTTGGCACTATCTTCTACCAAGTTGGGAACAGTTATAGTTCTATCCAGGTAAATAATATGATTTATTTATGATGCAAAAGATTTTATACATATTAATAGACATGATCATTTTCATATTTTTCAGACAAGATGTTCAATAATAATGTATACGACGGCACTTCTAACTTTCATGGCAATCGGAGGATTCCCCTCTTTCGTAGAGGATATAAAGGTTATTTTATTTCAATCAAAGTAGCATTGTAATAGCACTAATTAATCTGCTAATGCAATTATATTCAAATATGGATAGATCCACTTTCACATCCATATTTTCTTCAGTAACCAATATCACATTTGTACTTCTATATGTAATATAAATCTGGATATTTTCCACCCCAATTTCATTTTTGGTTGGATGTGGATATTTCCATAACCATTTTTTGTTTCATGAATATTAGCAAATTTTAGCACAAATCGGGTCCACTTACTGAACTTGAAATAGTCTTTCATCATACACTTTAGCCCAACAATTTCACAGTGGATCATGCTTTGGTGCACCTTTAAAATAAACTAGTGTATAAAGACTAAGGGCAATGTCATCTTATTTACAACCACTTGACGGTCGACTAACAGTGAAATGATGGAATTGGTGTATTTGCACCCGGTAGTCTATTTTGAATCTGAGGCCTCCTTTGATTTATAGGATTTGTATAGTAACTGTGTATGATTAGGATCCTATGGAAAAGTTTCCTAGTACATAATATATGTTTGATTTATAGGAACCTATCCTATATGAACTAGTCCTATAGGAATCTTGTAGTGTAAATCCTGTAGGAAAAAACATTAGGGCATAGCTCATGGAAAATTCTTTGCTACAATCAAACACACTTTTATCTTTCCATAGAATTCAAGTAGGCATGACATTCATATCCTATGCTTTTCCTATTCCTATGCTTTTCCTATCCTATGAATTAAAGGAGCCCTGAAAATTTTGAGATGTAGATAGACATTTTATTAAGTTTTCAGTGACATATGGAATTTACTCCCAAATTAACTCACTATGTTGTTGCACTTCTTTACTTCACAACTCAGGTATTCAAAAGGGAGAGGATGAGCGGCCACTATGGAGTAGCAGAGTTCGTGATCTCAAATACGTTGTCAGCCACTCCATACCTGGCCCTCATCGCCGTGATCCCCGGTGCAATGTTGTACTACCTGACAGGGCTCACCAAAGGGACCGACCACTTCGCCTACTTCGTCATTACCCTATGCATGTGCACGTTGCTAGTCGAGAGCATCATGATGATCATCGCCGCCCTCGTTCCGGACTTCCTGATGGGCATCATCGTTGGGGCTGGGGTGCAAGGAGTGTTGATGCTCAATGGCGGCTTCTTTCGCCTCCCCCATGAGCTCCCTAAGCCGGTGTGGAAGTACCCTTTCTACTACATCTCCTTCCACAAGTACGCGGTGCAGGGGTTGTACAAGAACGAGTTCATGGGGCTGACCTTCCCGAGCGACCAGTTGGTTCAGGCCAACACGACCATTAGTGGCATTCAGGTGCTGCAGGAGAAGCTGGAGGTCGAGATGGGGTACTCCAAATGGGTGGACATTCTTATACTCTTTGGGATGATGGTGATATACAGGATGATCTTCTTTGCAGTTGTGAAGATTGGGGAGGAAGTCAGGCCAAAGATGAGGAAAATGAGAAGCAAATAGATATAGCTGCAATATGTTTAATTTATTTTCCCACTATCATGTATATACCTTTTAAACATGTCCTTGGCTACAGGAAGACGCTCCAATCTATGGCATACTTATGGGATCTACCTAGCCGTGCGACACTACTAGTTCATAGTTGAGGCATTTCATCAAGCTGCTGGCAGGTATTGTTGCAACATACATGCAATGCAACGCATCTATCTTAGTTCGGAAACAAAGTTCCAGAAGAAAATACAATGCACCCAGAAAAATAAATAGAAACACAAGTCCATGTCACCCTCCAAACGGCATTCATTCCATGTATAAATGTGGAAGGGTATTTCAATGGCATGTGGTAAATTGCGATTCCCCTAGAGATCACAGTGTTCGTTTGGATGAGAGCTAGAGCTGCTAACATCAGGAACTGATCGCAGTCCATGTTACCATTATTCTAGAAACGAAGATGGACAATACAGGACATGAGAATCAGTTTACTTTCAGACCTGACATGTCAATTACTCAACAAAAAGGAATAGAAACAGTTGAACTTTGCTCCCAAAAAAATATGAGCTACCAGTGTCAGAGTCCTAGTCTACTGGAACATACAAAATCTTCTCGGAATGGCGGCACACGAAGAATCCCATAGATACCTCTGGCCGAGAGAAGCTCAGTAACTTCTGGCAGAACTCCTTAATGTCCCTGCTTTCAGTGATTGACTCGTCGAAAGTTACTGTCATCTGCGTTAGCACCGTTGCCCAGCTGAACAACCGCTCCATGAAAGCAAGTTCATGTTCAGTTCCTCTCAAGTTACTGATTTCTGCCTCTTGGAGGCAATCCAGCATGAGCTCCTCAGATTTCCAGTTTGGTGGCTGACCACAAGGGCAATCTGATGGGCAAACCTCCTGAAACAGGGGATATCAACCTAGTAAGATTAACTGATATGGTTTAATGACATAAAATTTGCCGTCCATAAGTCGAGAAAATAACAAATAGAAATATGTTTATGTATTGCAGAAACTGCGATTGTGCTGTGCAAATTAGAAGATATTACTATAAAATTACACGAGGACTGAGTTATCGTGCTACAGATATAAGATGACCCATTTGTTTAAAATATGTTCCAGGGCTTCTTTTTTGATGGAATCTTCATAAACTGCATGTCATAAGCTTAGTAAAGATTTTTCTTAGAAGCTGACTCTGATAATGTTATCAAGATTAAGCAAACAAAGCAAAACATTCTCAAGTTCCCACAGAGTGCTCGAAATTTCCAGCACTAATAAAATTCTTTGAAAAAATGATACCACCAACTCAAGTAGTATTGCCACTTTGTCAAATTTGAAGAGCAGAGTGTTGTAAATGAGAGATACATAAGCCATATATTACAATAGATACTAAAACTTAAAGAGCAGAGTACCAACATCAACCCCCACCTGGAGTCGGCAGCTAGCATAGCATGCCTAGCTGTGCCAAGAAATGCAAATGCATAATGCTTCTAGGTGGCATCACTCAAGTAACAGACTAACAATTTAAAAATTAGAGGTAAAGAAGTTGAAGGATATGCTTACATCAAAGTGGCCAGGAGTATCAAGCGCCAGTTTTCTTACACCAGTACACATCCCGAGGACATGGAACAAGCAGGCTCCGAAGGAATGTGCGTGTGCCGTCATAACAATGGACAAGAATGTAATGTCAGGGAGCCTTGTTATGTCCTCCGGCAAGTATTCATTGGCACGCATGCACTGTATGTTCATAAGAGAGACAGAAAAAGAATCACATAAAACAGTCGCAGAAGGACACAAACATCTTATTTACAAAATGATTAGCACACAAATATGGTTGCTATTATAAGCAAACGAATTAGTTTGATAGTGATAATAAAGCTTGTCAAAATTGATCATGGTTGTTTGATTTACTGCAGCTCCTCAGGGTTCATGTCTCCTTGAGCAACTGATATACTGGTGCATTAGTGGTAACTACTAGTAAGCGAGCACATGCAAAACAGGTCCCGGTCGTGTCAATTATGTTACAGTTTTACTTAAATGTAGAAAACGCTATTCACAAATTGAAAACAACTCAGCCATGTTTAAATGGGTGAGAATTTGCATGGCTACTTGAACTGTAAGTTTCTCTGTTTGCCTTGTCATCGATCGAGTATTGACTTGCTAGCATGTTGCAATGATGGAATAGGCACCACATGAGGAAGGAATAACTCACCGGCAGATAGTCCACTCTGAGGTTTAGCTTGTGTATGACCTTGAAGCGCTGCAACAGCATCAGGGTGTCGGCATTGTACATAACAATGTCATCCATCAGGAAACCGATGTCATCATCCATGAGGAAATCGGTGTCATCCGTAAAGTCATCCGATCCGTACTGAAGAAACACATCGATGTCCAGACAACGGAGATGCGTCATCTCACCAAGCCCGAAATATTTAGGATACCAAGTATTCTTCTTCCACTTGAGCACCAATAGCTGAGGAGCTGAGATGCTCGAAACCAGCAGACTCAGACCCTGACCGCCGAGAAGGCAGGAGCTCAGGGTTAGCTCTTCAAGCGATGGCGCTGCGACAGTTAGCTGCTGATGGTTGCGCAAATCACTCAGCTCCAATTTTAGCAGAGACTCTGAGTGGATGGTCAGTTTGGTGAAGCCTTTCAGATTCCTCAGCTCCATCTGCCGGAGCGACCCCGAGTGGATGGCGAGGTTGCCCATGCATCTGGCGTCACGGATGGCGAGTCTCTGCAGCGCTGGGCACCGCCGCGAAGAGATAACGTCGGTGAGTAGATCCGGGCTGTATATCCAGACGTGATCAAGGGAGAGCTCGACGAGGCGGGCGAAAACGCCAGAAGCCGGCATGGTGAGGCCAAGAAACCCTAGGCTGAGCCTGATGGAGGTGGCGTTCTGGAAGCATGGGAGCTCGAAACCGCCTCTTTCTTCAGACGTGCTACTGCTATGTATCACGTTGCGAAAGATCAGATCCCCGGAGAGGCGGGGCGCGACGGCTTGGAGCCACGCCGCCACGGAATAGGGCGACGCGTCCTGGGCGACGGCGGCTAGGTGGAGGATGGCCGGCGCCTCGTTGGCGGCGAGCGCGGGGCGTATGCGGCGAGGGTCGGTGGCGTCGGAGAAGTGGATCTCCGGGAGGAGGGACCACACGCGGCGCCAGCGGCGAGAGAGGATGCTGGTCCGAGCAGCGAAGGCCGTGTCGCGGAGCTTGAGAAGGATGTGGATAAGGACGTCGTCGGGCAAACCGCTGAGGTGGTCCTCGCTGCCGGTCACGGCGAGCTTCGCCCGCTTCGAGTTGGGAGCGGCCTCCTCGTCGCCGCCGTGGTCCATGAAGGAGGAGAGGAGGGGTTTGTTTCTTTGAGATCCACGGAGGAGGGATTTCGATTTGGGGATAGCGCGTCAGATGGAGCTAGGAAGGGTGGCGGCCGGCGGCGGGGAACGGGTTGGAGTCGCCGCCGTGTAGCGGCTGCCGACGGGGAAAACGGCGGCGTGGGGGTCGCCTGAGCTGCGAATAATTGGTTGGGAATTCCCGGACGGCCCAACCCAACCAGCCGTAAACAAGTCAGCCCACGCCGACAATAAAATTACGATTTGCCGATTTGCTTCAACACTTCAATTTACACATGAAATTCAGTTCTGATTGGTGGCTCGAAATATGAGTGTATTATACTCCCTCTTATTAATTTTTTTTTTTTTTTTTTTTGCGAATAACCCTCTTATTAATTTGTATTACTATATCTCATATTGAAGATAATATTTTGCCTTCACATAAAATTACTATAATATGGTCTTGTAGATCCATTTACTGTGTGTCACACTTAAGATTTCAACTTGCCACGCTATGTCCACTTTCTAGTTCACCCTTCTTTGTCGGTGTTTATACAAACATAGTCCAGAAAAAATAGTGCCAGCTCGCCGTTGATTACAACCCAGTGTGTGAGCTTTTGACCGTCGAGAAGGTGTCGTTTTCTAGCTGCACAACATACTTTCATGTACTTCCTTCGGCTCCACTTAAACGTCGTGAGGGTTCTTTTGCAAAAAGCCCCTCCATATTTATCCGAACTTCACGTTCTCTGTCTCACCACACTCGTTCCGCCACCTTCTCCCTCCTCCGCATTCCACCACTACTGCTCCGCCAACACCGCGCAGCTCCCTCTTCCTGCTCCACTCCCACGTGTAGCTCCCCTGCTCCACTTCTGTGTGCATCCATTCACTCCCACATCGCGCCTTAAAAATCCATTATTGGCGATGTTGCCCACGTGCAACATTCCTATCATAAAGATGAACCCGAGTGAAAGAGGAGATTATACAAAATTAGTGGGCCATGTGCATTCCTGTGTGATTTATTTTTCTAGTTGGATGTTAAAATCGATCAGCATGTATTTCTTCCCGATCCTCTTGTATTTTGTATTCTAAGTTTTCCAATGACATCGATGGGCAACGGAGAATACCAATCTGTAGCCCAAAACCCAAACCCGTTGTAGAAAATTGTAATAAGAAAAGCACAATGAATGGGGGGACTACAAGAAGGGTCACAATCTTTGTGCCATTTGTACTATGGATTATAGATTTCTAGGTGATGTTGATAGGCAATAGAGAATTTCAAACCACGCGACGCTCACAATTGTCCTAAAAATTGTAATGGCAAAAGGAAATGAAATGAAATTGAGCATTCTTGTTTGCTAAAAGTAAACTCCTTAGATAAGGTAAACTTATAGAGATCAAATGGCCAGAAACTCAATTCGGCTCCCGGGTGCGTATGATCCCTCTACCATAAAAACATATTTCCAAGTGTTAAAAAATTTTGACAAAAAAGTTTACATGTACATCTCCATAACATATGTGTATTCGTCAAGTTTCATGAAAAAATGATATTTTTGTAGTCTAAGCGAAAAAAAGAAAATTTATCTTGTGACAAGTCTTTGTTTCAGCACCGAATTTTGTCTTTTTTACACACGCCACATGACATGTCGATTTTTCATGAAACGACTTTGTAAGCGCATAGCACATGAAGATGTACGTGCGAAGTTTTTGTTTCAATTTTTTTGACATTTTAAAATGTGTCTAACATGTATTTCAAGATAAAGGGAGCATACGCTCCCATGTGCCAAAACATCACTCCCTCAAATGGCTAATTACTAAAACTAGCACAATAAACCCAGACAACTATATTTTATTTTAGTTCTTTGAACCCGTAACCCATTTATTTTCGGTACTCACAATCCAAAGGCAAGGGAAACCAAAGAGGGCTTAATGGGGTTCTTGGCCTCACTCAAATTTAAGAAACCATTTTAGATTTCGAAGAAAATAATTAGTTTTTCTATTAAAAAAAAAACTACCAAGCAAGAGGCCCTGCTCACATTTTACATTTTTTTTTTCTAAAAAAAATATACCAACCTGTCCAAAAGTGGCATTATCTCCATTCCATTATGCTCAGTTGTGTAGCCAATTTTTCTCTCTTTGACAACCAACTAATAAATTGATATTTGACTTTTTACTTCACCCGATCAAAAATATTTGGTACTCCGTACTAGTTTATACATGAGGGAGTATATTATTCAGTAGACACTCAAAGTTGCTCATTGCACACCAAGCTGCGTTTGGCATGTTGCAAAGGTCTTTTAATAATTCTGAAAAGGAGAACTGGAGTCGCGATGTCCCGGTCGAATTTAGATTTATATTTTCGTGATTACAAGCAGTATAATTTCCTCTCCCTTTCCTTCCGTCGACTCGACGGCGAGCACAGCGCCGCCGCCGCGCCGCCACGTCCACAGGAAAGGGGCGGCCGCCGCTGCCAGGCGGGCCCCACATTCTATCCTGCGAGCTCCGTCCGGGGCCTCGGAGTCCGCACCACCACCACTCCAATCGCTCTCCCTCCCGAATCCCCAATCGATAAACCACCACCACCGTCACACGCTCCACTCTCACCTCACACTCCGCGCGCACCGCAGCCATGGGCACGTCGGGGTCCAAGGGCATGGACGGCGTCGGGGGCGTCGCGCTCCCCGGCGACGGCGGAGTGGACGGGGACGAGGGCAGCGCCGGCCGCGCGGTCACGGGGTCGTGGCACGGCGGCGCGCAGCTCTACGTCTCGCTCAAGATGGAGAAGGCGCGGATCATCGGCGACCTCGTGCCGCACGTCTACGGCTCCGAGCCCATCATCGGCTCATGGGACCCCGCCCACGCCGTACGGACCCGCCACCCTGCTCCTGCTCCCACGCTTGCCGGTTTTGGTTTACATTGTGACTGGGGATTTGGTTTCGGTTTTCGCAGCTCGCCATGGAGAGGGAGCTGGCGTCCATGTGGGAGCTCAGCTTCGTCGTGCCGCCGGACCATGGTATGCACGCTACCTACCTGCCTGCTCTTCCTGTACTTTTGAGTGGAGTACTGTCTATTTAGTAACGGCATGGCTTTGGTGATCCCGTCTGATGGATTAAAACTTGGGCAAGCTGAATTTACCTCCCAGCTGTAGCAATTCAACCAAAAACCTTCAGGAGTTTGTTTGGCAGAAAAGTTAACTGTCCCAGTTAAAAGCAAATGTTCAGTTCAACATTTGCGAACTCTGATGCAAATTGCTGGGCCTCATTGATGATCACAACCTGTGCAATTTTCTGCAGAAACACTCGACTTCAAATTCCTGCTCAAGCCCAAGGATGCGGCGACCCCGTGCATCATCGAGGAAGGGCCCACACGGCTTCTCACCGGGGGCATGCTCGAGGGTGACGTGAGGCTTGCAAACTTCAGGATTAATGGAGACGACGAGCCGCATGAGTTCAGGGTGTTCAACAAGGCCGACATCGTGTCTCCGCTTGAGCTTGCTGCGAGCTGGAGGGTGTACAAGGAGAACTTCCAGCCTTCCATGGTCCGGGGAATCCCTGACGTCAGTATAAATGAAGCACCCGCTCATGCGACCGAGGTGAGAACTGTAGTCAAAATGAGCGCCTCGCTTTGATTCTTGCCATGCTCTTATGCTTCTCTATTATGCTTGCATTTCATTGTACTGTCACTGTATAACCATTCTGCTCGAATCACTGGTTCATTTGGTATCCAAAGTTTCTATGGAGTCAACAAGTACACAAAAAATGATGACGACATGAATGATTTTGACTTCCCTCATTTGAAGTTCAATCTTTGCATGCAATTTTCTGAAATTCGGAATGTGATATGTCCATAACATATCTCTAAGAGAAAAAAATTAACAGTCCAAACGATCACATGATAGCTATTTTTTTCGCATTTTCTTGCCTTTTGATAGCCTTCTTTGTGCTATCTTATAATTGTAATTGCTTAAGATAATCTGCACACAAAAAAAATACGTTATTAACATTTCCTCTTATTTTACTAGTTAGTTTAATACTTGCATGATTTTTTACTTGAATGCTAATAGCAGCTAGTTGCTCTTGTGGTCACCTTTTTTTCTGTTGTGCCTGCAGGATGGATCTGGTTCTAGTCTGGAGCTTGACTTAGAACATTATGTTGTTCCAACACCAACTGCACCACCAACTGAATATGCAGCAAACCTTGCTGCAACCCCAGCATCCTTAACTCAACCCAGCATATGGACAAATGATATACCTCTTAGCGATGGTATTCAGAGTCCAAGTGCTTCTGCAGATTTTCAAGATCATAGTGACCACAATAAAGTAAGATGTAATCTAGAAAAGTTGGTATGCTAAAATGTTGGTTGTACTATTCCCTCCGATCCAAATTACTTGTCGCGGATTTAGGCAAAATGTTGTCTAAAATCTGTCTAGGTTCATTCAATCGGCGACAAGTAATTTGGACCGGAGGAAGTATAATTATTTAATTGTGTTGTACTTAAAGAAAAGGGTCTGACCAGGGTCTGATGCATCAGTTTCTGGTTAATATATAACTGCTCCATATCCTTTTTTCTCACTTCTATAATGAACTTAATGTTTCCTGAATTGATCCTCCAACCAATAATGAACTAGTATGGTTTAGTTTTTTTTTATCATTTTATATAATGAATCATGATTTTTGTTAAGTTACATCTACTTGATATCCATTACTTTCTTTTGAAGTGCAACTGTTTTTGTTTCATAATATCGTATTGCAGAGTTATGCACAATCAAGTATATGATTCATGTATTTATGCGAACCAAAGTTAGTGTTCTAAAAGAGCCATGCCACATTATTTTGGTCCTTTTGTAGGATACTGAGGCCCCAGTAGCAGATTCTTCTAAGAAGTTACAAGTTTCTGGAATGGTAGAGTCAAAATCAGTTGGTACCTTAATACAATTGCAAAACCAGGACAGGCAAAAGGGACTTTATGTTGACAGGGGTGTTGTCTCTCCTAAGCTTGGCAAATCATTTAGTGCATGTTCCCTGGCATCTGGCCTTAATTTTGGATCAACAAAGGTCAGTATTGTCCGTATCCTCAACTAGTAGGAGGTAACAAAAGAAAACTGAAATAATTAGGAACACAGTTGTGTATGGGTTGATCCTATACACTAAGTACATGGTGTATTATAAACTTATAGAGACTTGGTTGAAATTGTGGAACAGGTGTCTGTAAGCTAGTATAAACTATAACCCATTTATTCATTATTCTTTGATGTTGTTAAATAAATATTCGAACAGGTTACCTGATTCTTTCTTATTGTTGACATATTTGAAGGCCATGCCAGAAGCAGCCGGAGCTGTTGCAGCTGCAGCTGTAGCTGATAGGTTGCATGGATCAAAGGAGGACAGGAAACTGGCTATTGTTTTGGTAAACTAATATACTTCTGTTACAGCTGTTAATTGTTTTTCGTCTCTTATATGAATAAAGCTAATGTGATAGTATGAGTTTATCATCACCGCATACCATGACAAAATATTTTATTTGCATTGTTGTTACATAATACCTAGTAGCTACTATATCCTTCTATCATTCTTCATTGTTTATTAACAAAGAAGCGAATCAATGGATATGCACTTTGATGTTTATAGTGTAATCAGGGAGAGGAATAACCAGCCATTAGGATATCTTTTATTAAGATTCATTACTGTTTGTGCTTGAGCATATTCATATATTGTTGGTAATTGCTTCTTCTGAAAGGTCAGCTATCCATCTGAAAATGTCTACTCATAATTAGGTTGGCCTACCAGCTCGTGGTAAAACCTTCACTGCTGTTAAGCTTACTAGGTACCTTCGTTGGCTTGGTCATGAAACAAAACACTTCAACGTTGGAAAGGTGAGAGGGTATTATCTTGCACAAACAGTACATATTCTTGGATTACTGTAAAATGAACTGAACTCTGTTGGTTGAAACTTGATGTGTAGTACCGCCGTCTGAAGCATGGAGCAAATCAGGTACTAAGAACTGTCATTTGCTACAATTATCTTCGCATGTTTTTGTTGAAGTATATGCCATTTTTTAACATTGCACGATATTTTATTTTCAAGTTGCTCTATATCTATATTTGCTTTTATGCATCACCATTGTATTAATATCAGTAATCGTTACGGCTATCTTATGCTTGGGTTATTCATCATTCATGACATGCTTGGCGAGCCATATAAAGGAAATGATTTTTAATATCAGTAATAGTTTTTTTTCTCGAGAAAACGCAAAAGGCTTTTGCGTTTCATTTCATTGAAAAGATAGATAGTTTTACAATCCTCCTAGGAGGCGGGGTACAGATATGGTAGCGTCTCAGTGCACATCCCAGGTCGTTGGTAACACTACCCTAAGGCCCTTCGCACCGGCTCTGGCCCAAAGAGCAGCCTCTTCGAAGATTTCGTTCACCAGGTCATGCACCGAGGGCCGGGCTCTGTCGAAGACACACGGGTTGCGATGCTTCCAGATCAGCCATGGCGTGAGCAGGGTGAAGGAGTGCAGTCCTTTGCGCATGGGCTTCGGGGCGAGCTGCCTCGCCTTGCGCCACCATTCATCTAGGGAGGCCGGAGGCGTCATCGTCGTTGGGTGGCCTGCAGGTCATGCCTAGACGAGCCAGCACCTCATGCCAAACCTTCCGTGAGAAGGGGCAGGCGAGGATGAGGTGATGCATGGTCTCAGGCATCTGGCCGCAGAGGAGGCATCGAGGATGGTGCTGTAGGCCTCGTCTAGCCAGGCACTGAGCAGTCCAGCAACTATCCATGCCGACGAGCCAGCTGAAGAATTTGACCGTCGGTGGCGCCTACGTCTTCCATGTTAGCTTCCAGGAGCTGGAAGTGGTTGAGCCATGGAATTGCGCCTGGTAGCAAGACTTGGCGGTGTAAGTGCCGCTGTCGGTCCACTTCCAGATCAGCCTGTCAGGCTCCATGCCAAGCGTCGTGCGCGATATGGCCGTCCAAAGCGCCAGGTATTGCCCAATCTCATGCACGCCAAGAAGCCCGTGAATGTCCTGAGCCCAGCCGTTCCCCAGCAACCCTTGGGCGACAGTTCTGACCTTGCGCCTGCGCTTGGGGATGCAGTCATATAGCCTGGGTGTGATCTCCCGAACAGCGCAGCCGTCGATCCACCTGTCCTCCCAGAATAGTGCGTTCTGGCCGTTCCCAACCGCCATGGTGGTGGAGGCAAAGAACAGCGCTCGCTCCTCGGCCGTGAACTGCAGGTCCAGGTCGCTCCACGCCCACCGATCGTCAGTGCGGGAGAGCCAGAGCCAGCGCGATATCAGTAATAGTTATCACTGCCATCTTATGCTTGGGTTACTCTTACTCAATATTCAGCTTTTTTTTTAAGCTCGTGACCGTAGGGGAAGCCCCTACGGTGTGTATTTTCCTTTATATATTTCCAAACAAGAAGGTTCAGTATTCACCATTCACTACATGCTAGGCAAGCCATATAAAGGAAATGACTTTTAACATTCTTATAGTGCTGTATATGTAGGGGTAGAGGTCATCCACCAATTTTCGCAGTAAACATTGAATCTCACCAACTAGCTGCTTACTGAATATGTTTGCTCATTGGTTGCGCAAGTCAATGCATAGACTCTTTTTTTCTCCATACTTCTATCTGCACTGTTACTGTACCCATGACATGGTTGGCCCGGATTATTTTCATAATACTGATTGTTCACATGATATCTTGTATATCTGGATTTCCGCAATGTAGTTTCTTTAGCAAATGTCAGCAAAACCACATTCTTCACTTAACAATTTTGTAGTTTCATTTGTTCAGTCTGCAGACTTTTTCCGTCCTGATAACCAAGAAGGGATTGAGGCACGTAATGAGGTTAGCATGCTTTGTTCTACAGTTTGTTGCAAAATACACTCTAAATTGTATAGACTCTTCATGTTCACAAATATATGCCATTCAACATTTTTAAGATGAGTGCCTCACAACCAGCCCCGTGAGACGAATATTAGCATTAAAGTGATAGCTGTGGTTCAAACAAATTTATCCATTTTTTATTCTGTCCGACATGTTTTCAGGTGGCTGCTTTAGCAATGGAAGACATGATAGACTGGATGCACGGAGGTGGTCAGGTAAGCTGATGTTATGTTACATAGCCTGCTAACAATGTAATATTCCTTCTGACCAGTTTCATTTTTGTTTAGGTTGGTATATTTGATGCAACGAACAGCACAAGCAAAAGAAGATATATGCTAATGAAGATGGCTGAAGGGAACTGTAAGGTAAGTCACACTTCCACAAAAATACTGTCATACTATTGACAGTTTGTGGGTTAGTTTAATTGTCCTTTTGTGCATTTGATACATTTCTATTACGTATTGCTTGCTAACTGAATTCATTCTCTTCAGATAATATTTCTGGAGACAATATGTAACGATCGGAACATAATCGAAAGGAACGTACGCCTGAAAATTCAGCAAAGTCCTGACTATGCTGATCAGTTAGGAACTGACAACACCTCAATTTTCCCTCGCTAGAAAGATAATATCATTGAACTTATTCCCATGCAATTTTGTAGGCCAGACTATGAAGCTGGATTGCAGGATTTCCTTGAGCGTCTGACAAACTATGAGAAGGTCTCATACTCTCAATGCTAAACAAGTTGTATTCTGTTGTAGTGTTGCATGAGAAAATTTTGAGCTCTGTAAACTATATAATGTTGAATGAAGTAGGATTCATATTGCAGGTTTATGAGCCAGTGGAGGAGGGTTCTTATATCAAAATGATTGATATGGTAAAAGGGGAGGGTGGTCAGTTACAGGTAACAAACATGATCTTCCTGGTTATTCTGCTGTCCTGTAAAAGGGGTATTCAGTTACTAAGTCTTATATTTACAAGGCACAAGATAGGTTCTGACCTTTCATATCTCAAACTGTACTAGGGTTCATTCATTACACCAAACCGAGCATTTTCGTTGAGTTATGTTCTCGTGGGCTTCTAGCTTTTGAAACTCGTCATGCCAGATTTGTTTAGTACTTCTATGAATTTCTTAACTTCTTGTCACCTTGTTCCAGGTGAACAATATCAGCGGCTATCTCCCTGGTCGTATTGTCTTTTTCCTGGTACGTACTTAAATGCTTAGTTGGTAAATTTGATATATGATTGCAGTTTCTGGAGAAAACATAATATCAGCCTAATACTGGAATGCACATATTATGCCGTTGCCTCAAATTTATTTGGAGGAGTGTTTCACAATAAATTGGGTTAGCGCTAGAGCATTATTATTTGTGAATTTTAATTGGTGACATGTCTTTTCTCAATATGCGACTACAGGTGAACTCCCATCTTGCGCCTCGGCCTATTTTGCTTACCAGGCATGGTGAGAGTTTGCATAATGTTAGAGGAAGAGTTGGTGGTGACACGGTCCTGAGGTTTGCTTCTACGAACTTTAATATGATACCTTTAGATGATACTTTTATATGCTTAAGTTACCATGTTGAGTTATGTAAGTAACAGGCAAATGGTACTCCCTCCGTTCCTTTATATAAGCCATATAGTTTCTTGAGAAAATTTCCAAAATATAGAGCGTATTAGGACTGTAGGCAAATTTAGCCCTCTCTGACTCGCGCATGCAATTCATAAAATTGAGGAGTAGCTAACTCCCTGCATGCAATCCCCTTTTTAAATGACCCGCATGCAATCCCTGGAAATTAGGCGATTGTTGTGCCCCATGTAAGCTGTATGTACCATTCAATTGGGAGTCCTTTTTCTTTCTCTCTCATGTAGCGGTAGCACTCGCGATTAGGCATCCTTTTAACGCGCAGCCTGACTTTCCTATTTTTCCTCTAGTTTTGAAGTCCTTTTTTCTTTCTCTCTCACATAGAGTCAATGAGAGAGAGATTTGTGGAATTTGTTGCCATACTAGAGGAAGATATCTGATCGGGAGAGAGAGATGATCTTGACTTTCCTATTTTTCCACTAGTTTCACGTCTTTCTCCTGGGGGGCTATTACATCCAAAACCAACAAAAAATGCAGTCCTAGACCATGCGTCAATTTCCGTGCAAAAAACTATATGGCTTATATCAAGGAAGGGAGGGAGTAATATATAAGGAAATTTTAATTATTTTACTTGACAAGAAAGTATCATGCAGAATCATTTATCTTCTGGAAATTAGCCTACGTAATCACTTATCAAACTCCACTTCAATGTGGCTGATAATTTTGCAGCGAAGACGGAGAGCTTTATGCTAAGAAGCTAGCCAACTTTATTGAGAAGCGCCTAAAATCTGAGAAAACCGCAACTGTAAGTAATTCCATTAAATTGAGTTACACTTACAGGGGCAACATTGTTATCAGTATTTACTTTAAAATAGATAATGTCTTCGATCCTATGAAGTGAGCTAACAGAGCCTCTTGCTTTCATTTGTGTTTTTGTTTTATGCTGTTCAGATTTGGACCAGCACTCTCCAGAGAACAATTTTGACAGCAACTCCAATTGTTGGATTTCCAAAGGTAGTTCCTTGAATGTTTATGATTTATTTTACAAACCTCTTGCTATCTACAAGTATGTATCCTGATGAACGTTAACCCTCGTTGTTGATAGATACAATGGCGTGCTCTTGATGAGATCAATTCTGGTGTGTGTGATGGGATGACTTATGAAGAGATAAAGAAAATTATGCCTGAGGAATATGAGTATGTACTCCTCTCTTATTTCCGCAACAATTGTTCCGTAATATCTTATTGGATTTATATACAATGCAGTGCCATTTTGTTAATTATCATGCTGCAAATCTATGTTATTTTCTACATTAATCATAGCATGCTAGAAACTAGAAGTTACACTGACATTTCAACATGTATGATTTGCAAAACTGAGCTGACGATATGCACATTGCATAATTTCTTCAGCAAAATATTAGATTTAACCTTTTCAGATTTATTATATATTTGCATCTGAACACGCCGTTGTGATGTTTTGTACAACTTGCAACCAGGTCACGTAAGAAGGACAAGCTGAGATATCGCTACCCCCGTGGGGAATCTTACCTTGATGTGATTCAGAGGTTAAAAAATCCCACTGAATTGTTCAGAAATGCTGTTTACTTTTACTAGAATTGAAAACTATGGAAAAAGAACATGTTCTGTTATTACCTCCAGGTCTCCACCCTAACTCATGTGCCGAATTATTACGTATCCTCAGGTTGGAACCTGTCATCATTGAGCTCGAGCGCCAGCGAGCACCAGTGGTTGTTATATCCCACCAGGTAAATTCCTACAGTTGATGAAACACTCCTGCTTAGGAACACTGATCTTGAACTCCTTGTCCTTTTTGTAGGCCGTACTGCGAGCGTTGTACTCGTATTTTGCCGACAGGCCTTTGAGGGAAGTTCCAGACATGGAGGTAACATGGCCTTTTTTTATTATTGCTCCGTATTGAAAACTCTCAGAAACATTGCTGAACCAAATCAATCCCTTTCTAATGTAACCTAGATGCCACTCCATACCATAATCGAGATACAAATGGGGGTCACCGGTGTCGAGGAGAAGAGGTACAAGCTCATGGATTGAGAAGTTGAGATACAGCTAGGCTCGGCAGAACAGCAAGATTCAGATTCGCTGTTCCAGATACAACAGTACATATATGATACGGTTAACTCAGTATAGTTATCAACTTCTCATCCTTCTCCGGATGGTGTAAAAGTAAAACTAACCCCTCCGGTGTAAAATATTCGACCAAAAATACCTACTGGTCATTGTAAAATATCATATACTGTTAATAATAATATGAGTATACTGTACAAAAACACTTGAAGATATACTGTTGGTGATAAGCAAGGAATGTAGACTCATCCTGGAGCTGGAACTAACAAGTCCACGAATTTATTCCATGTACTCCTTTATTTCCCTGATGTCATTGAAGAAATGAACCATCATCACTTCACTGCTCATGAGTTGGACTATGGAGCCACGAGACCTACTACCAAGCTTCGAACCGTCTTGTCCTGCTGTGCTGTTCCCATATCCCATGTGAGGACACCAAGACATTTCAGTTTCTTGCTCCAAGAAACTCGGCTCGCCATGGCGCGGTGCTCCGCAGTGTGCCAAAACCTCCCCTGATTTCGTGCGGCATCTGCGAACCTTGTAGGGGGCGGACGTGCGTATGCTTGCCTGGCTGGTCGCCACAAGTTGCCGATAGTTTTTGTTACCAAAAGGCGACGTTTGACGAAGTTGGTGAGCTTCGACCAAGTTGATGCGTCACTGGCATGTGGGGTATGTCGAAAACGAAGGGCGGCGACGAGTTCTTTAAAGATCGATATATTGAACAGAATCGAATTTGCAACTTGTGACTACCTTCGGATATATAGTCCAGTCACTAGACTGCCACCACTGTGTACGTAGGCATTAACCAGCGTTCAGCAGCCATGACACCGTTTGCTCCTCCTTACAACACCAACGTCCTCCTGGCCGCGGTCACCGCGCTCTCGGCGGCCATCGCCTTCGTCGCCGCGCTCCACCTCTACGCCCGCTGCTTCCTCCAGCAACGTTCCGCCGCCACCTCCACGACCAACCCTCACGCGCTGGCGCTGGCGCTGCAGCGGCCGCCGGACGGCTACGGCTACGAGCTCCACGCGATCAGCGTCGTCGTCGACGCCGCCGCGGTCTGCGCTCCGGACGAGGCGGCGGGGCTGGGCGCCAAGGAGCTGGGCGCTCTGCAGGTGCTCGTCTGGGAGTCGTCTTCTTCCACGAAGGAGAAGGAGGCCACCTTCGACGAGCATTGCGCGGTGTGCCTCGGCGAGATGGAGGACGGCGAGCTGGGGAGGCTGCTCCCGGCGTGCAGCCACGTCTTCCACGTCGGCTGCATCGACGCCTGGCTCCGCCTCAGCTCCACGTGCCCGGTCTGCAGGTCCGCGGTGAGGACGGAGCTGGATGCGGCGGCTCCGGCGGCCGGCGTGGAGCCCTTGAGCTACTGTTGAGCTGCCCAGTGACGGAATGCCAATGTATGTATATGGGCCGGTAAATATATATGTTTGGACTTTGGACTGGACCCTCTCTCGCTTAGATAAAAAGAAAGTATGTGTAGTTCATATGTTCTTCCTTCTAGTTTTAGGTTACTTAATTCCATCTAGGCTCCGAAGTTTTAAGGCTGGATATACATACAGGAATAATAAGTTAAACTCCAAAATACCTCCCATGAAAAGTTGAAAAACACGTGTTAAAGAGAAATGCAGTGTTCCTGGATCATTCCTGAACAAATCACATATTATTCGAGTTGCATACTATAAAAGTTTATGACAAAATGCATGATGAAATGTTAAGATCCAAACATCCATAGACTGCTCAATAGCGTGTCCAGCGTCCTCAGACTGCCATCAACCCATAGGGCGCATTGTGGCATGCCAAACATGAGCCAATGCCGAAGCCACGTAGGATACGGGATACCAACATCCGGGTAACACATGCCAGCGATCCAACCCATTTCCCCCCGCCACATCGCCTCTCCTCTTGCTCGAGACCGCCCCCACCTCTGGATTTGGCACAATTATTTTGCATGACGAATTCTCACAATGACATCAACATGCTATAACCCTCTCCGGTATTTGGTAGACTCGTTGAAGGTCATGTTTTACCTTGCAACTATGAGATCAGTGGCTACCAATATACCAAAGGGTACTACCTAGTCGATAGCATCTATCCAAGATGGTCGATATTTGTGAAGACAATCGCTGAGCCTTTAGGTCAGAAGAAGTTGCAGGAAGAACATCGAGTGGGCATTTGGTGTGCTACAGTCTCAATTTGCTATAGTTACGTACTGCTATTACTTGATCTCAATAGGAGATTGGGGGGGCTTCAAAGAGGAGTCCTCCCAAACGCGGCAACATGTGCCGCACCCTCCATTCAGCCGAGCCACTGCGTTTGCCGGGCACCGTTTGGCGACGCGACTAGAGGTGCTCTAAGTCGTGAATACAAGTTACCATAAAAAATGCCACCATCATTTTTCCATTTCTTTTACCCCCTCCGTTCCTCAAAAAAGCTGCTCAACTTTATCTAGATACAGAGATATATAAAGACATGTTTTACTTGAGACCGGCTTTTGTGAACCATGCTTTTCCTGTTTTACTTACAGATACATCCATATATAGAAAAAGTTGAGCAACTTCGTTTTGGAACGGAGGGAGTATGTCAACTGAGTTAAGAGCAATTGAATTCGTTGGGCTGGATATGACCAGCGCAGCTTCAAGACAAACAATTATAGAGGATTTCCTCAATTTGGGTGCTTCATAATCCTGCAAATTGACCTAATCAGGTAGAACATTACCAGTTCATATTAAGCAAGCTTCCTTGTGCTCCCAGGACTATAATTAGACCCCTTTTTCCTCTGGAAATATCTCTTTTTTTTTCTTTTTAATCTTATAATTCGTTGACATCTCTTCAATTCTTCAGTCCCAACAAATCTAGCATTTGCCACTTTTTACCTGAAAAAATAAGTACTGTACAACTAAAGGGTCTAGGATATTATTTCTGAGCAGTTTCTACTTTCTAAACTGACCGGCTGTTTGCGGGACGTGCCGTCCCTTTTCTCTTGATGTTAGAGCATTCTAACAGAGCACGTAAATCCCGCCGAAACTGAATTTTTCCGGCGGATTTACGGGTTCGGGCCGAAACGCGCTTAGATCAGCGCCCGAATACATGGGCCGGCCCGAATCGAAAGTTCGGGGGTCCGAGAAAACCACCGAGCGACTCCTATTAAAAGGGTTCGCGGAGGGGAGTTCGGTTCGCAAACGCTACTCCCCTCCGCTGCTCGTCTCCCGCCGCCGCCGCCAGTTCTCCGCTCCGACGAGCGATTCCGGCCGCTCCGCCGCCGCGCCGCCGCTTCGGCCAGCTCCCCTCCGTCCGGAATGACGCGTGCTAGACGCGTAGGTAGGGGAGGTGGCCGATCCGGCGCTGGAAGGTGCACTCGACGTCTGCCGGGTGCACGGGCGTCACCGGAGCTTGGCAGGCGTAGGCGCTCCATCGGCGCATGGAGGAGGGCCGGCCGGAAGTGGCCGGAGATGATGGCGTACCTCGCTGCGCGCTTGGAGGAGGCCGCGGAAGGAAAAGCCGAGGCGCCTCCCGCTGCCGCGGCGTGCAGCCCTCCTCTGCCGGCGCTGCCCCCGCACGGCGACGACGACGACGACACCGCCGGGACGCCTCAAGCGTGCGGGAGCACCTCCGAGGCGGCGGTCGTCGTCGCCTAGAAAGACCGGCGAGCAAAAACCCTCCGCCGGATACATTTAGCTCCCCGGTGACACTATAGTCACTCCGGGGGCTAATTCTAGTTTCATTTAGGTGCCTAGATCGTAATGTACGTGCAATATGCATGTATTTTTCCTAGTATTGTACAAATTATGAACGAATTTAGCTTCATTCGATGAAATCGAGTGCGATCGCAAATTTTGGTTCCCCGCGACGTTTGATTTCATCGAGTTCGGTTCACCTTTTCGGTTTATGTTCTGCGCCATCGCTAAATCCGCAACCAAATTGTTTTTCGGGAAACTGAACTCGCTTTTTTCAGTTCCGATAAATAGGGGCTCTGTTAGAGTTGCTCTTAGCATTTCCCTACATGCCCTGTATCTGTATGGAGCCTTTATCGATCATGACACAAACTGCCTTTCCTCACAGGAGGTCACAAAGCAGTGGAATAAAGAGGTTGCACTTAGGGCATGAGCAATGGAGGCAGCTGTCCAACTAGGCTTGGATAAAACTTTTGACATATGCATGCCATGTTATGGTTCCATTAATATGTCTTTCTCTCAAAAGCTCTCATATTTTCACTTTATGGCTGAAGAGGCTGCCTCCTGATGAAGATGATGCCTCCTTATCCGAACCTAATTTGTACCACCCGAACCAAGATAAAGCTGTGAGGCAGCACCCCTGGGGCTATGCATTGGGCATGCCCTTACTTACCAGAGGAGCTCCTACGCAAACATGTTCTATATATGAATGCCCTTAACTTAAACATATCTGAAAATCCATGCCTTAACTTAAAAAATGGATTGGTTATGTTCAGTTCTACAACTGCTACTAGCGACTAGTATGGCTAAATGGCTACCATTTGCCAATATTGATCATGACCTAAGCTTCAGTTCCGCTGTCCCATGTCTCCCGCCCCCAACCTCACCCATCTCAACCTCTCTAATGCTAACTTCATCGACCAGTTGCACACTCGCATTGTGCACCTCGAAAATCATCTCTCTCTTATCTATCTGAACTCAGTTTGGACATCAAATAAGGATATATATGAAAAGAAATCTCGAACATGTTCGCATCAGCAATCACCTAAATGGCCATTTCTCATCGCGGGCTGGTAGCTCTTGTGTTACGTTTTAACCAATAACATGGGTCGGTAATGGATCTCCAAGGCAGCACAAATGGAGATGACATTTCAGGTCTGCAAACAGTTTACCTATTTTGAATAATTTATCAGGTAATCTGAATTCAGACTGGTTTGGGAGAATAAAATCAGTATCTGCAAGACCAAAGGGTGTCGTACATGAAACAAAGTTACAGAGAAATAATCTGGATGTTGTAATGATAAAGTATAAAGCGCAGCATACCGGCCAAGCTAAAGCAAGCATCCACCACCTTGTCCAGAACCTCTGCCACAATTAATGGTCAGTATCACCTTGGCTGCAGATGACATCATGAGAATGTAGTACTAGGAGAACTGTTAGCATTCTTTTCTTAAAGATAAATGCAGAAAAACATAGACAATCATGAGTGGTATACATACTGGTGGCAAAATGCCAACCTGTAGAAAATGGAACAATTCTTGAGCAGAGACTAGATAATGAACATTCCTAATTAAGTGTAGCACAATTTGCAAGCTGTCACTTTACAAGGAACTTACTAACTCAATGTACAAGGATGGGCATTCCTTCCGAACATGAACTCCAAATTTGACGGCAATATAAGCAGCATAGCTGGTTTCGTCTCTAAGAAAAGTTCAGTGTTGTAGCATCTGGTATCAGCGACTGAAAGGTACATCAGTTTAGGTGTTGGTTATCCACAATAGTGCACAAGAGGTATGATAAATAGGCTGCAAAGTAACAGAACGCTGTGGATTTCAAGTTCCCCATAATGTGTCATTTCAAATTTACATGAAGGGAGTACGAGTCCACAGATATGCATTCATCGGAACTGCAATACACCATATTGGAATCTGAGAATGGTTCCTCTACACATTTCACTATGATCTATGCCCAGAGAGCTAATATAGACATAGAAGCAGATCCGAGCACCAATGCAATGTAAGAGGCCTTCTTCAGTTTTAGAGATGATGTCATCATCTTGTTATGGAAGAAATCGAGAGAAATGAGATCAACCAGTGCCATGTAAACAAGGATTCCAGCAGAAAGTGAACCAAGAAGGCCTTCAATTATCAGGGCGTTTGGACTGCTATCGTCATAGCCAGTCATATGGAAGACTGCCATTCCAAGAAGTATTCCCAGTGGTGTTGTCACTGAGAACATTAAACACATGTAACCCACTGTTGCCACCCCAAAACCAGCCTGTGAGAAATGGACAAGAATATGTTCAGTCATCAATGAAAATCACAAAAATCCCAAGCTGATGTTTATGTGCTATTACGATTCCAGAGAAAAACTTCTAAAGGAGGCCATGATATGTAAAGTATGGATGATTATATACAAAAAGTGATACAATATACGACTGGAAACTGCTCAGTAGTGCCATTATAAAGTTATGTCTATTTGGCACATATGTACAAAATGGATGTTGCAGGCCGTGGCCATGTTTGATACATAATGCCCTTGCTTTGTCTGACTCCGGAAAGTGACAACTATGCGATTTCAGTTATGAATCGATTGGCTGTTCTACTTCTACCATCTGTGCACATTTGAAACCTCTCCCCTTTACTTTTTTGTTAGCATGTCAGACTGCATTGTGGAATTGCTCTCCAGCAAGGTACCACCAAGCCAAAAAGAACTTTAAAAGACCTAGCTAGTGCTACTCTTCTTTCCCTTCTCCTGTGTGACACATCAAACTCAATTTAGTGCCAAAGTGGATGTGGACGCGGACGAACAGAATTATATGGAAAAAGATTGTCTACAAAGACAATAGCCTGCATTGTTTTACGTGACACAGAAAACTGAGGCCTCGAAGCTTTTACTGCTAAAGCAAATGTAATTATGTAAAGGGGCACTGGTGTACAACAGGGATCCTTCCACCAAGAGCCATTCTGAAGTTACACAGGGGATTGAGTGCTATAGGAGTTTATCAAATCATATTCAACGAAAACTAATTCCTACGTAACAAGTGGGGGTGAATGTCATCAACTCTGATTAAAACAATGGCATGGCATGCTTACTATGTGAGACAGAAATCAAATATCTAAATCAAGATAGGAGGGAACAATCCCTTGTCTTCTCTAAGTGCAAAGCATTAGTTTAGTAACAGATAGCAACATAGGTATCACATAGTATAATCAATCAATAAAGTATGACCACAGGTCCATGTAACTATGTAAACGGGCAGTGGTGTACAACAGGGATCCTTCCACCAAGAGCCATTCTGAAGTTACACAGGGGATTGAGTGCTATAGAAGGAGTTTATCAAATCATATTCAACGAAAACTAATTCCTACGTAACAAGTGGGGGTGAATGTCATCAACTCTGATTGAAACAATGGCATGACATGCTTACTATGTGAGACAGAAACCACTAAATCAAGATAGGAGGGAACAATCCCTTGTCTTCTCTAAGTGCGAAGCATTAGTTTAGTAACAGACAGCAACATAGGTATCACATAGTATAATCAATCAATAAAGTATGACCACAGGTCCATGATACACTGACATGAAACATACAAATAAGCTGCCAATCTCCTAATTCATACTACTACAGATATGCAACATTAAACTCACACTACAAGTCACAATATGAAAAAAAAAATTGAGGAACCATATTCAAATCATACTGATCTAACATATTTCCCACATGACAAGTGGTATATGCCAGACTTTTCAACTAAACTAAAACAATGGCATGACATGCTTACGCTGAGAGTCGGAGACACAGAAATCAAACATCTGAATCAACATACGGGGGAGAAATCATTTGTCTTTTCTAGGTGGAAAGCATTGCTTTAATAAAAGATATTAAGGTACGTAGTCACTTATCTATTCATAAAGTATGATGAGAGGTCCATCAGACTGTATTTTTTTAAGAAAACAAATCAATATGAAACACAACACTGACATCAAACATTCTCATGAGCTGCCAGCTTCCTGATTCATGCTAAATTAGGGAACTAAATCTCGTTCCATTGACCCCTGTACATCACAATTTTACTGGAGTATATTTAAGTATTTAACCACCGGAAACTAGCATCGCGAGCAAAATTCTTCTCGTAATAACAATTCAACCAATTGCACAGAGAAATTGAGATACTAAATACTGTCTGACTCTCACCTGCGCGATGCATCCGCCAAGGCCCATCCCCTCGAAGACCTGGTGGAAGGAGAGCGCGACGACGAGCGGGCGGATGGCGCAGACGTCCTGCGACATCCCCAAGGTGACCCCGATGATGACGGAGTGGAACACTATCCCAATCTCCAGCACCTTGGAGACCATCTTCTGCTTCTTCCTGGCCTCCTCCTCCTCCCCTTCCCCCACCTCCACCACTTCATGCCCGCCGCCATGGCATCCTACACTAGGGACCACCATCACGGGCTCGTCGCTGCGGACCAAACGGGCGCCCTTCTTGGGCCCGAAGAGCGCCACGTCGTCCCGGTCTTCCGTACGACTGTCGGCGCGCGGTGCAGGGTTGTCGTCGTGGTCGTCGTCGAGGAAGGCGCGTTTCCTGGGGCTCATTTCGCCGGCGAGCTCGAAGACGGGGGCCTTCTTGGTGGTGGGGATTGGGGCGTAGGGGGTGTGCTCCTCCTGCGGCGGGACGTGGCCGTGGGCCTCGAGGTGGGACGAGGCGGAGAGGTCGACGAGGAGCGCCAGCAGCGCGCCGACGAGGCAGAGGAGCCCCGCGAAGGGGAAGTCCCGCCAGGGCCTGCGCGACGCGACGGCGCAGTCGGCGAGCGCGGCGTAGGCGTCGGGGAGGACGTGCACGAGGGAGGTGGAGAGGATGACCCCCGCCGCGTAGCACTTGACGAGGAGCAGCCCCCGCGCGTAGCCGTCGCGGCCCTTGAAGGCCCTGGTGAGCGCGACGGGGAGGCAGACGCCGACGGCGCTGGCGATGAGGATGGCGAGCAGCGACCCCGTCTTGAGCCGCGCCGCCGCCGCCCCGTCGCGGCACACCCTGGACAGCGCGGCGAGCTCGGCCGCCGGGAGGCACCCCGCGCCGGGCATGGCGGCGGCGCGCGCGAGGTGTTGGGATGAATTACGCACGCGCCAGTGACGGCGACGGCGACGGCGAGCGGTAGGAGACGGGGAGGGAGGACTTGGGATTGATGAGTGGGTTAAAACGAGCGAGGTTTCAATGCGGGGTGGGCCCGCGGAGACCGTGGGTTTTGTGGAAATTTATGAGGAAAGGGAGAAATGGCTTACTAGACGCTGAATAGTCAGTGGATCTCACAACTCACGTTATGTCGTGCAAAATTTCTTTAAATAATTTTTTTCGTTAGTTTAGAAATAATACTTGGTTTTAATCTTTATCATAAATAGCAGACTTTCAGAGACACATACCCGATTAGAAAGAATCGGGAACAGCAAACCCGATTAGACGTAGTCGGGTAGGCTAGCCCGAGTTCTTCTGATTCTCTACGCCACGCATGGTTGTTCTCAGCTTTTGCACTAATCGGGATAGGGAAACTCAATTTCTTTCCAATTGAGTAGAGGAACAATTTCTTCCAAACGGGGTAGAGGAACCCGATTTTTTCCCGCTACTCGGGATAGAGGAACCCAAATTGGGAAAATTTATGAGAAAAGGGAGGAATGGTTTACTCCTAGACGCTGAATAGTCAGTGGATCTCACAACTTTTTTTTCTATGAAAACGCTCACAAATACGTACGAAGACTCACCTTTATAAACGCACACAACTTACAATACATCATTGCTCGTAGGATGTCAAGTGCGATCCAAATTCAAAGTTTTGCTTAGAATTTAAGATTAGGGACAAATAGAGCCAAATTTGTACCCCTAGTTTTTTTATATTTCCGCTGGCACTCGCCTCTCTAGATGCTCGTTCTGAATTGTGTACATCTATTCTACCGTCCTGACGGTTCAAGAAACCTTTCGAATTACGAATGACGGGTTTTAGGATGCTACTCCCTCCGGCCAATAAATATTATTAAAATTTATTAAAATTTAGATATATCTACACTATCTACTATTAGTGTATAGATAAATTCAAATTTAAAGAAATCTAAAGTTTTATGGTACGGAGGGAGTTTTTCGATTTGTTCAGACCAAGCGAAAAACCACGCAGAGAAATTCTAGCATATATTAAGAAAACCTCGGTACCGCAAATTAGTACACAGTTTTAGGTACAAAGTATATGTGGGGGCCTGTCTTGATCCAAGGCATGGCATACTGCAAAACATATTTTCAATAGTTTAAGGTTTTAGGGCCAGTGCATCGCACAATTTTCAATTTCTAAACATTAATAATTCAAAATAATAAATAATGAAAATATTCCCGATCACTTGCTCTAAACAATAATAGTGCATCTACTAGGAAGTGCATTCCTGGTCACTTGCTCTAAACACCCACTCTAATGGATATAGCATTATTTGATCACATCATACCGGCCTTGGAGAGATATCATTGTGCGGGTTGATGATTTTGGCATTGGCGGCAAGACATATGAAATTTGTCCTTCTTCTTTCCAGTTTGATCATTCCCGATCACCCCATCTAGTGGCACACTCTCACATGCCTTCACCAACGCAATGTCTTTGGCTTCCGTGTAATTCATGGATCTTTTCTTTATCTTTCATTTGTTTGAGAAGCATCAAACGTGGCCTCATCCACCTATTTCACCTCTTCGGCGTCATAGACTTAATCAAATTTGTCTAATGGCGCACTAGTTGTGTCGATCTCATTTTCTCTCCGACATATTCACCTACGAAGTAGGAACCGAATGCAACCATACTAGACAATGGAAAACCGAACAAACAAAGCATTCATATCTAATTAGACAAAAATATGTGCATAGTTAGGGTAATTCATATATACACATTCGTAACTTCGTTGAACGCATGCATCGTGTTGCCGTCTTTGCCGGTCAAGGAGGGGGTCTTCAACTCCAGAGGGGTGAAATCTGTTGGTGGAAGAGGGTGAGGCCGTGGTACGTACACCGACATCTTCGTCTTCTGTGGCATGTTACTGATCGATTTTGGCCACCAGAGAGCCGACACTGGAGGTGGAAGACTGAGAAGATCATAGATGATGCAACTTCGGGAGAGGGTCCTCCCTTGACAATGTGCTTGCCCGTCGCTGGTGTTTTGACGCAGCGGCGATGGCCATGGCCGACGCCACTTCCATCCTAGTGGTTGGAGATGCGAGCGCGACGGGAGGTGCTGAGTGGGGCCCCGTGAGCTTGGGAATGCCCGGGGTGGGACAGAGAAGTCCATGGTAACGAAAGGCAGTGCATTGAGGAAGGATGACATGGAAGTGAGGAGATCGACGTCGGCGGCAAAACAAGGGCTGAAGTGTCCCTCTTGCCAAGTGATACGGGTGTTTGTGGGAAACGGGAAATCTAGCCCCTTGTAGCACGCATATGCAAATTCAGGAAGTCGCTTTGAGGTTTCCCATAAAAAGGAATACAGGTCTTGTCTTTTTACGGTTTTTATCCGGTACAAATTATCAGTCCACACCTGAAAAACCAGCGGTCATTTTACTTTCCGCGCATTTTACGAGATCTGCTAGAGTTGCTCGTAGTGCATGTCGTTGTGTTGCAGTTCTAGGAAGCCGCCATGGCTGGAGGGGATGCTTGGTTCGCTTCTGCCAGGGTTGTGTATGTAGCCTTGCTTGGTGAAATTAACATTTTTTTACTCCATATAACTTGCTCATTCAGGTTTAAGTCCTAGGTTTTACACAAATGCTCCTGATTTTCTGATTTATTAAGGAGACACAGACGTCCATCGACTACGAGGCTTCCATGCGACTTAGTCGATACTTAATTAAGATTTGTTGGCTCAGTATCTCAAGGGTGCGAAAACTTGTTTTTATAGGCGCCGGTACCTACCGGAGTAACGTCAGCAATGACGTCAGACCAATTTTTGTACCAAATTGTGAAATAAATTTGAAACATAATTGAAACATAACTGAAACACTAATATTTTTGTGAAACAAACCGTAGTGACGTCAGCAATGATGTCATCAGTTTCACTTTTTGTCAGACCGTTTCACAATGTTTTTCATGTATCACTTTAGCTTCATAAAAGTTTCACTTCTATTTCAATTATTAGTTTTATATTAGATAAATGTCAAAAACCTCACCAATCTCAAAGCAGAGAGTGGACGCTGGATTAGACTCCTTTACCTACCGGCGCCGGTAAATTCGCCGCTCTCCTCAAGGGTGCTCATGTCATGTGATAGAATCTGCATAGGAGAAAACCACAAACGTGGCTCAAGCTACATGTAGCTCGTTTTTTTAAAAATTCAAAAAAAAATTAAGAGTTTCAAAAAAATTCAAATAAATCTAGATGTAGACAATCTTTTGTTCTACCAATGTGAAAATTTGCAACTCAGAATACCTTATGTTCGAGCCTATGCAATAAAAATGACAAAATCTGGTATCTATAATAGTCATAGTACAAACTCTCATAATCTCAAAATCTGTCAGAATTTGTCATTTTCGTGCTGCCTCGAATATATGGTATCTTGAGTTCAAATTTTACACAATGATAGAACTCAACATTGCCTACATAAAGATTTTTTTTTCAGATTTTTCTAAAACTTATAATGACATTTTCAAAATTTTCAAAAAAAAAACGAGCTACGTGTAGCTCGTCCTAGAAAAGTCCATATTCTGTGCGTAGGCACGTTCATGGGTGAGTGTAATGTATGTGAGCATCGCATTCATATTGTGTTTAATTTGCTCAACAATAAAACATGCCAAGTAGTTTAGACTCTATAGCCCACTTTGTCGAGAAATGCAGTTTGCGCCATCTTTATCAGTAAAGACCGGTCTTAGGCAATCTTTTTGCACACAGCAGCTAGTAAGTGAGTAGTAGTTCAGACTTCAGAGTTTACTTGCTGTAGATCGCAATCTTTGCACATCAACATCGAATGCGTCCCTGTAATTCTTCAGCAATTTGCGCCAAACCATCGACCCAGAATCTCAGATTGCACCAAGGACGGTCTTGGACGATCTTTAAACGTGCCTCTCAGAAGAATCAGACATCTATCCGTCTCGCACGTCCTCGTCAGAGTTGTGAGAAGAATCCAGCATCTCTCGTCTCTGTCAGAAGCCCCGAACCGTACCGACGGAAATCCGTGTCGCCGCTGATCGCTGAAGTTAATCGCACATCATGTCCAGCGCCGATTATACAATGATCATACATGAACGAACATAGTAATATGCGACAAGCACGACAGGACTACAGTCCAACTCGGGATCATACATATCCGGCTACACAGGCTCCATGTTGCACCATGCTACTCCATATTACTCCCTCCGTCTAAACATAGGTGTCTCATTTTTATCTAGATACAAATGTATCGTGAGACACTTGTTTTTTTTTTAACGGACGAAGTACTATTTTTACGAAAAAGTGGATCAACACATAGTCCAAAAAGTAATAAAAGTCAATGATAGTGAAATAGGTTATTGGACCATGCCCAACGACAACAAGGCGCAAACCGGAGAAATGCCGTCGTCCCCTCCATCACTGGAATCGGACAAAGCTTGTAGTAGTATACGTCAATAATGTCAATGATAAGAACCGTAGATCTACTTGACACCACACCAACTTGAATACATGACAGTTTCAATATTGCTTTTCCCATGTGAACCTTTTATATGTACTAATAAACAACCCGATACCTAAATATGGAGTATATGTTAAAAAGGATCATTAGTTTATTATATGTTATAAAGAACGAGGGAAAATATATGTTCTAATGGAGTGTTGATATTTTCTCTCCTCCACTACTATTTAATTTAATAATGTGAAACAAAAAATAAATTTATTGCCCGAGATATCTGGAAGATATCATCGGGAAGAAATAAAATATTACTGTTCCGATGAGTTGGTAGTCTGAGACGTAACTTCAAGGCCTCTTTGATTTAATGGATTATCGTAGGGAGGATTCAAATTCTTAGGATTTTTCTTATGGTGATTCTTTGATTTGTAGGAATTTTTTTTCTATGGAATCTTTTGCACTACATTTTCATAGGAAACGTAACAACCACTCCACCTCATTTTAAGAATCCTTTGTTTTTTTTCTATGTGCGAATAGAATGAACTTTGTTGCACGTGAAGTCATGTAAGATTCAAATCCTTAGGGCTCCTTTGATCCATAGGATAGGAAAACCATAGAAATAGGAAAAGTATATGATTGCAATGTCATGGCTACTTGAATCCTATGAAAAGATGAAATGTGTTTGATTGTAGCAAAGGAAATTTTCCATGAGGTATGACCTCATGTTTTTTTCCTATATAGGATTTTTCTTATGGTGATTCTTTGATTTGTACGATTGAATCCGTAGGAATTTTTTCCAAAGGAATCTTTTGCACTACATTTTCATAGAAAATCTAACATCCACTCCACCTCATTTTAAGACTCCTTTGTTTTTTCTATGTTGGAAAAAAAACTTTGTTGCATATAAATCATTTAAGATTTGAATGGATATGACATTGCATTACAGCGTTTTGAGAATACTGTGAATTAAACTGGCCCTCACTAGGAAGAGTTGAGACAGATGGCGTTCGTGTGAGATTTTCTCCTGGTTATAAAATCTACAAGACTAGTTCTGAATCAAACTTGGGATGGCACAAGTGGAAATGAATTGATCTAGCAAAGCAAAACCCAGTGAAAAGAAAGAACTGCAACGATTTAAGCAGGTCTGGGATGTCTACAAGAATCAGATCACGTGGTGCATTCGTCTCGTTGACAGGCAATCTTCTCTAAAAATTGTATTTTGTGTCAAAATTGTGACGAGCAGGCATATTCAGGTGATGCATACACGGGCATAGAAATTCTACAACACCTCCAATATTACATTGCATACCACAAGGGAAGATTACAAAGGTACATCAAGCCAGAAACAAGGCACACTAAGCAGCAAGTAATACACTAACCACCGTCAGTCCACAACTCACAGGACCATACAAGCCACAACGAACACTAGCACTAAACAGACCTAGCAGCGCTACTAAGAAGAGGTACAGTAACTAATTGAGAGACTAATTAATTAAGCTGGCTAGTACTACGGCCTGCAAGCCATACCAAGATTATTGATTCGCCAGCAAGATTCACGCCGCCGCGGGCTGGAAGAGAGAGGTGTAGCTTCCCTGGGCCTCCCAGACCCTGACGATCTGGATGCGTATGATGCACTGAGCGACCTGGACGGGATAGACGGTGCGAGACCGATCGAAGTATCTGAGGCGTAGCCCAGCAGGAATGCTCTCAGGGTCCTCGCGCTGAACGACGAGGTGGACCGGGGCCAGGTCCGGCGCCGCGAAGCAGCCGGGGTCGATCTCGACCACGTGCCCGACGCGGCTGCAGTTGGCGCGGATGCCTTCCTCCGTGCGCTCTTCGATCGGGTATTCGAGGAAGACGACGTGGGCGAGCTGCTGCTGCTGCGGCGAGACCCGGACGACGCCCCCCTGCTCCCCCTCGCGCACGACCTCCACGGAGAAGCCGTCGAGCTGGAACGGCTGCCTGGCGATGGCCGCCTCCCGGTCCTCGGGCGAGCCGAAGCGCAGGCAGACGTGGGCCGTCATCGGGGAGCATTCGAGGACCTCGAACTGCAGCTCCGGGGCCGCGGCGAGGATGGCGGAGCGGATGAAGGCCTTCTGGTCCGCGATGCCGGCCGCCGCTGCACCCGGTTTGATGTTGGCGTACCCGAAGCGCCTCCCGTAGAGGTGCTGCGCAGGGGTCAGCTGCAGGAAGACGCTGTCGCAGTCGTCCTCGTCCGGGCGGCCCGTGGCGCTGCGGACCTGAGGCTCCGGGTCAGGAATGAACCCGCGGAACGCGGACGCAGGGACAGGGCACCCCATGCGCATGTACCGGTCGGTCAAGCCCGGGCGAGCCGCGGTGGCCTGGGAGGAGTCGGCGGGGAGGTTGCCGTTGCCGGACATCATCTTGCAGTTCTCTTCTTCGCACCGGCGGCAGCGGACAATGGAGTGGCGAGCGGAGAGGCAGTGGTTGCGTGTGTGTTGGTGGGGAGTCTGATGGGGAGGAGGGGTGCTCTTTTAAAGCTGCGAGTAGGAGTGCTTCATTAATGGTGGAGCTATAGCTGCATGCAGGACGGAGAGAAGAGGACACGAGCGCTGATACTGGCGCATGGAGTAGTCCCATCGAGCTCAGGCGATGGGCGGCCAAAACCCAAAAGCATCCGTGCCGTCACGGGAGTGCCAGGGCTCGTAGCCGTAGGGCGTACGACCTGCATTCTTCACCATTGTGGTTGTCGAGTAGTGAGAGAGTATCTAGTGGTACAGAGGTTATGGGTACTACCAGTTTCCCCATCGATCTGGGTCGTCCAATTTAAATGAAGGGACATGATCCAACACAACTACAGTTCCACGCCCACCATGACACATATGCTGTTTAGGCCCTCCTTTTTCTCGAATTCTGGCATAAGATCCATCCTTTTCGTAATCTCTCTCCTGAAGAAATCTGCGTCCAATTACAGTCACGGTTACCAAATTGGATCTAAATTTATCAACTTGTCAACACTTGACTTTTGCTCACCTCGCTGGTTGAAGCTTTATTCATTTGAACCATCATTTTTTGTGCAGTTACATGAGCTCAGAACTAGGATGGTTGCTAGTTGCTAAAACCAAGCAAGAACAAACGAAGAAAAGAAAGCCAGGAAGACACCAAATGGACAGATTTTTTGCTGCGTGAGGTCAGCTCCCTACAAAACCGTGCCAAGAATCTTTGATGTTCGGCCGCAGCGTGTTGAGCTGCACCTCCAATCAAGCTCGATTCGGGACGAATTGAATCTCATAGCAGCGTATTGACTTGCTAATGTAGCCTTGTAGCTTCTAGCTTTGATTTGGACACGAACTAAATTCAGTGAGGAAAGAGACATTACGGGATGGATCTTGTGTAGCAATTGAAAAAGGTGAAGGGATCAGTTTGCATATGTGTCATGGTTGGTGGCAGACTAAAGTAACTCATCCTGTCCACTGACTCACATCGGATGACCCAAATTTCTGGAATCAAGTAGCACCCAAAGACATGGTAGTACTAGATATGTTCTCGTCGAGTAGTGTCGTTGGCACAGCCAATGTTCTCACGTCCACTTGGCCGGACCTTGCTATTTGCTTTTAAACGATTCTGGGTGAAATCTCTGCCAAAACTCAAAATTTCACCTACGCATAGACACGGCACCGATACAACTGATGAGTTTGTTGCATCGATAGCAACAAAAAAAATCTATGGTTACAACAACAAAAACACCAAGATCAAAAATAGGAAATGCTAGTAAGTAGTAACGAATAAAACCGTAGTTGAGATAAACTCACCCTCGAAGACACAAAGCGTTAACGAGAACGATTCCCATTGTTGATGTAGACGTGTAGTCGACTACTTGCCGATCTCAAGATCGTGAGGAAGACAAGCGCTACAAGGGGCGGCGCTTTCGTACTTGGTCACACGTACGACTTGACGATGACCTCCATTCCTTCGTTCCAGCAGGGAGATAGAAGAACATGATCCACCGGGACACTTCAACAACACTATGACGTGGTGGTATTGGTGGAGAAACAGTTTCAGCAGGGCTTTGCCTAAGCCATTGCTTGCATGGTGGATTAGCGGGAAGAGGGGAGAGTGACCAGCCAAGGGGTCAAGGAATGAGATACTAAGAGCATCTCTAACAGAGCTCGTATAAACGCGAACCGAAAACCCGGAGTTCAGTTCACCGAACTCGTGTTTACGGGTTCCGACCCCGTAAAAGCAGGGCTTATCATAGAATTTGCATATGATCAAACAAATGACACAATCAAATGCAAACAACTCATGCATAGTTCATAGTGCAAACATCAAATGACACAATCATAGCAAATAGTTCATAGTTCACCATCTCCTCTCACCGGCATGAAACCGAGGTTGGACCGACGTGACCATCATCGCCACCACCTCCATGAGTCACCGAACCATCACCACTTACCTCTTCACGAGCTAGTCTTCGTCTCTCCATGATCCCCGCCAAGGCCTCCTTCCACCACTCCATTTGTTGCTCATTCATGTCCTTTGTGTTCATCATCATGATCTTCCTCTCTTCGGCCAATAGTTGCTTCATTGCTTTGGCCTTCTTCACGTTGATCCTCATCTCCTCCAACTTGGCCTTGTTCCTTGCTTCCTCTCGGTTGGCTTCAACCTTGGCAAGACTCGCCTCTTTCTTCTTCTCGATGATGACAAGCTTGGTCTCCAAAGTCTTGGCCGCTATTACCTCATTGGACTTCATCATTTGATCAAACTTATCCCTCAACAATGCTGCCCCCCCCCCCCCTGAGGTTGAGCCTCTCTTTGGCCTTCTTGTTTCCCTCAACCTTGGCAAGACTCACCTCTTTCTCGTCCTCGGTATCGTCGAGCGCAACCATTGCAGCTTTTTTGGGTACTATTTGTCGTTGCTTAGTAGACGGTACCTCGGAGGATGGATCCTCACGAGGGGGAAAAGAAGTAGGGGTCATAGGGCGGAGTGTCCTCGGGACGGTAGTACGCGAGTTACCCAGCACATGATGACAGGGCCTACTGCGCTTGTCCGGAATTATCCGGAAGCTGCGCGTTGTTACAATGGTTGTGGTTATGCCTCTAGGGCTCCGGGATCCGGCTTATAGACGCACGGATCTAGGGTTTACACGGAGAGTCCTAGCCGGATTACAGATTGCCTAAACTACGGTACGATGTCTTGCCGTGCACGTCAAGGATCCGCCTTCCATATACGTCGTACTGGATCTGGGTTCCTAATGGGCCTCCACGGATCGGGTTCCTCGAAGATCGGTACGGATCCGGCATACGATCTGGGCTGGACTTCATCCTCACGATCAACAACAACGGGCCGATGGGCCTCATGCCACCATCACCGTCTATGGGCCACCCGGGCTTGCCGGATCTAGGCAGTCGATGGTACACCCATGAAGTATACCCACAACAGTAGCCCAGAGTTCTCCGAGATTCACCTCTTGTTTCCGCCTTGCTAAAACTTGAAAGCTTCCGCCAATCTTGGTAACATGGGGAAACTTGAAGAACTCCAACTTTACATTTTCTTGTCTCCCAACTTCTAGTCGGAAAATCCCCCCATCCTGCGGGACTTCATCCATCGACAGCATATCGCATGTCTCCGTTACTCCCCCGGACAAGGATCTGATTATCTTCTCGCTGCTACCCGGAACCTTAAAAGATTCAAACGGTTCCGCCAATTCTGGCATCATTTTCGCGCGATTTGAGCGGTAACTTATCCTTAGCCATTTTTACCGTTTAGAGTTTTGACACGTGTCGCATATCCAACGGTGCGACGCTTGCGTTCCGACCATAGGATGCGGAGCACGAATCTCCTCCCACGGCCTATAAATATCCACCGTCAACCCGCAAACCTCTCATTCACCCCCTTTCTATCTCTCTGCGAAGCGCCGCCTTGAGCTCCTCCTCCGCCATGCCGGAACCCGCCGGAAAACTCGCCGGAATCTCGCCGGAGCTGCTGCGCCACCGCACAGTTCATCGTGTTCTTAACGTCGGAGCCACCGCACAAAATCCTCGTCGCCGCGACTTCCACCACGCGGAATCCATTACGGTGAGTTCTCGAGCTTCGTCTTTCGCCGCTGTTAGAAGGGATGATCCTTTAGGAAGACGACGTGGATCCGACTAAATTACGTTTTCGCCACTTTGGATGTCTTCAACTCCGCCTCCAACCTCCGAGCCAATCATGGCAACGCCCATCTCCTCCGCCCTCCACCTTTGCTCCGGTCCACCTGGATCCTACCAAGGACTCCGGCAAGGACACCGAAGGAACCTCTGCTAACCCGGAGAAAGCCTCCGGGAGGAACGGAGAAAAGGCGGAAGAGATCGCCGCCAAGAAATCCAAGGCTCGTAAGCGAGATTCAGAGTCCAAAGGGAAATGGTGGCCCTGCACCACCACTGATACGGAACTGAAGAAGTTGGAAGCGGAAGGTTTCCTGCTTCCGGAAGGCGGCGATTCCGGGTTCCTTGGCTCCACCCCTCAGGATGGCGAAATGGTAGTAACTAAGGCGGGTGGAGCGAGGTTTTTCTTTTCCGCTGTCGGATTTCTTCTCGGAAATCCGAGGCGTACGGGCTCCAGCCCCACAACATATCGCCAAACAGCGTCCTGGCGATCAACAACCATGTCACTCTTTGCGAGGGTCACCTCCGGGTAACTCCCGAACTTCCTCTTTTCCAATATTATTTCATCGTCAAGAAGGAGAAGATCCGCCAAACCTCCGAGTTGGCGACTTGTGGATCCATCACCTTCATGCTCCGCCCGGCCGCGTCTACCCCCACACCGACCGCCACGAATCCGCGCGGTATTGGTCCGGAAGCTTCTTCTATCTGAAGGACGTCTCCGACCCGACGAGCGACAGGAAATTGCCAGTATTCAAGAACAGCCCCGCCAGCGAAACTCAGGCATGGACACAATGCCCTCACCTCTCCGAGTCGCCTCATCTGACCCGCGTTGTTAGGCGGATCTGCAAGCTCACGGAGGAGGGTCTGGGGGAAGGACCTCACCATGTCTTGGTTCACCAAGCGGATCCACCACTTCAACATCGGGACCGCTTGATGTTCCACTACACGGGGCGCGACGATCCGATGCGCGCCACAAAGACAACCTCTCCGCCGACGCCATCGATAAGAGGATCCGGCTCCTCATCAAGATTCCGCGTGAACTTCATGTTCACGTGTGTAACATAGACATCCATTCCAACGGTTCCGTGACCGCGGTACGCTATCTTGACATGCCTGTTAATTCCTTCATATCTTAAATTTTGTCTAAGTCTTGGCTTGGTAACAAAGCTCGAAGCCCTCGAGGAAGGCGAGCTCGGAACTCTCCTCCGGGTCCCTCACTCGGGGAACAATGACCCGGAAGCCGCATCGGAGGCGGAAGTTCCCGAAGCTCCGCGTCTCACCAAGAGGAAGAAGGCCGCCCCCTCCAGCCCTGCAGCCAAACGTGCCCGCGAGGCGCCTAGCATCGCGGCTACCCGTAAGGCGGAGGCGGAGAAGAAACGCCTCAAACTTATTGATACCAGCAACTGCGCTCAACCCAACATCCAGCAATTTTTTATACCGACTAGGTAAGCATTTGGTTTCCGTAACAAGATCGTGTTGCTGCTGTGAGTTAACATACGCTAACTTGTTTATGCTTCTTATTCTTTTATTGCAGCAAAAGCTCCGGAAGCCAAGCCCCCAAGATCGCCAAGAAGAAGGTTAAGCTGTCTCCGGCTTCTATTCCAGTTACTCCAGAAGTGGAGGTTCCGCCCAAGGCCTCATCCGCCGCCAAGTCGGATCCGAAGGACGTCATCAACGTTGATGACCTTCCGGAGGATCCAATTGTCGAATCTGACAAGGGCGATTCCGGCAAGGGCGCCTCCTCGTCCGCACCTCCTCCTGAGCAGCCCACGGCTACCTCAACTGACGTTCCGGCTGAAAAAGTCGAGAGAAAACTCCTCTTGAGCGGCGCTACTGGCACACCTCAAACTCATCCTCACTTCTTCCCAACTCTGCAAAAGGTTTCCCTCTCTCAACGCCACACGGAGATCTCCAAGATGATGGAGCAAGTGTGGGGGCCTGCGAATACGGAGGAGAAGGAGCTGATTGAGCTTGAGGGCGGAATCAAAGCGTTTTTTGCCAAACACAAGAATGTGCGTCAGGTAAAACCAGCCCCCAGGCATTGGTTAATGCATTTTTCCGAGTAACATGTATGAGCCAATGTCTTGAACTGAAGATTGTAGCGGAAAATCAAAGTTTTCACATGCTAAAGATTTTTACTTCCATCCAGCCCCCATAAGTTTGAATTTCCGTCTAATCCTGCAACCGCTCTTCACAGCACACGCGGAAACTGCACGAGGATCTGCGCACCCATGTGCTGGAGCAGAGACAAGAAATTGAGCTGCTTCAATCCAGGGACGTGGATAATCAGAAGGCCATCGTGCTGCTGGAGACCCGCATCAAGAGTTTTGAAGGTATTGACTCCGACTCAGCCCCCAGGATTGGCGATGTAACTATATTAACTTTGTTGTTGAAATTCCGAGTTCCAGACGATATTGCCAAACGCCCCTCCATCGACTCCCTTTCCACCAAGATCGAAGTTCTTGAGGCGGAAAATGAATCTCTCAAGAAATTCCTGAAGGAATCCTCCGAGGAGGAGACCAAAAAAAAAAGAACTCTTGGAGAAACATGCCCGAGAGCTGTCGGATCTCGCTGAGAAACTGAAGAAAAGTCACCAGCGGATCCAGACCTTGGCCGCAAAGAACAAGGAGTACGAAGAGGAGGCGGAGGCAATTGATAAAATGATCTTTCGTAAGGACCTCTTTTTTCTTTCTTTGTGACTCCGACCTCTTCAGACTTGTGCTTCTGCTAGCGGAAAAAACTAACTATACTTTTCGCAGCGAGTCTTGGTTTTGAGTGGACGAAGGATGTCGCCCTCAAGAGAACTGAAGCGTATGAAGAGGCACAGAGCTCTATTGATAACATGTCGCGGAGTCGCCAAATCGCTATCTCTGAAGAGAGCCGGAACTACGGTGATCGACACCATGACCAAGCTTATCAAGCAGGTGCCGGAACTCATCAAGGATTGGCAGGAGTCTTCTGCTCGCGGAGTTGCTTCCCTCATGTTGGCGACGTGCAAGGCGTACTTCCCAACCATGAACTTCGCTGACGTCTCACGCGGAATCCCCAAAGGCACCAATATGAGGGCCCTTCTCGCGGAGACCCAAGGGTATGCTCGGCTTTTTGTCGGACGAGTTAACCACTCGTTTTGGTACAACAAGCATGATCTTCCCGCGGGGTTCTCTGACGCCGAGGATGAAGATGAGGAGGACCTCCCCGAAGATGATTTCGCTGTGGAAGGCTCCGGGTCAAGCGCGGATCGCGACAAAGAGGGCTCCGGCGACGACTCTGGCGATGGCTCCGCCTATGTTGCTTCTGATGAGGAGCAATCCTCCGAGTAGAACCTACGAGACAGTTAAAATTGATGCATCATTTTGGCCCCGGAGTGGGTTTGTAACATAACTTAAATTCTTAAGTAGCTAGGGACGAAACAACTATACATGGGCGGAAAATACTTATCCTGCTATCCGTTTAATATTATTTGCATGTTTCGTATATTAAAAGCAAGTGCTGCCTTATTAATTTTCCGGCTTGCTCATTTGACCTTCCACGAGCCGGAGGACCTTTGGCCGGAAACGCTCGCCTGCGGCGACGAAGCCCAATGGCGTCCGTCCATAACCGCGGAAACAAGCCCCCAGCCTAGGTGCCGGAAGTCGTTACCAGGAATCCACGAGTTTGCAACGAAAAACTTTTCCGCCAGAAAACTTAAGATTACGCCCTAAAGGACGATTTAAAAATCACAACTTTCATACACGCCTAGGCGGAAAGATCAAGCTCTGCGGTTTTAGTCGGAAAACATACACGATCGAAAATGAACAAGTAAAGGAGGTAAAGGACTCAAAGAGTGAACCAAAAGCTTTACTTCATTGATCATGTATAACCGTTTACAAAGTATGTAATGCGTAAAGCGCTAAGCGTGGAAATGACGTAGTTGTGCTATGTTCCAGGGACGATCTGTTTCATCATATATGTCACCCGGATCCTCTCGTTTCGTTTCGGTGTTGGCATGTCTGTCTTTAATTCCCGGAAATCAATAAGGTAATAAGATCCGTTGTGTAGCACTTTGTGATGACAAAAGGTCCTTCCCATGGAGATTGCAACTTGTGATCTTTCACCGCGAAGGCGGAGGACTAAGTCTCCGACCATGAACGAGCAGTTCCGAACTCGACGGCTGTGATAGCATCGGAGCTCGATAAATGGTGGAGCGTTGGTCAGCTAAATTCCGAGCTTCTTCGATCAGGTCCACAGATAGCTGTCGAGCCTCGTCAGCAGTTTCTTTGTCGTAGGCGGAAACTCGCGGTGAATCATGGATGATGTTAGTGGGGAGCACAGCTTCGGATCCGTATACCAGGAAGAAAGGAGTAAATCCGGTTGACTGTTAGGGGTAGTTCGTCACAGAACAGTCTAGTTCATCAGCCCAAGCTCCGGCTGCGCGTCGCAGCGGTTCTTCAAGGCGAGGTTTGATTCCGGCTAGTATAAGACCATTGGCTCGTTCGACCTGACCGTTGGATTGTGGATGGGCCACAGATGCAAGGTCAAGCCGGATCCCAACTTCATCGCAGTAATCCTTGAGTTCTCCTTGCGCAAAGTTTGTGCCATTATCGGTGATTATGCTGTGTGGGATGCCGAATCTCGTTACGAGGCTGCAAACAAATTTTAGTGCCGTAGCACCGTCGACTTTTCTCACTGGTTTTGCCTCGATCCACTTACTGAACTTGTCAATAGCGACCAAGAGGTATTCATGACCACCAGGAGATGATTTCTTTAACTTACCAACCATATCAAGCCCCCAGCGCAAACGGCCAGGTGATAGGTATGGTCCTCAGCTCTTGGGTGGAGCGTTTGGTTGAGTAGCGTAGTACTAACAACCTCGGCAGTTTTCACCACTTCTCAGCGTCTTCTTTGCTAGCCAGGAAATCCTAACCGAAAGGCTTTTGCAACGAGGGACCTGGGGGCGGCATGATGCCAATCCCCTGCGTGGATCTCTCGGAGGATTTCAATGCCATCTTGATTAGAGACGCATTTGAGAAATACCCCATTTGCACTTCGTTTGTAGAGCTGTCCATCAACAATTGTGTAGGATCTAGCTTGCCTGATGATCTGTCGCGCGTGGACCTCGTCCTCCGGCAACTTTCGATCGATGAGGTAATCCAGAACGGCTGAGTCCAGGCCGGAATGATTGCCATCACTTCCTTAGGATGGAGAACGCCAGATCAGGATTTTCGGGTTTGCGCCCCTCAGAGGTACCAGTAGATGCTCAAGGAAAATACCAGGCGGAATTCCTGCGGATCCGAGCTGGACGCATATCTGCCGCTATGTTATCGTCTCTCCTGACGTACTTGACTTCGTATCCGAGGAAGCACTTGGCGATCTCGTCAACTTCGTCTCGTAAGCCGCCATGACGGAGTTTCTGGCGTTCAGTTCCGCTACTTGTTGTGCCACTGTCGGAATCTCCGCAGCATATGATGTGCTTGATCCCAATTTCCTTAGCGATGCGCAGACCGTGTAGTAGAGCCTCGTATTCCGCCATGTTGTTTGTAGCTTCAAAGTGAGTCTGCAGAACGTACTGCAGCTCTTCTCCGGTAGGTGACTTCAGGGTAACTCTAGCCCCCGAGCCTTGATGTTGCTTGGATCCGTCAAAGTGCATGACCCAAGCTTCAGGTTCCGGTGTGCCCTTCGCTTCAGTCCAATCCGCGATAAAATCCGCTAGAACTTGAGACTTGATTGCGGTTCTTCGTAGTTGATGTCAAAGGCAGATAATTCAATGCCCCATTTTGCTACACGCCTGTTGCGTCGGAGTTGTTGATGATAGTTGCCAGGGAAGCCTTGCTCACCATTGTCATTGGGTGCTCCTGGAAGTAGTGTCTCAGCTTCCGGCTTCCTAGGAATACTCCGTAGGCTAGCTTCTGAAAGTGAGGGTATCTCTACTTGGACTCCGTAAAGACTTCGCTAATGTAATAGACTGGCCTTTGGACTCCGTGCTCATGTCCTTCTTCCTGTCGCACCACCATGAGGCTGATGACTTTGTTGGTGGCTGCCATATAGAGGAGCATAGGCTCACTCGGAGCTGCCAATATGGGTGGAGAGGAGAGTATGTTCTTCAATCCCTGAAGTGTTTCGTCTGCTGCTTCGTCCCAGACAAATTTGTCCGTTTTCTTACACTTGTATAAGGTAGGGCCTTCTCGCCAAGACGGCTAACAAATCTACGATTGCCGCAATGCAACCAGTTAATCGTTGCACATCTTTGAGACAAGTTGGCCGCTTGATGTTCGGGATAGCCTTGATTTTTTCCGGGTTAACCCCCTGTAGAAACAATGAAGCCAAGGAGTTTTCCGGCTGGCACGCCAAAGACGCACTTCAGCGGATTTAACATCATCTTGTACCGTCGGAGGTTGTCAAAGGTTTCCTTAAGGTCGCTGATCAAGTCGGATCCCTTTCGGGTCATGACCGCGATGTCGTCGATGTATGCGTGTACGTTCCGGCCAATTTGGTCCTTCAAGCACCACTGCATCGTACGTTGGTATGTGCCACCTGCGTTTTTCAAGCCGAAAGGCATGGTAACATAGCAGTATGTGCCAAAAGGTGTGATGAAAGAGGTCGCCTTTTGGTCAGACTCCTTCATCCGGATCTGATGATACCCGGAATATGCGTCAAAACACAGAAGTTCCCGCCGTCGAATCAATGACTTGGTCAATGCGCGGCAAGGGGAACGGATCCTTCGAACAATGCTTATTCAAGCCGGAGTAATCGATGCACATTCTTAGTATTTCAGAATTCTTTTTGGGTACAAGGATGGGGTTTGCGACCCACTCGGTATGGATAACTTCTACTACAAAACCTGCCTCTAGTAACTTTGCTAATTCCATTCCTATGGCGCGGCGCTTCTTATCTCCAAAGCGTCGCTTGCTTCACCGGTTTTGCACCCGGATTTATGTTGAGGTAGTGCTCGGCGAGTTCCCTTGGTACTCCGGACATGTGAGGAGGTTGCCATGGAAAGATATCCATGTTAGCTCGGAGGAACTCGACGAGCGTGCTTTCCTATTTGGTGTCCATGTTGGCTCCGACTGAAACCTGCTTGGAGCTGTCGCCTTCAACGGTCATGCTTCTTGGTTTCTATCGCGGCCTTCAACGAGGTCTTGGTCGAATCTGCGCAGGTGGTGCATCTCGGTTGGATCCACCGCGGCTCTATAGCCTTGCGGCTCCTCTCCGGATATGACGGATTTTGCAAAGGCGGCCTCGCCCTCTCGCAGTCCTAGCTTTCTTGTAGTCTCCGGACACGGTGATCATGACGTTAGGACCCGGAATCTTGAGCTTGTTGTAGATGTAGCACCTGGCGTGGAACTTGTGGTAGGTGGGCCTGCAGAAGATTACATGGTAGGAGCTCTTGAAGGGCACTACTTGGAACGTGATCATCTCTTCGCGGTAATTGTTAACATCGCCGAAGGCCACGGAAGTTTGATGCTGCCCAGGGAGTTTGCCTTCCCGGAACCACACCATGAAATTCAGTGGTGCTGTGCTTGGCTTGTGAGGTTCATCTTCTCCAGGGTCTCCAGGTACATGATGCAGGCTAGCTCCGCCATCCATAAGTCATTTGGAGAAGTCATACCCTCGTGCGGGACTTACAACCAGAGCGTAGCACTCTTTGGGGATGAAGGCCGGGTGATCCGACCTGTCAAAAGTGCTCTCCGACCACTTGACATCTTCGCACAAAGGCTAGCAGCGTTCAAGAGCCGAGGCCTGATTCGCGGACGGTTGGGGTTCCGAGGAAGGTGTGGTAGGCTCCGCACTTTTTGCCAAAGGGGTTGGATTTGTTAGTGCGGTACCCTCCTTGGGTTCCGGCGACGTCATCCTCGTCCATAGCCTCGGAACTGTCCTCTTCTTTGTCCTTGTTCTTGCCCTTGCCTCCTTTGCCGCGTGGGCGGTGCTCCGGCTCGCTTGTACCCTGCCTCCGGGTCATTCTTCAGATCGTTGACCCACTTGCGTTGCGATTGGTGTGAGTGGATTTGCCCGTAGCCGGATCTAGATGAGCCAGGCACGACATATCCCTGTATTCTTTGTATGTTTGGGGGCGCGGGATCGGCTGCGGTGACCTCGCTGCTGGCCCCTGCCTACTCCGCCTCCACGTCCGCGGCCTCTTCCTCCTCCTGAACCTCCGCGTTGGAACGTCATGGCGACCATGTCGGATCCTCCGCCTTCTGGTCTTCAGGGGGTTCTTCCGCTTGTTCTTGTGCTTGACCTTGTGTCATGGTTTTATTTTGTTGGTGCAGGGGTATGGTTGTAGCCGCAATCTCCGCTGCGTCGTCATCGGCGGAGGTGATCGCGCGATGTTTATCATCTCATCAAGGGTGAGCTTGTTCGCATTGACCAGACAGGTAAGCTTGTGACGCAACGACCCTCCACGCCACCAATGAAGGCGTGCATTGTTGTGCGGTTATCTACGTTCTCGCACTGTTTCGGGTTGCCACCATCGGGTGAGGAAGCTTCGGATGCTTCACCCTTCTTCGGATGCAAGCTTGAAGGTCGCTGGTGATGGCCGGTCTCTTGTAGGTGCCCAAGTGGTTCTCGAAAGCCTTCTTCAGGTCAAACCAGCAAAAGATGGTGTTTTCTCGAGGTCGCGGAGCCAAACACGAGCTGGACCAATAAGGTACAAGTGGAGCATGCGGCAGGCTATATTCGGGGTTCCTCCGGCAAAGGTTACTGCATTGTAGTAATCCTCGATCCGTATCCGCCGCTCGTGCCATCATAATGCTTCAGTTCCGGGTAGCTTAAGGTTCAAGCTTCTTGGCTTTGGTTCCTCTCGGATCATCCGGCCAAAGCACTTTGGACCGATGTAGTCGGATCTGTACTCGTTGAGGCGTTCCCGAGCGTCACGGGGACCGCCGCCGGGTGACTTTGAGCGGGAACGGATCTCCGCCTCCGCCTCCACCTCCGCCTCCGGGGTGGTGGCGAGGGAGATCTGAGGGCTGTAGATGTTCTTCGCCCGGATCTCGGCGTGCTCCCGGGCGGCTCCGGCCGGTGGCTCCTTCCTCTTGGTGATGGTCGTCGTCCGTCGTTCCGACTCTGCGAGGCTCGGGCGCGCTCTTCGTTCCGACTCCTTCGGGTTCAGGCTCGCGTCCTTGGCTTCTGAGGCTCGCTGCGGTCTTGGTTCCGACGAGGCTCGGGCTCACGGTCTTGGTTTCGGCTCCTGCGTGGCTCCGGCGTACGCTCCGCTCCTGTTCCTAGGCGGTGGCATGTTGTCGCGGATGTTGATTCCACGGCCCATGGGGCCTGGTGTTTCCGGCAGGACTGACGTCGAGGGGGCGGAGGACGCGAAGCCCGGGGTGGTGGTGATGAACACGATACTTGTCTCTGATACATCGGGTCCTTTCCCTTTGCCGAATTTTTCGGAGTTGAATCCGAGGGCACCGGGATTGGATTCGGATGTTCCCTAACTTTTCTCCTGCGCTCCGTGGATCCGGTGCGCGACTCGCCATCACGGTGTTGGCTTGCTATGGTGTCCTTCTGCGCGGTGGATATGCAATGATCCGGATTGGATTCCAACTCAAGTATCACTGCTCGTTGTTGCATTGCTGGCAACGAGCTTCCGGACGTAGTTGATGTCGATCTCCTCGTCCTTCTTTTTGAGAGCTCAGCAGCCTTCATGTTATCCTTTGGAGTTGCGGCTGCTCTCTGTGGGTGTTGCAAAGGTAATCTTGCGGGGAGGATGGCTTCTCGAGCGATTCTATCAACCTCCTCTGCGCAAGGCCACCTTTCCTCCCATTCCTTTCGGAGCTTCTTGACTTTCGCAAGTGATTCGTCGACCACGAGATCCTTCTTTTGAAAGTGGACCAAAAGTTCGCAGCGTTCTCTCTTCCAGCATGGCTGCGGTTCTGGCGAATTTCTGTTGTCAGCATCTCTGCCTTTTGGCTTCTAAGGCCTCCGGATCGCCTTCCTCTGGGAGTTATCGGTTTATTGAGGATCGCCGAGTGTTGCATCCATGCCTGCCTGCTCGACCATCTCTTCGGTGACAGGACATCCTTTCGTGGTCGTACCCGATCTAAGAGATCCGTTGGATGGTCTGGGTCGGAGGTGGAGTCTTCATCTTCCGTTTCTGCCGATCCAGGGTGCCACGGTGCTAGAACCTGCATTGGTGGGCGGGTTCTGTCACTTTCTCACCGCCTCCGAGTTCCTCGAGCTTGCGGTTGAATTCTTCTGTATTCATGGATGAGGCACCGTCAGCTTCTTCCCGATCTCGAGCTCCTTCGTCAAGCGATTGTATTCTTCGTGCCTATTGAGGAGGCATCGTGAATTTGGGCTCAAGTTGCCGAGGATTGATTCCTCGGGTTTCCGGCAACCCCTTGTCCGGGCGTCGCTCGCTTCTTGCTGATCCGGAGGCGTCGTTTCCGGGTGCCTCAACCTGCAAGGGATTGGCTTCATCCTCATGGAGGGCGTCTCTGCGGTATGGGCCAAGAGTGCAGTGACACCTTTGCTTCTCTAACACAGGGAGACCCAGGCGGATCTGCATGGTCTTCCACCGTTTCCTCTCAGCGGATTGGGTGGGCTTTAACTTTTTTAGATCTAAGGCGAATCTTCGTTGAAGTTCCGCGACTCAGATCGGATCTTCGCGGCGTCCGCTCGGCGGCGGACGCGTCAGCGTTTACCCTGCGTTTCGTGGATCGACGGTCTCGCCGATGAAGATGTGGATGCCGCCGATTGGGACGATGGAGAGCTTGACGGGGTTTGACCTAGCCGGAATCAGGTCCGGAGGGACGATCGAAAATTTCCGCGTAAAGTACACGCCACATGATCGAGTCGTCGTAGCTTCCCATGGCGAGCCCTCCCGTTCCGGCCTCCAGCCTCAGGCCCCACGGTGGCGCCAACCCGTTGCTTAGTAGACGGTACTCGGAGGAGGATCCTCACGAGGGGAAAAAGTAGGGGCCATAGGGCGGAGTGTCCTCGGGACGGTAGTACGCGAGTTACCCGCCGGAACACACGATGACGGGGCCCTCTCGCTTGTCCGGAATTATCGGGCGCTTGCGCGTTGTTACAATGGTTGTGGTTATGCCTCTAGGGCTCCCGGGATCTGGCTTATATAGACGCACGGATCTAGGGTTTACACGGAGAGTCCTAGCCGGATTACAGATTGCCTAAACTACGGTACGATGTCTTGCCGTGCACATCAAGGATCCGCCTTCCATATACGTTGTACTGGATCCGGGTTCCTAATGGGCCTCCACGGATCTGGGTTCCTCCGAAGGTCGGTACGGATCCGGCATACTGATCCTGGGCTGGACTTCATCCTCACGATCAACAACAATGGGCCGCCCGATGGGCCTCATGCCACCATCACCGTCTATGGGCCACCCGGGCTTGCCGGATCTAGGCACTGTCGATGGTACACCCATGAAGTATACCCACAACACTATTTCTTCGTCCCTCAATTGCCACTTGGGGAGGTGTTGAAGCACATCAAAGCAATGACGCATTGTGAAGCTTTTGCCCTTGCTGCTGGCCATGTCTTTGTACCTCGCATTGGCAATGCGGTCCTATATTTGCAAATCCAAACACAAATCGTCAATATATGGTCACCAAATGGAAAAAATTGTGCAAACATAAAATGCGAGCAAATTCACTCACATATTCGTCCACAGTTGCGTCGCTAGGAGGATTCGACACCACTTGATCCATTGCTGCTGTCCACCGGCTGCATGCCGGTTTGATCGCGTCCCAACGTCCTTGGAGGGATCGGTACGTGCGATCGATAGGATGGCGAACACGCGGCATCAGTTTATGGAATTTGTCCTCGATGCGTTGCCAGTAGCGCTTCCCGGTTTGATCGGTGCCGGAGACTCCATCCATCCCCACGGCGGCCCAAACTCGGCACAAGGTCGCGTCTTCTATTTCCGTGTAATTGTTCACCCGTATCTTCTTCCTCATTCCATTGGCCTCGACCTCGACCACACCCTCGTCCCCTTCATCTTCTTCCCCTTCTTCCACTTCATCCGCGTCGTCCTCATCTCCGGCCATCCCAACGTCGAACGGAGCGAGTGGGGTATTGTTTACATAGTCCAACATCTCCATGTACGAGGTGTTGTCGTTCCTAACAGTACGCGGCCTCAATATCTACTCGCAATGAAAACCGAGGAAGAATTTTAATTTGTACCTTGTTAACCCGTCGTCAAGCACATCCTGGGCGTCGTTCATGGTGGCTTCTCGCGGCGGTGGCGGCGTTGACGGGGTGGGAATGGAGGCGGGGCGCCACGGCTCCTCGTCGCCTTCATTTTCGTCCTCCCCGGCGCCGAATTCTTCTGTCTGGCGCGGGATGCCTTCGGCTTCGATGCGATAGCCCCTTTGGCGACAGCTAGGACATCATCGTTGGCCGCCGCGGCACCGGCTTGCGGGACCACATGTGTTCCCGCGCATAGCCGCTTGAGCATGCTCGTCGACGAGACCATGGTAGCAACGTCAGCGGGGGTCGCGGGGGTGGTTGGTGTAGCGGAAGCTCCGGTGACCGCGGGAGAGAGTGGCGGGGCTGCGAGCTAGCAACAGCGGCCGGCTGGGTCGATTCGAGACTCATGGTGCCGATATCGGACGATGGCGGTGCAGAGGACAGTGAGGGCGCGCAGATCGGCGGCGGCGGTTGGGAGGAGGTGAAATTTCCCTCGCGCGCAAACTAGGGATTGTGTTGAGGCTGCGTTCGATTCGCTCGTTCGGCCCCTACAAATACAGCCCGAGTAGGGGTTTCGGTCTTGGCCTGAATATTTTTTCTTCAGTTTTGACTACTTTACGGTATCAAATATGCGCCGATTTACGAACCGAACCCTTAAAATTGCGGTTATTTTCCGATTTTGGTCAGTTTCGGGCTCTGCTAGAGATGCTCTAAGCAAAGAAGAGGTGCTCCCCCACGTTTATAAAAGGAGAAGGGCGGCATGTGCCCAAAGGGGGTGTTGCCTCTAGTGGGTCCCCCACCTCTTCCCTCATTACGGGGGTGGACACTCCACTCACAAATTCAAAAGTCCCATAATTGATACAAAATTCCACTCAAAATTGAAGGGGTTTTCTCCCATAAATGAATAAAACATTTTTAATTCTTTTACTTAATATTTCTTAATTCTTTTAATTAACAAACATTAACATTCAGCCCCTTTACCTATAATGATATCCCGAAACAATTCCGGCGATTCTCGAAACTCCCTATGATGTCTAAACTTTTCTTCGGTATCCCGTATCCACTCTAAAACGTCGACAAGCCTTAAGTGTGTCACCTTACGGTTCGTAAATAATGTGGACATGATCGACACACCTCTCTTATCAATAATCATCAGCGGGATCTGGAGATCTGTAATGACTCCCACTCCTTGAACGACTTTTTCTCCGTTTTCGTCTGCTAGCCGCATGATCGCCTCAGCTGTTGTTTCCTCCTCAAAGTTCAGGCTCCGGCTATGAGGCTGATCCGTCCGACGGGTACGGACCCGTGGCGGAGCACCCGGAAGCTCTAGCTCCGGGATTCCTGCTTGTGGCGGAGTCTTGTCGGAATTTTCCTCCTCGTCTTCATCATCTAGGCCAACTAAGGTCGCGAAGACCTGCTTTGGCAGAGACGATTCACCATCAGCTTCCTCGGCATCCAACTGTTTGCACCATGCGTCGTATTCTTCCGACGGCATAGGTGAGACATCATCTGCAAGTGGGTTGAGGTTGTCGAGTAAGGAGTCATCATTGTCTCCGGCACCCTCTGGCTGCTCGGATCCATTGTTATCTTCGGCATCCTCTAGTTGCATGGCTCCAGCACCCTCCAAGGGAGAGGCGGATCCTGGCGTATGTGCGAGGAAGTGCACGAGGTGGTATCTCTGCTTCTCTCACACCTGAGAAACCAAAGTGGATATGCGTTGGTCTTCCACCACTGTTTCCTGCTCAAGGGCGGATAGGGTGGACCTTGAAATTTCCAGATCTAAGGCGGAATTTTCCTTGGGAAACTCCATCGGCTTAGATCGGATCTTTGCAACTACATCCAGCTCGGCGATGGTCGTAGCTGCAGTACTTACCAGTGTGTTTTCGTCGGAATCGACGGTTTCGTCGATGAAGATGTGTATCCCGCCGATCGGGATGATAGAGAATTTGACGGGGTCTGTCCTAGCTGGAATCCATCACTCGTACAGAGAGACGATCGGAAAGTTGTCGGTGTACAAGATGAGCCCCACAACGGCTGTGTCGCCGACGCCTCCAAAGGTGGAACCCGCCCGATTCTGGCCTACAAACGCCGCTGGCCCCACGGTGGGCGCCAACTGTCGTTGCCTACTCGACAATATCGTGGAGGAGGTATCCTCACGGAAGGGGGAAGAAGATGGGGCCAAAGGGCGGAGAGCCATCGGGACGGGAGTACGCGATTTACTCAACTTCGAAACACGTTGTACGAAGGCAGGGCCTACTGCTGTCTGGAATTATATGGATGTTTTCGCGTTGTTACAATGAGTTGTGGTTGTGCCTCTAGGGTTCACAGGATCCGGCTTATATAGACGTATGGATATAGAGTTTCTACATAGAGTTCTACCCAGAGTGCAAGTTGCCTATCAACGGAATATTTTGCCGTGCACATCAAGGATCCACATATACCTAACTTGTCGTACTGGATCCGGCTTTCTTTATGGGCCTTGCCGGATCCAACTCCTGGTGCAAGTTGAGCTGGATTCGGCTCCTTCTTTCTAGGTTGGACATCTTCTATCTTCAATCAACACTAACTAGACCGTCCGGTGAGCCATATGCCACCACTACCGGCATTGGACCTTGGATGTGTCACGACCCCTCTCTGATTTGATCGAGATCGGACGGAAATGGAGAATAGGTGAGGAGGAAGCAAGCAGAGAGATGAGCAACAGAGGCTAGAAGATGATAGACGGCACAACAACCAATTTCATTCATCCCCTTTTCAGTTACAGCGCTGAGGTTTATATACCCCGACCCTTTACAACGCCAGCCCATAGCCACCCGGATAACATGTCTTTCGGCCCAACACACACACATGACACACGAGACACAAGTTCAGTTATCGGCGTTATCTGACGAAGTGTCGAGTGTGACATTGCCTCCCCCTGAAGATGAAGCCTCTCCCCAAATTGCAGCATCAGGAAAACGGTGACGAAGAACCTCATAATCTTCCCAAGTGGCGGCATCAGGAGATAACGTACCCCACCTGACATGTACCTGGAGCACTGGAATGTCGCCTTTCTTCCTGAGATGCCGGTCAAGGATAGCCTTAGGCCGCAGGTCAGTCGACGCCAAGTCTGGAGGTCGAGGTAACTGACTGAATACAGGAGTATAGCTGGGAATAAACGGCTTTAGCTGGGACACATGAAACACTGGGTGAATCCGGGCATCTGATGGTAAAGCCAACTTGTACGCCAACTGTCCAACGCGCTGCTCCACCTTGAACGGTCCATAGAACTTGTACGCCAACTTGCGACATGGGCGATTTGCCACAGTAGTTTGAGCATATGGTTGCAGTTTCAGTAATACCTCGTCACCCACCATGAACTCTCGTTCCCTCCGATGGCGATCAGCCTTCTGTTTGAACCGTGCTTGCGCTCGATCCATGTGAGTGCGCAAAAGAGCAATGTGTGCCGGCCAATCAATATCAGCTGCTGTTGAGATGGCAACAGATCCTGACAACATTGTTCCCAGGTTTGGTTCTCTGCCAAAGAGTGCCTTGAAAGGGGAACAGTTAATCGAGGCGTGGTGACTGGAATTATACCAGAATTCAGCTGCTGGTAACCATTTACGCCACTGCCTCGGTGTCTCATGAACAGCTGTGCGAAGATACATTTCCAAGCACTGATTCACCCGCTCTGTTTGGCCGTCTGTCTGAGGATGATATGCTGTCGAATAAAGCAATTTTGTCCCTGCTACTGATAACAAATCCCTCCAGACAGTGCTGGTGAAAATCTTGTCTCTGTCCGACACAATCGTGAGTGGTATGCCATGAAGTTTGATCACATTGTCCCATAAAGCAGTAGCCACTTGCACAGCTGTGAACGGGTGTTTGAGAGGAACAAAGTGAGCAAACTTTGTCAACCGATCCACCACAACCATTGACCTCAAACCCATCTGACTTTGGCAAACCCTCAACAAAATCCATCGATATGTCTTGCCAAGGTAATTCAGGTACAGGAAGTGGTTGTAACTTGCCAGCTGGACTGGTGTTCTCATGCTTGGCGTGTTGGCAGACCTCACATTGCTGCACAAAGTCTTCCACCGCCGCTCGTATCCCTATCCAAGCAAACAGTTTCTTGACTCGTTGATAAGTAGCTGTGATCCCTGAATGACCACCCACAGCACTATGGTGTAAAGCACTGATGAGTTTGGTTTGCAATGCAGTATTAGCACCAATCCAAATGCGATTGTGCAGGCGAATAATTCCCTGATTGAGAGAATATCCCTGCTCATCTGGGGATGATACAACCAGCTTGGTCAGCAAATTCTGTGTGTGTACATCAGTTTCATACGAATTGGCCACCTCCTGTATCCACTGTGGCTGGCAAATTGATAGTGCATTGGCAGAAAGCAAATGTCCCACTCGTGATAAGGCGTCTGCTGCACCATTATCAATACCTTTCTTGTACTGGAATCGAAACTGTAAACCCACTAACTTGGACATTGCCTTGCGCTGCAAATCTGTATCCAACTGCTGATCCTCCAGGTTGCACAAACTCTTGTGATCTGTGATGATGACAAAAGGACCCCGCTGGAGGTATGCGCGCCACTTATCCACAGCCATCATGACTGCCAGGAATTCCTTCTCATAAGTGGAGAGCTGTTGGTTACGAACACCCAATGCTTTACTGAAATAAGCAATTGGATGATTATCCTGAACCAGGACTGCCCCAATTCCTGTATCACACGCGTCTGTCTCAATTGCAAAAGGGCGATCAAAATCAGGTAAAGCCAGAACAGGTGTGTTAACCATTGCCTTCTTGAGCTGCTCAAAAGCATGTTGTGCCGTGTCACTCCAAGCAAACCCTTTCTTGGTTAACAGTTGTGTCAGAGGCTTGGCAATTATACCATATCGTGGCACAAACTTGCGATAATAGCCCGTTAGTCCAAGAAATCCTCGCAACTCCGTGGCAGATGTGGGAACTGGCCAAGCATTCATCGCTGCCGTCTTCTCACTGTCTGTGGCCACTCCGTCCCGAGAAATAATATGTCCCAGATACTCGATGCGGTCCTGAGCAAATGAGCACTTGGATTCCTTGGCGTATAACTCATGTTGACGAAGTAATGCCAGTACCACTCGCAGATGATTCACATGATCCTGGAGAGTAGCACTATACACGAGAATATCATCCAAGAAGACAATGACAATCTTACGTGTGTGCTCGGCGAAAATGGAGTTCATCAAGCACTAGAAGGTAGCTGGTGCATTGGTGAGGCCGAAAGGCATCACCCGGAATTGGAATTGACCGTGGTGAGTCTTGAAAGCTGTCTTCAGCTCATCTTCTTCCCTCATTCTAATTTGATGATATCCCGCTCGCAAATCCAACTTGGAAAAATATCGTGCACCAGCCAACTCATCAAGGAGTTCATCCACGATAGGCAAAGGAAATTTACTTTTAATTGTCACCATATTTAGTCGTCGATAATCCACACAGAAACGCCAACTGCCATCCTTCTTTTTCACCAGCAACACAGGCACAACATAAGGACTCATGCTGTGAGTGATCATGCCCAGCTGCAACATCTCCCGCACTTGCCGTTCAATCTCATCCTTTTGAATTGGAGAGTAACGATATGGTTTCGCATTTGGTGGTTGGCAGCCGGTTTCTAAGGTGATAGCGTGATCATATTGACGATGAGGTGGTAGTCCTTGTGGCTCCGTAAATACATCAGTAAACTCCTGGAGCAGTGACTCGATTTCTGCCGGCACTGTCAGAGTACTAACTTGGCCGGAAGAAGTATCCAACACAGCCATCGCCAGTATATCGTTCGTTGCTTGCAATTGGAGGATGCCATCCATGTCCAGTTGTTCTTGATGGGCAAACACCTTTCGCCAGTCCCTGAAGAGTTACTTGTTTGCCTTGATGCTCAAAAGAGATGGAATTGCCTTTCCAATTACAGTTCATAGGACCGAAACGATCTAGCCAGTCCTTCCCCAACACTCCATCGTAAGCTCCCAACTCCAACAGCCGTAAATCTGTAGAAAATGTGTGTCCTTGGCAGGACCACTGTAATTGAGCAACCATTCTATCACACTGCACTACATCTCCATTAGCTAGCTTCACAGGAACAGGTGTAATTGGTACTGTCTGTGCGGCAATACTGTCGGCAAAATTCTTGTTAATAAAACTGTGGGAACTCCCCGAATCCAACATCGGTAACATCACCTGATCTCCCACCGTAACGGGTAATCGCAAGGCTGCTGGTGCTTCTCCACCCGATAGAGCATGAGCTGAAACCATACAACACTCCACTTGGTCAACCGGATCATCCAGCAACTCCAGTGCACGCACCGCTTCATCCGACAACATTTCTCCATGATCACCAAGCTGAATTGTCAAGAGTTGCGCTGGTTGTTTACACTGATGCTCCCGTGAATACTTATCTCCACACTTGAAACACAAATTGTTCGCACGCCTGTAATCACGAAGCTGGCGCTCACGGGCAAACTCATCGCCACCCCCTCGTTGTGCTACAGGCTGCCTCGGATGACCTGGGGCAGGAATTGGTGGTGGCCGCCCGGCTGGAACAAGGCGAGCTCGTGGACGATTGGCGTCCAGTTCCTCTTCCTGGATGCGTGCCAGCACCGTAGCTCGTGTGATACTCGCAGGTGTCTGAGCGCGCACAAAAGCTCTAATATCTGATTTCAACCCCAGTACAAACTGTGTGACGAAGAACTTGATGTTCAGAGATGGATCAAGAGCGAGCAGGTGATACATATGCCTTTCAAACTGAATCCTGTATTCCACCACTGTACCAAGCTGACGAAGCTGTAACAATTGATGCATCTGCCTTTCAAACTCCTCTGGTCCAAATTCGTCCTGCAAGGCACGTCCAAACTCCTCCCAACCCACTGTTCTGCGTGTCTGACGGAAGGCTTGCCACCAAAGCGCTGCACGGCCGTCCAAATACAGGGACGCCGTGGTCACCCAATTGTGAACTGGTGCGTGGTACAGCTCGAAGTATGAACCACAGCGATCCAGCCATAGATTCGGTAACTCACCGTCGAAGCGAGGAAAATCATGCTTCGGTGGCTTGACGAACTGTTCCCTGTCCACATGGTGGTGTGGTGGAACATTTGGTCGAATAGGTGGTGGGTGTGGTCGCTGCAAGTCGGGCGCGGTGGAGATGAGAGGCGGGCCGTCGTTGGCGAGGCGTGGAAACCCGGCCGCACCCAGACCGACCGCCGCCGCACGGTGTTCCCCGGCTTGCGGTCTCCCCATCGCCGGTGCGGTCACCACGGACGCCGCGTGACGCGCCTCGTCCACATCAGCCTGCGTGAGGTCGATTTGCTTGCGCACGGCCTGCAGATCCTGAGAGACGACGGTGTTGAACGACGCCTGCTCCTCGTAGCGCTTGTTGGCGAGCGCGGCGCTGTCGTCCAGCCGCTTGAGAATTTGATCCAGAAGGATCCTCGTCTCCGCGCCACTCGCCTCCAGGGCCATCAGCACTTGCTGCGTCTGCACGGTGTTCTTCGGCGGCGCCGTTGCTGCTCACGCCAAACGGATCGAACCGAGCTAGGGATTTCGCGGAACTCGCCGGAGCGATTTCCACCCTTCGCCTGGATTTACGGATCAACGCCGAGCGATTCGCGAGCGCAACGACGACGAGAAAAATTTCCGCAGGAATTTCCGGCTCTGGATACCAAATTGTCACGACCCCTCTCTGATTTGATCGAGATCGGACGGAAATGGAGAATAGGTGAGGAGGAAGCAAGCAGAGAGATGAGCAACAGAGGCTAGAAGATGAGAGACGGCACAACAACCAATTTCATTCATCCCCTTTTCAGTTACAGCGCTGAGGTTTATATACCCCGACCCTTTACAACGCCAGCCCATAGCCACCCAGATAACATGTCTTTCGGCCCAACACACACATGACACACGAGACACAAGTTCAGTTATCGGCGTTATCTGACGAAGTGTCGAGTGTGACAGGATGGAGCTCGCGCGCGGCTGGAGGTGCTAGGGGCTGTACCTGGCTCGCACGGTGGCCACGGCCACTAATTCCTGCTTTCCCGAGCGTCCCCTTCCGCTGCCTTGCCGCTGCTCTCTCTCTCTCCCTCAGCCAGACGCGGCGGCTTGTTGTGCTGTGTCCGCGAGCGGGCGTTGCTAGCTAGCTTAGCACATCTCCAGTGATCCAACCTCTCTTTCTAATTAGCGCACGATTTTGGTTATGTAAAAAATATAAAAAAGAAAAGTAGAAGTAATGTGAAACACACTTTTGGTGATGTAACAATTATAAGGCACCTGTTTTTGTGCCCTATTTTACATTATCTAGTGCTATGTACGATTTCGTTAGTAATGTACTTAAATCATTTACAGCTCTCTCAAAAAAATCATTTACAGCTCTCTCAAAAAAATCATTTACAGCTCTCTCAAAAAAATCATTTACAGCAATATAACCAGTCGGACAGAGGCAGAGGATATGACCACTGTAGTAGTAGCACAAAAAAACGAACAGTATGCACGTACAACCGAGTTGATTATTACTACGTTTTATGGAAACACTACGGAAGCACATAAAAAAAATATCTGTGAGGCCATGATGCAACGCACTAACGCAGGAACATCATTGGCAAAGCTGCAAGCTATTTTGTTTTGGATACTTGAACAGACTCCAAAATACAAGTTTAACACTGTTTTTCATGGCCAGATGGTTCAGTTCAAGCGGAACCGTAACTTGGGAAATCCTAGAAAGAAATACTAGTGCCTTCTCCTAACTTCGCAGCAACTCCAATCTTTAACTAGTTACGGTGCAAGCTTTTTTTTTGTGACACTTATAATTTTTCAAAAAATGCAAATTAAAATTATGAACCTACATTGTGTTGTATCTTGTGCATCTGTGAAGTTTCATCCAAAAATATAGCCATATGTTTCCTACACAAAAAGAACAAATGATGTGTAAATAGTACATGACACTATTCATCTACTCCGTATGTCTTTTCTTTTTTGCACAGGTCCCATATGATCATATTTTGAAACAAAAATAATTTTAGTTTACATTTTCAAAAACTTGGAAGTGTAAAAAAAGAAGAGGTACACCCGCAACTAGTTGCAGAATATTCTCACTACTAACTTCGTAAGAAATATTGGGTATGTTATCTACATTTTTCAGGGACTAATCAAATTTTCAAAGCTTTGCCTATACCTACGTCCAAAACGGTAAGTTCTCAGAAAGTTACTTTGTAATAACGAAATAATGGCATCAAACAGATAGGGCAGAATCAAATGGGCAGAATAAAATTCGCATCCAGAACATTCTAACAGTATTGCATTCCATAAAATGCGCAATTTCAGGTACAAAAAGGAGGGTTAAGATTTGACCATTTCAGCTGTTAGTGCATTCCTTGAAATGCATGGTTAAAGGTGCGCAACTAAATTAGTTTTGCTAAAACCCTGGACCATGCAGAGTTGTTGGCTGTACACAATCGAAGCGCAAAAAAGAAGGGGTGAGACGATGAGCCCTAAAACTGCTTCCCGGAGAACACTGGGTTACTGTTCCTCGCATACCGGTAAAATGTTAAGCGACTGAGATGAGCACTGTACTCCTGATCACATGACAATGGCTGACGCAAAGGATCTCTTCCCAATTGAACTGAAACCTGGAACTGACCAGCCAGAGCTCACATTGTAGACCTCCACCTGCAACACAAAGGAAGAAACTGTCCTTGAAAGAGAGCACAGATTTGTGAAGGTAACAGTTACACTTTTGATGTGATTTTCACTTACAGTGTCCAGTATTGCTTCGTTGGACCGCAGACCGCCGAGGACAAACAAGTTATCATCAAACGTAACTGCAGAGGCGTATCCTCTTGGGTTGCTCATGGGATCGCCCATCTTCCAGGCGTTGAGGCGAGGATCAAAGATCTCAACACTGGAAACCATACTGTCTCCATCATAACCTCCGATAGCATATCTGAAACAGTCAAAAGTCAAAAACCGGTTGTTGCGAAGATTAAAGCCCGAGATGCCATCAGCTCTGTGTTCATGAGATCTAAAACATATGAAAAATTTACTCACAGGACTTCTCCCAAGACAGCTACAGCGTGGCATCCTCTCCTTGCATTCATGCTTGGAAGCCGAACCCAGAAACCTTCCCTTGGATCATACCTTTCTGCTGACCTGTAGGTGATGTGATCGTTATTTGATAATGTAATTTAATCATGTACTTCCTCCATGTCATAATATAGGTTATTCAACATCAAAGAAAAATAATCTATGTCAGTGACACATTCTAGGTTTGACTACTAATACAAGAAAATTTACCAGCACATTGATATTACCATCAGGAAATATTTTCATAATGTATAATATCTGAGGCAACATATTCTTATAGAAATTGATGACAGAAGTATTTAATTGGTGTCGATACCCTAAAATGAACACTTAAATAGTAATACACATGGAATAAAAAAATGGAGGGAAATAGCATGAGATCTTACTGTAAGTACTGGCTACCATCAAATCCGCCAGATGCATAGATGACACCACTTGATTCTGCCGCCCCTAGAGCAAATCGCTGGAAGATAATGCAGCGTACTTAAGAGATTAGAATAATTAATTCAATGACACATTTTCAGTAATCCCATGTTATACAGCAACAAAAGGTCTAGATAATGTGTGTAAATGACGATGCAATGCAGAACTCAATTGGTACAAAGCTATGCAGAAGATGATCAAGTTGAAAGTCCAAAGTAAGTCAATGTCTCCACTGAGCTTATCACAATGCAATTATCACTATTCTAATTAATTCAGTGTCACTTTTCAGTTATCCTAAGTTACATAGCAACACAAATCCAGATAATGTCAGTACATGAGGATGCAATGCAGAACTAATTTAGTACGAGGCTATGCAGAAGATGATCAATTGAAAATCTAAGTAAGCAGATGTCTCTTAGTTGTCCATATTAAGGTCACTGAGCTCATCACATTCAATCATGACTAGACTAAAGTTGAAAGTTCTCGAAATTGGCAGCAAACATATCAAGGACACAATTAATCATTAGACACAACTGGGAGGCTGAGAACGTACAGAGTTCAGCATGGACGGGCTGCATATCCACTTCCCAAGAAAAGGATCAAACATCTCAACTTCTGAATAAGTTTGAGTTCCATCTCCTCCACCCATTGCATAAATTTTGCCATTAAGACTTACTCCAGCAAGAGATCCTTTCTCATGGTTCAAACAGGGGCATATCATCCACTCGTTACTCCTTGTATTATAGCATTCCACTACAAGAACAGAGAGTACATAAATGCAGTTTGAAGCCCATAAAAAAAAGTAGGGAACCAAATTGAAATATCAGTGTACCTGTGTTATACCACGAACTACCATCCCCACCACCAAAAACAAATACACAGCCTTCCATTGCAGCAACAGATGCATATGAACGCGGAGAACCCATTGATGTGAGAGGCACCAGGATGTCTTTTTTTGGAGAAAAAGAATCAAGAGATGATAGCCAGGTCACACCATTATAACCACCGATCAGAAATATTGATGGTATGTCCAGGCTATCGCACATGCTGCCTTGAAGAGACAATGAGGAGTCAAATTTGAATTGTAACTCATCGATACGATATTCCAGTTGCTGAACTTTTCTTCCGGAGTCTTTAACTACTTCCTTCAGTGAAATTATTTCTTCATCTGATTTCATCTGGAAAAGAACAGGACCGTAATGAGGATACATGGCAGGAAGCATTTAAATGAAAATACAAAATAGTGTCAAACACATTTTGGATCATGTATATCTGGCACAAAAAGTAAGGTAGGCAGATTTAGTATACCAGCTGGCAAGTTCAGTCTGCGGATTGACAGAATAAATAATGCAAAGGTGAAATAGATGGTCCATACAAGAAAACATAATGCTCCCACTAAATGGAATTTATATGCTGAACTGATCACATCAACTATCAGTGGTAAGAAAATAGAGCAATGTAACCATAAATGGAATCCTTAATTCCTTATATCATATTAATTTTTATTTTCAATATATATGCAGTGCCCAGTAGGACTCTCTCCCATATACCGCTATAAGAACATAGTGCCCAAGTCCATAAAACCATAGATGATGTGGGATGTAAAATCTTCTCTTCTTTTCTTAATCCAGCAAAGTAATAAGACGCTAATCAACATCCCATAAAATAATAAAGGCAACAATCAACATTTACAACCCTCGTGTTTGAGAAAAGATGAGGAACCTGATTCTTCTCCAGTGCAGCAGCCTTCTTGGCTAAGACAGTGATGATTCGTAGAAGCTGCACAAGGGAATGAAAAGAATAATGTGAGAGTAATATACATGTTATCAGGCACCAGGGTATGAACTCTAATAAAATAATGAAAAGCAAAATAATGCAAACAAAAGTGAATAACATAGGCACCTCGGCCTTTCCATCATGTTGCTCAAAAGATGTATTGTCTTCCACGGTAGCACAAACTGGGTTGCTCAAAAGGCTAGGATTGGCCTGTGTTTCTTCAGTTATGCAATGACCTGGAGCAAGGCTTGCAATGGTCTGTGCTTCTTCAGGTACACAATGATCTTGTCTAGGAAGGCCTACATTGATCTGTGTTTCTTCATCAACATATTGATCTTTGCTAAGGCTTCCCTTGACATGTGTTTCTTCAGGTACATATTCTTCTTGACGAGGAAGGTTTGTATTGACTTGTGTTTCTTCAGCAACATATTCATCTTGACTAGGAAGACTTGCATTCACACATGTTTCTACAGGTACATGCTCATCTTGACTAGAAAAGTTTGCATTGATCTGTGTTTCTTCAGGTACATATTCACCCTGACCAGAAAGGTTCGCAGTAACCTGTGCTTCTTCAGGTACATGTTCACCCTGACCAGAAAGGTTTGCATTAACCAGTGTTTCTTGAGGTACATGTGCATCTGGACTAGAATAAGCAAAATCCTGAGAAGATAGTGCTGCCTGCTGTCGTAAGTCAAACAACTCCTTCAGTTTTTTCAGGATAGACGATCTTTCAAGCTGTACGCCAACATCATCTGGTTCATTCTGAACCTCATTGCCTATTCCATCGTGCGACTTCACAAGCATGTCTTCATCAGAAGTGTGAGTTCCTCCATTCACAGAATTGACAACCAGTCGATTGCACTGCATAAGCTCCATACCTTCAGCAACAGTTTTGTATGAGGAATGTTGACTGACATCATCTGGATCTGAACTAAGACCAAATTGCTGCTGAAGAACATTGTCATCCAAATCCTCCCAGTCAGAAACTAGCTCTCCAGATGCCTTCTCACCAGTGTTGCTATCTGATGTTGCACTAGCACTACCACTGTCCGCGTCAGAATCAACCCAATCATCTAGAACAGTTCCAGCTGAACTTGACAGAACACTAAATGGATTGATGTCCTTTGATTTGGCTGTGCCTTTCTTTTGGTTAGGAGTAACTGATGCCATCCTTTTAGTTGATGGTAAAGAACTTGACAGAACGCGAAATGAATTGATGTCCTTTGAATTGGCTGTGCCTTTCTCTTGGTTAGCAATAACTGATGTCATCCTTCTTGTTGATTGTAAAGGTACATCTAGACTTCTTTTGCTTGGAACAGCTTGGACTTGCTTGACACCAACTGACTTGAACAAAGCAATTAAAGCTCTAGTTTGTGCATGATCCAGCTCAAAATAGAAGTAGTGATGGGTATAATAGTTATCTTGAATCACTTTTTTGTACTGGGCCTCAAGCAGTGGCGAATAGCGAGTCCTTGTGCAAATACGAACCTTACAAACACAAGCAGTTGCTTTACATTAGCATGATAAACTGGAACAAACTTACTTATATACATACACCAAACAAACAATGAACAAGGTTTAGATATTCACAATTTATCGATACCTGTGCAGGGAAAGGTGTCCGTAAAGTGCCATCATTACTCCAAGCATATGGATCGATAGAGTTCTGGCCAGGACTAGCAGCCTCAAAAACACCATGCAGCTTTCTGTCAGTGTAATTGAATAGAAACAAAGGTAGGCCAGCTTTCACATTCCTCACATATGAATAATGCAACGCAGGCAGACCTATAACACAAACGGAGCAAACTAATTAAGGTGGGAAATTCAACAAAAAACTAAGGCTATACAAGTCTGTATTTCATAAACAAACATATTGCATCACTATAGATAGTCTATATTGTCTTATAGCAAAACTAACAGGATATTTTCAATCACCGAATGATGCTATGAAAAAATAAAATATATGAGTTAGCAATGAAAGGTGGGTTTCACAAACCAAATAGCTGTTTACTGAAGCACTCTTCAATTGTTTCATGCTTGCAACCAAAGATCACTCCTCCTAGCTGGTTTTCCCGGAGATTACGAGTCTGTACTGTAGTCTGCATTGCACGATCTTGGGGCTGTCTTTCTTCGAACACCCTGGGATTCACAATATTTCAGTCAGCAGATGCAAGGATACGAATTTAATAAATGTGGATATTAATTCATATTCAAGGGAGAACTAGAACACAAAGACTCAAAAAATGGCAACATATGTTTTTCACACTGCAAACTTTAGGCGGGATGAACAAATCAGAATTGTTACGCAAGGATGGAACCAGATAAAACCAGTATTGGTACAACAGTTTGTCAAGGAGCATTCCACACTTATAAAAACATTTAACTATGGTAGATGCAAGGATATGAACTCATATCCCTGTGGTTCACAATTTTACAAACTGTGCAAACCACACAGTCAGTAGATGCAAGGATGCAAATTTTAATAGATGCGGATATGAACTCGCATTCAAGAGAGAACTAAAACACAAAGACTCAACAATTGGCGACATATGCTTTTCACACTGCAAACAACTTTAGGAGGGATGTACAAATCAGCATTGTTATGCCAAGATATAACCAGATAAAGCCAGTTTTAGTTCAACAGTTGGTTAAGGAGCATTCCACATTTATTAAATCATTTAACTAAAGTAGATGCAAGTATGTCAACTCATATTGAAGGAACATTCCACGCCAAGGAAAACCCTGTGGTTCATAATTTTTCCAAGTATGCAAACCACACATTTAGTAGATTCAAGGATGTAAGTTTAATAGCTGTGGATATGAACTCATATTCAAGTGAGAATAAAAACACAAAGACTCGACAACTGGCTACATGTGTTTTTCACACTGCAAACAACTTTAGGCGGGATTTAGAAATCAGCATTGTTATGCAAGGATGTAACCAGATAAAACCAGTATTAGTACAACAGCTGGTCAAGGAGCATTATGCTCTTATAAATCATTTAACTCTGGTTGATGCAAAGATATGAACTCATATCCCTGTGGTCCACATTTTTTCAATGTGTGCAAACCACACAGTCAGAAGATGCAAGGATGCAAATTTAATAGATCTGGATATGAACGCATATTCAAGAGAGAACCAGAACACAAAGACTCAATAGTTGGCGACATATGCTTTTCACACTGCAAACAACTTTAGGAGGGATGTACAAACCAGCATTGTTATGCCAAGATGTAACCAGATAAAACCAGTATTAGTTCAACAGTTGGTCAATGAGCATTCCAGGCTTATAAACTCATTTAACAAAAGTAGATGCAAGGATATGAACTCATATTGAAGGAAAATTCCACGCCAAGGAAAACCCTGTGGTTTCACAATTTGTCCAAGTATGCAAACCATGCATTTAGTAGATTGAAGGATGCAAATATAATAGCTGTGGATATGAACTCATATTAAAGGGGGAATAAAAACACAAAGACTCAACAACTGGCGACATGTGCCTTTCACACTTCAAACAACTTCAAGTGGGATGCACAAATCCACATTGTTTCTTTGGTAGAGAAATCAGCATTGTTATGTCAAGGATGTAAAATATATAATAATACCGGTATTAGTTCAACAGTTGGGCAAGGAACATTCCACACTTACAAAATCATTTAACTTTAGTGCAGACTGAAACAAGAACTCCAAGTCAACACAGTGCCTTGGCAGCAAGTAAGACTGTTTGACAACATCTCCAAGCTTAAACCCAAATCACACGCACCTCAACAGAAGACTTCAACTACAACTATACCACTACACAGTTTGACATCGAATGAAACCCATGTTTGATCAACAGCAATTCAATGGTCAGCCAATGCAGCACCTCAGAAACCAGCCATCTTAATGGGCCAGCTAGAAGACTGAATTTAGACTCATAAACAGACCCAAAATTACCATACAAGCATCAGGAATCTCACAAAATGACCGAACAGATACATCTTAGAGTGGTATGCGCATAAATTATGTGTAAGTACGCACATATGAAGCAACTGTGCATCGCCCATATATGGAAACCACACATTCAGCCATTCACTACCAGACAAGTACAACAAAATCATCATGCACCCGCCATCTCATCACAAATCAATTAACCACGCAAGTGACCGACCTTCCAGGACTACCCACAAGCGCATCCAAAATTTTCTAGAATCCACAAAATTAATAACCGCGGGGTCAAAAAAAAAAAATGAAGCCCAAACATTTCGCGCTTAGGTACCGACACGAAATCCACCGAAACCAGCGCCACCCCGTGCGGGGAATCGCCGCAGAACGACAGAAGCAATCGCGAACGGCGCAAACCGAAACCCTAACCCCCGGGGAACCCGAACCCCCGCGCACTCTAAAACCCTAACCCCTGGTGATCAGCGGCGCTAAACCCCCGAGAAAGGTGGTAACTAACCCCTAACCCCTAAACCAAAACCGCGAAACCCTCAACCCGTCGCGCCCCGAGAACCAGCATTCGCGTGCTATCCGAGGGGAACGACGGGACGGCGGGAACCCTAGCGCGACCGAAGATCTCGCCGGAAAAAACCGCTCGGAAAACGCGGGGAAAATAAGGGGGCGAAATTGGGGAGGAAACAGAGCCGCACCGCCGCCGCCGCGAACCGTACCGCGACGAGCCCCGCGGCGGCGCTCGGTCGGAGCGGAGCGCGAGGAGGAATCGATCGGTGCGGGGTGGGGATGGTTGGGGCCTCACCTGATCGCCTGGCTTGGCTTGGCTTCCCGGAGAAGAGAAGGCCCCTCCTTTTGGTTCCTCTTTTTTTGGTTGCGTTCTCCCCTTCTCTGTCTATGTACTGTGCCGCGGCGCAGTGTGTGTGAGGAGACGAGATGATTGATTGTGTAGGTGGTGGGGTGGGGATTACCGCCGCGGTCACTGCGGGTCAGAGGTGGCGGAGAGTGGTTGAGCCACTGACATGCGGGGGCAACTATGGAATCTCCCATAGAAAAGTAAAATTTTGTTGAACTGGATTTTAGAGAAGCTAGAATGCCATGTTTTGAGCTCCTACTTGTATTTATGCCCATGTACTTCGAATCACTCAATAATAAATTTAGATCTAGTAAAATAAAATCAAAAAAATCAAGAAACAAATAGTACTTACTTATTACCAATTCACTACACCTATATGTTATAATGCAAACAAACGAACATAAAAAAGGAACAGTAAAATTACCTTGTGGGCAAATTGTCGAACACCTTGCGGACGGGGCGGAGATGAGGGGTAGGCGTGGCCGAAATCGACGATGCAAGCTCGTCCATGGGCACATGAGGTCGTGATGGTGGCGCCTGAGGTCGCGGCGGGGGCGCGTGTGGTCGGCGGCGGGGGCGCATGAACTCGCGGTGGTGGCGCGGTACGACGTCATGCTCTGGCCGCCCGCAGAGGCTAGGCGGCGCAGGCGGGGCGTCCAAGGTCGATCGGGGGCACCGACGTGTGCGACGAAGCTCGTCCGCACCACGAATCGTCGGCGTTGGCATTCCATGGCTCGGCCACATCGGAGGAAGATGATGGGTGAAGTAGATCTGGATCTGCCGACGAGACTGCAGGCGGGACGACGCTCGATTTGGCGGCAGGGAAGCTCGCGTCTGAGGGAAAAGGAGGGGTGGGGCAGGGGAGAAGCTCAGTGCGGGCTGCACATAGGCCGAACGACGACGAGGGAGGTGGTGGGGCGGTGGTCGGCGAGAGATGTCTTCGCGGCGAAATTTCTGCACACGCGATAGGCTTCCTGCGTCAGTTTTGGCAACTACCAGATTTGGCTCCTAGCTTTGCAAATATGACAATTTAGGTGACCATTTTATTTAAAAATATTGTTGGGACCACTTATGTAAATTCGGTTGGAGCTACATTTTTTGGCACAAATTGCTAAAACCAGTTTTTCGCAATTGGGGTGAATTATGCGGCTTCTATCTTCCTTTTCAGAAGAAAATGCCAACTTTGATCTCTTGTTTAAGAACCCAAACAAGTATTTCCTCGTCCCCACACCCCATATGCTAAATCTAGATCTAGAATATTAGTTCCGTGTGTATCTCCTACTAATATTCATAATTTTTTAGACCTAAACATGTTGACACAACAAATGTAAATTTCTACATAAATTGGAAAAAAAACAGGTTGCATAAATCAACCATGGTGTCGATGGGAACAAAAGGCCGGGGAGGCGGTTGAATAACACGGTGGAACATGAGGACACGAAGGCTCACCATCACATGGTCAGGTTTGACACGAGCTACCATGAGGAAGAAAAAATGAAGAAAAGCGGTTTAGATTTGGGTTCAAGATTATTGCGGCTCAATAAGATTTGTACCACAATTCATCAATCTTAGCTGAATAGATAAATGTAATCGTGTGGACAACTAACCATGGTCTCACGAATTTTCCTAGGTTCTTCCATCTGCTCGTCCCTGTTGAATATAAATATAGTGCATAGCCTCTTTCCATCAGATCGGTCTTTTAGAAAATTTGGCTAGTGCATCAATCTTATATGGTATCAGAGCCAAGAAGTTTCAAGTTCGAGACCCTGCTCGCGTAGTATTAAAAACATAAAGAAAAAAGATTATGCGGCATGTGCACCTTACCGACGCTAAGGACAAAAATATCCTAGACGTGAGGGGGAGTGTTGAATATAATATAATGCATAGCCTCTTTCCATCACATCGGTCTTTTGGAAAACTTGGCTAGTGCATCAGTCCTATAGTCCCTCCTCACACCATTTCCATTTTTATTTGTTCATTGTTGTGGGTTTCTTTTGTGAATTGTCACGTTAAAAGAATCATCGAGGAAAAGAGAGAAGGTGGCTTCCTCCAAAAAAGTTGAGATGGCAACATAGTTTGCAGTGAAGATTGTCAACATCATTGCTATTTGGTTTACATTCATGTAGAGAGCTGATAGCAGGTTGTTAGGATGTGGAGATGGGGGTAGTAGTATGTGGAGTATTTTGTGTAGACCAATAATTAAAATCTGAGCTCACCTCTATCTGTTCTTGAACTTATCTATATCACATCAGAGGGTTTTGTTATCCACTTATCCTGGCATAGTTCGACAACGAGAATCTTGTATGCAATTGAAATAGAAGACCAATTTACAATGAGCACTCATACCTTCAAAACGTACACTCAGATTATCTTGAAAGACACAAACAATTCTTTTTGTAATCTAGATCTTTTATGAAAACAAGTATAAACCTTTATTGATTACAAACCAGTTAGCTGTCACGTAAACTTGGGTGAGAGTGGAATGCCATTGTCATGCAGGTCAGATTTTGTGTCTCTAAAATAATGAAAGAACTAGCTCTCAATCAATACCAACATAGCAATAAACATTATATGATTTGAATGCCTAACAAACAATTATCTGGAAAACGGTAAGAGGATGTCAATACTTACAAAAGAAGTGCATAAGTGGTAGGCGACATTTAAAATGGTAAGCAAATATAATACAACCTAATAAAAGGGAAAACAGAAAAGTCAATGAACAAACAGGATATTAATATTGTAGTGCGCTAAAATCGTCAAAAGCGTATTGCCAGAATTACAATTAAGTGGTAATGTCCATATCTTAATGTTGTGGGTATACTTTATGGGTATATCAACGACATGGCCTAGATCCGGCAAGTTCGGGTGGCCCACAGATGGTGATGGTGGCATGCGGCCCATCGGCGGCCCAGTTGCTGTAGATCATGGAGGATGAAGTCCAGCACAGGAGCAAGGAGCTGGATCCCAACCGACCTGCGAAGAAGGCCGGATCCGTGGAGTCCCATAAAGTATCCGGAACCAGTACGGCATAGATGGAAGGCGGATCTTTGACGTGCACGGCAATGTAATATTCCGTAGTTAGGCAACTTGTATTCCAGCTAAGACTCTCCGTGTAAACCCTAGATCCGAGCGCCTTTATAAGCCGGATCCTGGAAACACTAGAGGCACAACCACAACTCATTGTAACAATGCGAAAGCGCCCAGATAATTCCAGACAAGCAGGAGGCCCCGTCTTCGAGCAGTGTTCGAAGCGGGTAAATCGCGTACCACCGTCCCGGGGACTCTCAGCCCTATGGCCCCTACTTCTTCTCCCCCTCGTGAGGATCCCTCCTCCGAGGCACCGTCGAATAGGCAACGACACATAACCTTTACCGACTCATCCAAGCAATGACAAATGATGACCCACTGATACAAAGACAGTCATAATCGCTCTACCAAAGAACTAAATTTTACACATTAGTAACAAATCGTTAGCAAATAAGTTATGTATCCATTTATAAGTAAGAAAGGAGAACATATAGCATCAAATATAAAAGGAGAACAGTGCCAGAGCACTTCATCATCCTCCCGAGTGGGTGCACTAGGTGTAAGGATGCATGTAGCAAGGAGATCATGGAAGCGGAGGCCAGTACGAGGAGGGTTTGTCGTATGTGAGCTAGTCATCCATGGGTATTGGAACTGCCAACGCCCAAGAATTATGTGCACACTTCTTGTATGAAGTAGCATCAGCGCACGTCATCTCTTCGACATTGGATCCTGAGAGGAGAATTAGAGAGGGCTCAGAGATGGAAGTTAAAGAGATGTGGTTTACCTGATGGATGCGCTATCGAGGATGCTAGTCCACTAGTCGCTAACTCGCAACCACCTTGTCCTTCTCTTGCACCAGCAAGATGTTGTCGCTGCCTCCTCTGCATTTTTGAACCATTTACAGACGGTGCAGCCTTCTCCTATGCTTCGCCGTCACCGGAGCCGTGATACGTCGCAAACGTATCTATAATTTCTTATGTTCCATGCTACTTTTATTACAATACTTGAATGTTTTATACATACTTTACAGCATTATTATACATTTTCCGACACTAACCTATTAACAAGATGCCGAAGTGCCATTGTTGTTTGTTGTTTTTGGTTTCGAAATCCTAGTAAGGAAATATTCTCGAAATTGGAAAATCAACGCCCAGGGCCTATTTTTACACGAAGCTTCTAGAAGTCCGAAGAGGAAGCGTGGGGCCACGAGGCGACGACACACGGCGGCCCGGTGTCGGCCGGCTTTGTGTCGCCACCTCGTGTGGCCCCGACCTACCCTTCGCCTACTTAAAGCTTCCGTCGCGAAACCTGTACCGAGAGCCACGATACGGAAAACACTGAGAGGCCGCCGCCAATCCCATCTCTGGGGATTCAGGAGGTCGCCCGGCATCCTGCCGGAGAGGGGAATCATCACGGAGGCTCTACATCATCATGCCCGCCTCCGGATTGATGCGTGAGTAGTTCATCCTTGGACTATGGGTCCATAGCAGAGCTAGATGGTTGTCTTCTCCGCTTGTGCTTTCATTGTATTAGATCTTGTGAGCTGCCTAACATGATCAAGATCATCTATTTGTAATGCTACATGTTGTGTTTGTTGCGATCCTATGAATAGAGAATACTATGTTAAGTTGATTATCAATCTATCATATATGTGTTGTTTATGTTCTTGCATGCTCTCCGTTGCTAGTAGAGGCTCTGGCCAAGTTGATACTTGTAACTCCAAGAGTGAGTAATTATGCTCGATAGTGGGTTCATGCCTCCATTGAATCTGGGACAGTGACAGAAAGTTCTAAGGTTGTGGATCTGCTGGCCCTAGGGATAAAACATTGATGCTTTGTCTAAGGATATTTGTGTTGATTACATTACCATACTTAATGCAATTATCGTTGTTTACAACTTAATACCGGAAGGGGTTCGGATGATAACCGAAGGTGGATTATTTAGGCACAGATGCATGCTGGATAGCGGTCTATGTACTTTGTCGTAATGCCCTGATTAAATCACATAGTAATCATCGTTGATATGTATTGAATCTTTATTTGTCAATTGCCCGTCTGTGATTTGTTCACCCAATGCTAGTTATCTTATTGGAGACACCACTAGTGAATGGACCCGGTCCATTCTTTTACATCTGAATACATTCTACTGTTACTGTTCTTTGCAAACAAACACCATCTTCCAATGATACGTTTAATCCTTTGTTTTCAGCAGCCGGTGAGATTGACAACCTCACAGTTATTGGCAGCAAGTACTTTGATTGTGTTGTGCAAGGTTCCACGTTGGCGCCGGTTCCTTGGTGTTGCACTACACTCCTCCACCAACAACCTTCACGTGCTTCTTGGCTCCTACTGTTCGATAACCTTGGTTTCTTTCGAGAAAAACTTGTCATTGCGCGCATCACACCTTCCTCTTGGGGTTCCCAACGGACGTGTACATCTACGCATCAAGCTATTTTTTCTGGCGCCGTTGTCGGGAGATCAAGACACGCTGCAAGGGAGTCTCCACTTCCAATCTCTTTACTTTGTTTTTGTCTTGCTTTATTTTATTTACTACTTTGTTTGCTGCACTTAAACAAAACACAAAAAAATTAGTTGCTAGCTTTACTTTATTTACTATCTTGTTCTCTATATCAAAAACACAAAAATTAGTTACTTGTCTTTATTTTATTTGCCTAGTTTACTTTTACTACTGCTATAATGGGTACTCCTGAAAATACTAAGTTGTGTGATTTCACTAGCACAAATAATAATGATTTTATATGTACTCTATTGCTCCACCCGCTACTACAGATAGAATTCTATGAAATTAAACCCCCATCAATCTTGTTATGAGAGAGCAATTTTCTGGTGTTAGTACTCGATGATGCTGCTGCGCCCATCTTAATAACTTTGTTGAACTTTGTGAAATGCAAAAGTATAAGGATATAGATGGTGATATTATAAAACTGAAATTGTTTCCTTTCTCATTAAGAGGAAGAGCTAAAGATTGGTTGCTATCTTTGCCTAAGAATAGTATTGATTCATGGACTAAATGTAAAGATGCTTTTATTAGTAAATATTATCCCCCTGCTAAGATTATATCTTTGAGAAGTAGCATTATGTACTTTAAACAATTTGATAATGAACATGTTGCTCAAGCATGGGAGAGAATGAAATCTTTGGTAAAGAATTGCCCAACAGGATGACTACTTGGATGATCATCCAAACCTTTTATGCGGGATTGAATTTTCCTCGAGAACCTATTGGATTCAGCTTGGAGGTACTTTTATGTCCATCACCTTGGCGCCGCAACTAAATTACTTGATGATATGATGATCAATTACTCTGAATGGCACACTAAAAGAACTCTTCAAGGTAAGAAGGTAAATTCTGTTGAAGAAACCTCTTCTTTGGGTGATAAGATTGATGCTATTATGTCTATGCTTGCAAATGGTAGATCTCATATTGATCCAATAATGTTCCTTTAGCTTCATTGGTTGCTCAAGAAGAAAATGTTGATGTGAATTTCATTAAGAACAATAATTTCAACAACAATGCTTATAGGAATAATTATGGTAACAACAACTATAGGCAATATCCTTCTAATAATGGTAGTGGTTATGGTAATTCTTACAACAATAATAAGAGTGTACCCTGGTCTTGAAGTGATGCTTAAAGAATTATTATTGAAAAACAGCTTTAATAAAACCATCATAAAGAAAGCTGATAAAATTGATATCTGTTTCTAAGGTTGATAGTCTTGCTCTTGATGTTGATATTTCTAAAATTGAAAGTTATGTCTGAGAAAGTTGATGCTAGGTTTGCTGTTAAATGCCATCCAAGTTAGAATTAATGATAATATTAGAATGTTGGCTGAATTCCGTGGTAGGTGTGATAGAGAAGAAAAAGAAAAACTTGCTAAAGAAAATAATGTAGCTGTTATCACCAGAATTACCACCACTAATAATGTTGATTCTTCACATGTTGCTGCACCTCTTACTATCAATGGTAAAATACTGGTGTTGCAACAGCCATCTTAGTGAAAGCATAAAAATTGCTCTAATCCCATAATCATTGCTGTGATAAACTCTAAATTTTTTCAAAATATTGGTGACAATGATTCCATTGCTGTAGAACATAATGGCTTAGATTTTGATGAGATGATTGTCATATCTCTGAAGTTATAAAGTTCTTACAAAAACCTGCTAGAAGTCCCAATGCTAGTGCTATAAATTTAGCCTTACAAAACATATTACAAAGGTTTCATTAAAGCTAGGAAGAGAAATTAAGACTTGAAGCCTTATTCCCAGAAAGTTAGAAGATGGTTGGTGGCCCATCATTTAAGATGAAATTTAATGACTTTGAGTGTAATGCTTTGTGTGATCTTGGTGCATGTTATGCCTAACAAGATTTATGATATGCTTGACTTGCCACCATTGAAGAATTGTTATTTGGATGTTAATCTTAATATAATGTTAAAAAGAAACCTTGGGGAGGATTGATAATATTCGCATTACGTAACAATAACCTTGTCCCTGATTTTGTTGTCTTGGACATCAATGCAATGCATCTTGTCCTATTGTGTTGGGGAAGACCTTTTCTTCGAACCGATGGTGTTGTTATTGATATGAGAAGGTATTATTAAATATCAATTTTCCAAGAAAGGTATGGAACACTTCCTAGAAAGAGTGAAGTTGCCCTTTGATTCTATTATTAATAAAGTTATGATGTTGATGCTTTCTTCTCTGATGTTACTTGATTTGCACTTTCTCAGCCTAGCTTGAAAGGCATTAAAGAAAGCACTTCTTGGGAGATAACCCATGTTTTATCATTTACTGTATTGTTGAGTCTTGGAAGTTGTTTGATACTGGAAGTAACCTCTCCTTATCATGTTTGTGCTAAGTAAAGTTTTTATGTTAGTTGATGTTATATTTGGGATCGGTCGCAGAAACAAAGATTGGTTGCCTCATTACCAATTCTCTAGAGCCCTCTGTGAAAAATCTAAAATCTGTAATGGTTTAGCTGATCCTCTAGATATGTACACTTATTAGTTTTGAGTTTTTCCATTTGAGCGTTATGCTCCTCCAGATGCACTTTTACTAGATCGTCTGCTTTTTGATGATTCTTGTCTTTTATTTTTATTGTCGCTTTTGCTATGTTGAATGAGTTTTTTTATTCCATTAACTTTTATACTTTGTGCAATGTCCAAGTGTTAAGAATGATTAAAGTCACCTTAATATGTGGAATTTTTAACAGTGAC
>JAUUTY010000390.1:0-277373 GCA_030979885.1 Lolium multiflorum
GGCTTGCTGTAACAAAGGATTAACCGTATTGTGTGGAAGATGATTGTTTGCGAAGAAAACAGTAAAGAACAATTGCGGTAGATTGTATGCGATGTAAAGAATAGGACCGGGGTCCACAGTTCACTAGAGGTGTCTCTCCCATAAGATAAATAGCATGTTGGGTGAACAAATTACAGTCGGGTAATTGACAAATAGAGAGGGCATGACAATGCACATACATGATATGATAAGTATTGTGAGATTTAATTGGGCATTACGACAAAGTACATAGACCGCTATCCCATATCTATGCCTAAAAAGTCCACCTTCAGGTTATCATCCAACCCTTCCAGTATTAAGTTGCAAAACAACAGACAATTGCATTAAGTATGGTGGGTAATCAATAACTACATCCTCGGACATAGCATCAATGTTTTATCCCTAGTGGCAACAACACATCCACAACCTTAGAACTTTACGTCACTGTCCCAGTTTATGGAGGCATGAACCCACTATCGAGCATAAATACTCCCTCTTGGAGTTAAGAGCAAAAGCTTGGGAGCCTCTACTAATAACGGAGAGCATGCAAGATCATAAACAACACATAGGTAATAGATTGATAATAATAACATAAGTATTCTCTATCCATCGGATCCCGACAAACACAACATATAGCATTACAGATAGATGTCTTGATCATGTTAGGCAGCTCACAAGATCAGGCAATGAAGCACATAAGGAGAAGACGACCATCTAGCTACTATGGACCCATAGTCCGGGGGTGAACTACTCACTCATCACTCGGAGGCGATCATGGCGGTGAAGGGTCCTCGGGAGATGATTCCCCCTCTCGCCGGGGGTGCGGGAGCGATCTTCTGAATCCCCGAGATGGGATTAGCGCGGCGGCGTCTCTGTGGGTTTTCGTGTCGTGGCTCTCGGTACGGAGGGTTTCACGGCGAAGGCTTTAAGTAGGCGGAAGGGCAGCGCGGGGGCCACACGGGGGCCCCACACGCAGCCGCGCGGCCTAGGGCTGGGCCGCGCCGCCTGTTGTGGCGGCGCCTCGTGGCCACTTCCTTTCCCCCTCGGTCTTTTGGAAGCTTCGTGCAAATTAGGACCCTGGGCGTTGATTTCGTCCAATTCAGAGAATATTTCCTTTGTGGATTTCTGAAACCAAAAACAGCGGAAACAGCTGGCTCTTCGACATCTCGTTAATAGGTTAGTGCGGAAAATGCATAAATACGACATATAATGTGTATAAAACATGTAGATATCATCAATAATGTGGCATGGAACATAAGAAATTATCGATACGTCGGAGACATATCAGTGATGCTTAGTACGCGGCACTTCAGAGTGCTAGGAGCATGGTGGAAAATCTCCAGAGGGCGCAGCGGCTGCGAGACATCTCCGTTTTCTTCGATCCACCCTTGTCGACATTCTTTCTCTTTTTCTTTCTTTTATGTTTTCTCTTGGACGCGCTTATGCTGATGCCCCATCAAGTTATACCATGATGTTGCTATAATAATATAGCAGGGCGAAAGCCTATTTCAAGGATCTTCGATAAAAATGAAGCACTCTCTTATTTTTTTCTCGCCGCCGCCATGACGTGCGCCGAGCATGGCAAGGGTGTAACGAGGTCTTGACACCCGCAAAGGCGAAGCCGCGGAGAGAGCGGAGGAAGGGGCGGCACAGTCGGTTTAAACCGAGTAAATACATTTAGTAACGGCCAATAGCACATGTGCGATGCTTTTGCGTCGTATTGTACTCCGTAATTTGAATTATGTGAGCCAAGCAGGTCCCACTACTTATCTACATTAGCACGGGATCTTAAGCTTATCCACTGAGCGTGAAACCCACCAAATATCCACCAAAGAGCGAGATCCACAGCTAAACCACCTTTACGCGGGACCTTGGACTGTCCACTGAGCGTGGGACCCACCACAGTAAGCTTTACTACAAGACGGGAGCCCGATCCATCCCCGCTCCCATGCCCCGCCACCCCCGTTATCTCACGTTCCCCCATTCTTCTTCTACTTCTTCTTCGGCGACGAAGCGCTGTGACGCTGACGGCAAGAGATGTTGATCTCCTCTTCACTCTCCCGCTCCCTAGGGCCGAGGTATGGCATAGTGCCGATGACCGGATTTCCTGACTGCCCATGCATCACGCCACTGAAGCGACTGGTGACTACGAAGGAGGATAATGGCAACTACGGGCACGAATTTGTGAAATACGGGAGCAATCCAGAGTTGGGGAAGGCAAGATCTGATCTCTATCACCCAATTTCTCGTTTCACTATGCCAATGGTTTTTCTCCTCGAATTTGGAATTTGAGATTTAGGGTTCATCTTTCAGATTCTAGGCTGAAGAAATGCTGGCATTTTGAGTGGATGGATGAGTATATTTAGAGGATTCCACTAGAGGGCACAATTGATTTGAAGGGAGGGTGCATTCAGGGAGCTCAATTTTCCGTCAACGGTGGAGAAATTACGGTATGACATTGTTGCTACTGCATGGGTTGCGGTAGTGAAGTAAGAATTTTAGAAGCTAACTTTAGAAAAATTATATTGTTGAAGAAGTATGCGAATTTGATGGTTGCAGCTTTTTATGTTTGTGTAATTGCCCTCAGGTTTGTGTCTTTGTCGATCATTAGTCTTTAGACATTGTAAGCAGCGTATGTGTAATTCGTTGTAATGACAAGCATGATCTGTAAAAGCAACACGAGTTTGGCGAAAATTTATCCGTTTTGGTTCGTTTTTTAGCTCGTCGATGTTAAGTAAAAAAACAAAGGTTGTTATTGGGCCCAAGCATGCGACTAGTGTTAGAATAGGCCAGGCCCAAATAGAAATGACACGTGTTTAAAAAGGCCCAATGATAAATCAAGCCCACGTTAGTTGCGGCTTAGAAAAATGTGCACACAAAAACGTGTTAATAAAGTGATTTGTGAGTTTGTTTATTTTCCTATCCAATGTTTCCTTTCATTTATAAATATAATATCTTAATACCTTATGTCATTTCACCATTATTGAGCTTTTTATTTCCTTGTGTAGTATCTTTGAGTCCAGGAGTGGTATTTGAAAAAGCTACTCCCTCCGTCCCATGAAACATGTGAGATTTGTAGAAATTTGGATGTATCTAGACACTAAATAGCATCTAGATACATCTAAATTTAGATAAATTTTAGACATGTTTCATGGGACAGATGGAGTAAATAAAATGAACTAGGCATCATCGTGAGAATTGGAAAATGACACTTGTGAATGAACTAGTCTGTGAGTGGGATTTGAATGAACGGTTTTGCATGGTTTTTGGACTTTTTTGCGAGACTTGTAATTTTGAACTTGTGAAAATTACACTTGTGCAATTCAACATTTCTAGAATTTTTTTGAGCTTTATTGGTGCACATCTTTTGTGTAGTTTCTTTTTACTTATGTGACATATAGGGACGTCCGATATATATTGTTAACATGGGACAAATAAGTTTTTGCACCAACAACGACATAGATAAATTAGATAAGAACCATTATATGAATATCGCCTCTACATAATATTGATAATAGTTTATGACATGACACGACATATATAGTTAAATACAATATAATAACTAACAAAGACGACACCATCATGGTTGCTTCACTCCTCCTCCTCCTCCTCCTCCTCCTCCTCCTCCTCCTCGGCATTGCTTCACCACCATCTTCACTACTCCTCTTACTCGTTGCGTTGTTGGGGTAGGGGAGGGTATGCATGTGGTTGGTGGTGCGGAAGATGCAATCCGAGTCGGTGAAGATGTTGTAGGTGGTGAACCGATGAACTCGCATCTGCACTAGTAGACCTTCCCGGGGAGGTGGAAGGCGTCGAAAGTTTTGGTGAAGCAAGCCAGGAGGGCGATGACGAACCCAATGTGGTCACGGACCTCCTGGAAGTGGTACATCACCGGCGAGCCCCATGAGAGGTGGGAAAAACCCGCGCTAAGGAACCAACGGGCTCGCTCGCTCGCACCAAGCCACCTCGAGATTGCTCAAACCCGGAGGGTGTTCTCGACTATGACGCCGTGGGGGTAAAGCGGCTTCAGAGTGGTGGGCGGCGGATAGAACGTCGGCCTGGTATACTCCATCTTACCTTGAAAGCTTGGAATGGTGGAGAAGAAGAAGAGGTGGCTGGACCTAGATGTGGTGCTTCAAGTAGAGAGGAAGAGCACGTTTAAATAGATCGAATGCGACACTGATCTGGATTTGGTGATGACTATCGTGGCAATGTTTCAGCTAGTCTAGTTTTCATTCTCCGGTGGGTTTCACAATGCATCTTTGTTTGAATTACACTGCATCATCTTTTGCACAACTGACTCGAGCGCGGCCTTAATTGCTCTGGTGCGACGATTCTAAGTGCCTCAAATCAATCCTACCATGTGGATTGCATGCATGCCATTTCGCTGTTGGGGCACACGCATGCATGGCACTATGAACAAGCCTCTCGCGGATCGCCCCGAGAAACCATCCACGCAATCCAAAGGCCCGAGTCACCTGCTCGCAGCAACAATCAACCTTCTAGAAGACTTGACCAAATGGCCACCATTGGGCTTTAGGGTTAGATCCAACGGTGAACATTTGGCGTTAGGGTTAGGAGAGGGTCTGCGGGGTTATGCCGGGGTTTTGAGGGGTTTTTGAGGCGATCAACGAGGTTATCGGAGATTTGACCAACATTCAAATGACCACAACTACTTCAGAAAAAATCAGAAAAATACAAAACCTGTGCACATTTGCCTTCTTATGCGGCTAATTTATGATACAAAAAATTGAAACATGGGTTTCAGACATTTTCATGAAAAATCCTTTACACAAGTGAGCTATCTCGATCGAGGTTTCATAGATTTCAAGGGAAATGAGCTAGGGTTTCGATTTTTGAAAATGTAAAGTGTCAAATACTTGACCAAAACTTCATTTTGGAGTGATTAACAATGATCTCAACCTATGTTATCAATTTCATATATTTGAACTTATTTTTTATGGTTTCTATTAAATCTTGCATTTTTTAATAATAATAATATGAATATTAATTCGATAAATAGAGAGAATTCAAATTGACTTATATAGGTAAAATAGATGTTAAGGATAAATAATTGGCTCATTTAGACAAGGTCTGAAGAAAAACTTACTTAGAAATGGGGCTGTTTATCCTAGCTATGGAGGGCATTTGGAGCACATTTCTCATGAGTATGAGTATGATTTTTTACTTCGCAAAAGGGACAAGATTAATCAAATAATATGTATGATATTTGAGAAAACATTGGAACATCATACAATTCAGCGACATGACCGCCCTGGTGGAGGAGGTGACCGGCGGCGAGCACCGGTACGTCGGGTACGCCTGCTCCGCCTTGCAGCAGTCCTCGCACGAGTGGCTCCGGGTCGGCCGGAGCGTGCCGCTCGGCGCGCAGCCAGTGTCGTCCACGGCAGCGAGCAGCAGGTGGCTCGCTGCCAGCGCGAGTACCAGCAGGCGGCAGCTTCCGATGGACCTTAACATCTTCTGTAAACTGTTTCTCATCGATCGTGTTCCATGCGATCTTTTTCTTTGAACAAGGGTAGGGTGCTGAGCACCCTAATTTTCATTACTCATAAGCATTGTACAGATAGATACACTGTGCCTGTTGGTAACAACCCGTTGATTGCTACAGAAACATGACAAGATGGTGATGCATGAGTAGGATTGCTGCAAGAGCAAAGAGGCGAGACTCTAGCTAGAGTTCTTGCCTGTTGTGCACATTTATGAGCTAGAACATTGAGGTTTCTCTTGATATGAAATATGCTTGGTCTAAGCATCTGCAGAGTTTCCTGAAATTGCACCGCTTGTCTTCTAATTTCCCACAAGACATTTTGATCAGTTCCTCCGTGCGCCTGTACCGCTCTTGCAAGTCCCAGGTTATCTGTGAAGAAGTAGGGGTCCTGCAAAAGAAGGGAAGATGCAATGTTGGCAGCAATAAGAAGTCCTTCTGCCTCAGCTTGAATCGGTGAAGAAACTTGAGTTGTCTTTGCTGAGATGAAAACATCTGTTGTGTGCTGGCCATGCTTCCATGTGATGTGGACTCCAATTCCTGCTTTGGTGGATCGTCCATTTGGATTCTTTCTCCAAGCTGCATCAACAAAAATCTTTGGGCCAGAATATAAAAGCTCCGAAGGTGTTTCATGAATTTTGGGAGGTGTAGGTGGGATAATATGGAGTTGCAAACTATTAAGCAGAGCATTTGTTCTTATGATTGTTTGACTAGGCTGTGCATCTATATTGTTGAACAATTTTTCATTTTTCATTTTCCATAGGCACCAGAGGAAAGTAAAGATATTTGAAATGGTAACATGAGGGTGATCTAATGCTAGGAGCTGTAAAACAGTGGTATGAAAGCTTTGAGAATTTTGAGTAATTAAGTCCATTCTAAGATTCCATGGTGATTGAAACCAAGCTGCTCTAGCAAAGGTGCATGTAAAGAATAAGTGAATATCATTTTCTTGAAGACCACACCTGCAACAAATATTGGAAATATGCTTTGAGTACCTTGATGCTCTTTGTCCTGTAGGAATTTCTCTTCTTATGATTCTCCAAGCAAAAGTCTTGATTCTTGGTAACAGATCTTTATTCTTCCACACTTTGTTTAGCAAATTTAGGGCTGTAGCATCTGGTGGAACCGGCTTAGGAGAACCTGCATCAAAGAGGGCCTGCAGACAGGTTTTGTAAGCAGATTTTGTATTACATTTGCCATTTAAAGTGGGTTTCCAATAGAGAATGTCAGATTCATCAAAGGGGATAATTTTAACTTCTTTGATAGCATCAGCAGTAGGTCTTTGAAAGAGAGAGTCTATGAGCTGAACATTTCAGGTTTTCGTTTGCGGGATCCAGAGATCATTAATTTTGGCTGGGTAAATGAAGTGGGGATCTTGGATGATGAGATCATCATAGATATTTTCCCAAGAGTTGCACCAGGGAGTACTCCAAATAGAAATGTTTCCCTGCGAGATTTGATAGGAAGAATTTTGCTGCAACAAGGGAAGAATTTTGATAACTGAAGTCCAATAAGCAGATTTAGGAATATTTGGCTTAGCTCTCCAGATGGAAGTGTCATTAAAATATTTGGATTTGAGGATTTGATAAATTTGACCGTGGGGACGCTCTGCTATTCTCCAAATGGATGTGAGTATAAGAGCATGATTCACTGCATTAAGATTCCTGATTTCTAGACCACCATCCTTAATAGGAGCACAAATGTTTTTCCAATCAGCTAGGCATAAGGCCTTGTGCTCAGGATCAGAGTTAATTCCTGTCCACCAAAAAATCCTAATAATAGAAGTGATTTTTGCATGAAATTTCTTTGAGAAGATGATGTTTGACATGTAATAGACATGGATGGAGGAGAAAATAGATTTTATGAGTTCTAGTCTAGCAGCATGTGAAAGAGATTTTGCTTTGTATGTTGAAAGCTTTGATTTGAATTTAGCTAGAACAAAGTTATAAGCCTTAGATCTGTTTTTTGCTGGAAGAATGAGAGGATGCCCTAAGTGGGTAAAGCATGCATCAATGTCAGGGACAAGGAAAATAGTTTTCAGTTGAATTTGAGTATTACTGTCCACGGCTTTGCTGAAGATGATACCCGATTTTGTCCAATTTGGAATCTGGCCAGATTGCTGACAGAAGTTTTGAAGAATGTGCTTGATTGTAAGGCCTTGCTGCTCTGTTGCAATGCCACAAATTAATAAGTCATCTGCAAACAAAAGGGAGTGAATGAGAGGACAATTTGGTCCAAGAGTTATACCATTTAAGTTTGCTTGAGTAAGGCTATGCTGGAGCTGAATGGACAATTTATTTATAGCTAGCACAAACAAGTATGGAGAGATGGAACAACCCTGTCTGACCCTCTAGAGCTGGTGAAGTTTTCATAAGGTTGCCCATTGATAATGACCGAAAAACCAGGGGTGGAGATGCAATTGTGGATGAGGTTGATGAAATGACCATGCAGCCCTTTACGAGCAAGGGCTAACAGAATGAAGCTCCATTCTAACCTATCGAAGGCTTTAGCAAGATCAATTTTTAACATGAACGCCTGTTGGTTCCAGGAAGAAAGTTGGAAAGAGTGAGTGATTTCCTGTGCTATAATAATATTGTCACTAATTCTTCTTCCTTCAATGAACGCTTGCTGAGAAGGATGGATGTGGTCAGGCAGGTGCTGCTTAAGTCTGTTTGCAAGACATTTTGCAATGATTTTATAAATTACATTGTAGAGGCTGATAGGTCTATAATCTGATGGCACCTAGGAGATGAGAATTTTTTGGAATGAGTGCAATATGAATTCTATTTGATTGGGGAGGAAGAATTCCAGTGTGAAAGAAATTTTGAACTAAAGCAAGCACATCATCACCTATCCAATTCCAAGTGGCTAAGTAAAATTCAACATTAAAACCATCAGGGCCAGGGAAAGCGTTCCTCTTCATACCTTTGAGAGTTTCCAGAATTTCTTCCTTTGTTGGGATTGAATCTATGAAGTCATTGGTTTGAGGGGGAGATGTGGGAATTCTTTGATGAGCGGGATCATTTGTTTGAGAGGCAAAAATAGATCTAAAGTAGTGAACAAAAGTGTTTGCAATTTGTTGAGGCATGAAATGAGTCACATTATGTTCATCTCTTATTGACATAATAGAATTTCTTCTTCTTCTATCTACTGCTCGATGAAAGAAAGCAGTGTTTCTGTCTCCATCTTTTGCCCAACTTTTCTTTGCTCTCTGCACATATAAGTCATTCAATTTAGTAGTTGTTTGTTCATACCTGGTGGTTAAGTCCTGTTCTTTTGCAAGGTCTTGTTTGCCTGGTGGAGCACATTGCAGCTTTGAAATTTCACCTTCCAGATCCTTTAATTCCTACTGCAAAGGCCTTTTCTTTTTACACCAAATTTTCAAAGAGGCAGCCAAGTGAGTAGCTCTGTGGTGAAAAGGCTTCCCTATGGATTGGTGCCAAGAATTTTTTGCATGAGTTTGGAAATCATCCTCTTTGAGCCACCAATTTTCAAATTTGAAATGAGATTTGGTTTTATTTGCTTTACCATTAGTTGAAAGCAAAATGGGAGCATGATCACTAAAATTGTAGATTAAAGGCATGTTGTAGACTTTAGTGATAGGATAGTTGATACACCATTGGTTGTTAGCTAAGCATCTATCTAGGCGTTGAAATAAAGGAGTGGAAGAAAAACGCCTATTTGTCCAAGTGTAAGCAGGACCATTGTAGCCAAGATCAAATAAACTAGATTGCTTTACAAGGTCTCTGAATAAAGCCATACGATTAACATTGACATTAGCATTACTTTTTTCATTTTCATACATAATGTCATTCATATCACCTAAGCAAACGATGGGAAGGTTGCTATTTACATTGGCAAAATCTGCAACCTGAGTCCAAATAATACTGGTATTGTTATGATAAGGGTCGCCGTACACACCTACTAAACCAAAGGACACATTAGTGGATTTGTCCTTCGCAAGAGCTAAGATTAGGTTAAAGGAGGCCATCTGAATAGAAATTTCCATCTCATCAGTCCACAGAAGCCAGAGTCCTCCAGATCTTCTGCTTGATGGTACTACAATACTGTCATGCATATTAAAACGAGAAGCATTGTCTACAGAGGTGAATTTAGTCGATTTGATCTCTGAAATGAAAATTACCTGGGGTTTAGACGCTGTGATCATCCTGGCAAGGTGAAGCATTTTAGGACTGCCTAGGTCCTTGCCAATGCCTTGGCAGTTCCATGCTAGAGCTCTCATGGCACCCCTGACGCCTTGGAGGCTGGCGCCGCTGCCTGTTGGTCCACGGATTCCTGGCCACTGCTATGAACTTCCTGCAAGTGTACCTGGCTAGGAAGATTATTGCCTGCAAATTGATCTTCGGTTGTATCATGTATAGCGCTGACGGCTGCATTAGTACCAGGAGCAAGATAATCAGCCATGTTGATCCCGCGAGCCACTCCAGGAGGTGAGAAGTGACCGACACGAGAGTCCTCAGTGCCCTGCGATTCCAGGGATGGTGAATGGAGATCGTAATTGGCAATGTCGGGGGATAGTTGCTCATTGCGCAACTGAAACAAGCTTCGTCCTCGTGAGCGCAAGTCAAACAGAGGCGGCGGTGGACTGAGGACAGCACGGAGACGGCAATGCAAGAGAGAAGACATGTCAAGGACTCAAGGATAAGCGAAACCAGTTGATACAAGGCGTGCCGTCGTGGCATTTCAAGAAATCTTCAGCTAATCCCTTTTATTAGTTGAAAAGGAGAATGCCTGTCAGTTGCAGAAGTTTTACTAGTAGCACAACACAGGCTTAATTTACAGGGACCAAAGAGCACAGCGCCGCCAGAGTTCAGGCCGGCCAGTGGTTCATGCGTGGCGCAGCTGCAGATCCGACCCAGATCAGCTCCGGTCACGGAACTCGTTCATGAAGGCCTCATGGAAGGACTTGAGGCGTGGGATCATCTCGTTGATCTTGTCCTCGCCGGGGAGGATCGTGCACCGGATGTGCCATGTCCCGGTGGCCATGTTGCGTCCAGAGATCTTGTCGCGTCGCGGGCATTTGCAAGAAGACCAATGCCAAATTCAGGACACCACAGTTAACAATGTGATATGCAATATTTCCCCCACATTGATTTCGTTTTACTGATGTCAGAGTCTAACCTGGTGGAACCCGGAGCCAGGGACGACGGCGATCCCGGCGTCGTCGAGGAGGCGGCACGCGTAGAAAATGTCAGGGGAGACGCCCTCGATCTTGGCAGCTTTGATCGCTGCTACAGGGAGGTGTATCCGGGGGAAGAGGTAGATTGCGCCCTCTATCTTGTTGCAGGTCACGCCCTCCAAGCTGTTGAACGCCTCCTCCAAGGTCTGCAGCAAAGACAAAGAGCGAAACTACAATGTTTCAGGGCATGCAAAGCTGGTTTTTCTTCAGTTTCATCCTACTTCCGATGGAGGAAGAAGAAGAAAGACGGCATGCATGTGACACCAAACTGCACGTAGGAGGATACCTTGGCACGATTGACCATAGATGACTGAATGTTTTCCTTCTCGGCCAAAAATCTCTCAAAACAATCATCCCCTATCTGCAAATATCAAGATAAACTTGGTAAAATCACATGCCCTTTTTTCATGATGCTACTTGTACAATAGTAATTTCAGGATACAAAACATACATTAATTATAAGTAAAATAAATTTCGGTGAACATGGGAAGGGCAGGACAAACCTTAGGTGTATCCATAACTAGGCTGGTAAGAATTTGGCCACCTATGTTGGGGCAAAGAGTCACAGAGGCCACCTTGCAAATCGCACCAACCACATCTTCTCCAAAACCGCATATCTCCATGTAGCCTCCCCTTCTGCCACATTCTCCAGAGTACCCTGCAAGAGTTCAAGTGATGAGAGAATAACCAGTGTTCTTCAACCAATATCCCTGAGGCTTATTTTTCAAGAACGTGAACCGTGTTTTTGATGTATGGAGATTTACCCATTGAAACCGAATGGTATGACACTATAGAGATGTCATTCGCGTTGTACCCAAGTGATCTGGCAACTTTCTTGAAAGAATTGAACTTCTTATGCTCCACATATATGTTATCTTGATATACCTGCAAACATATATAGATAATTAATCAAAAATCATCATTATCAATAACTGAACTTGCAACGAATGCAACTTGCAGAACGAACTGGGATATGCCATTCAGAAAGGACAAACCTCATCGGCAAGTAAAACTAAACCTTCTTTCCGACAAAATTCCACTATCTCCTCCTGGTTGGTGACAGACATTACCTACAGCAGAGCTTGCAAATGTTGAACAAGAAATTTTGGACTTTGCTTGATAGTAATTCTACGATGCAGGATACCTCCAGCATTTCAGTTTGGGTTTACTCTTTTAATTTTCAGCTAAACCTTTTTTCAGATATGTATTGTATTTTCCAATTCATGTATAGTATTGTCATACCTGTCCAGTAGGATTTCCAGGATTTACGACCACCATGGCTCGAACAGTCAAACCAGATATACGAGCCTCCTCCAAACACCTCTTTACTTCGAAAATCTCAAGTCCCCAATCACCATCCTCACTAAGGTTATATGGTATCTAAAAAGCCAATTCAGCAACTCGGTCATTTCTTGCATGTAAGCACTACTTTTACATCACCATCCCCACTAAGGTTATATGGTACCCAAATACTGAATTCAGTAACTGGTCCTTTTACACACATTCGGACATTCCTGTTTTACAGTTTCTTTTCGAGACAAAATATCAGCCATCTGATTATAAGTTTGAGATTCAATGAACAAAGTTAGTCTGAGGAACTGCAAATGTTGCATGATTTTTTTCATAAAGCTAGCACCATACCATCGTTCCACCATGGAGTATAATGGAAGCCGAGTATAGTGGATATTCAGGTAAAGGGCATAAAATTCCATCTTCCTCCGATCTTATGAGCATCTGCAAAGTCAAGTTTATCTGGAAGGAAGAAAAGAAAAAAGGTAGCCATGTTTAGGATATCCGGATGTGATGGATCTCTCTTGAGTGCTGCAGAGTAATAGAGTACTACCGCTGAACTCGCTCCATCTGTTAGAAAAATGTCTTCTGGCCTTGATGGATAACCATCTCTCCCAGCGATGCCATCGGCGACTGATTCGCGCAAACTTTTGATTCCCTGATCATGATAGAAAAATCAAAATAATCATTCCGAATATGATAGGAAAAATATATCGTCATTTGGACAATAGGGCAACTCTGAAGCCAGGACATTCTGGCACACTGATACTGGCCCAAAACATCACACTACTCGAGCGTGTACTCCAACAAGTACCTGACTGGGAGTATATGGGCCGGAGTCTTTGCCAGGCATTGCCTCGATAATCTTCCGCGCTCTTTTTATGGCGCATGCACTGTAATATTAGATTGAGACAGTGTTTGTCAATTTTCCGTCAGTCAAATATCGTGTCGTGATGCGAGTTTTTTCTACTAGAAAAAGAAAAAATTACAGTGCTTGTTCTGTTTTCTTTTGAATGATTGTAGCAAGATATATGCCAAAATGAAATCGAGCTATATATATTTAGTGTCCAACCTGAATAACAAACGAGTCTCGTCTCTCTCCAGGAGGGTTGGGTTGTCACACAGAGAAAGAACCTGAAGGCAATATATCAATTGGCATGAAGCATCGATGTCGTATGTAACCAATTTAGTATGTTTTTAATAAGAGCGTAAGAACTGTAACCTCGCGAAAGAAAGTTATGGGTCGCTGACCGAGAGCCTGAGGGTTCCCAAGATTGCAGTATATTATCTGCTAGAAGGAAATTACTTATATATCAGAATTTCTTTTTACCAGAATCACTACTAGCTTGGAGTATATAACACAATTGATGGCAAGCACGCACCTCTTCGAATGGGCGAGAACCTGGATTTTTCTTCAGCTCCTCCTGCAGGCGCTGGATGACAGAAAGCCAGGCATACAAGAAAACAAGGTTTATAACCAATGTTTCCACAGAAGTGTAACATCATCGAAGATCAAAGTTCGTGCAGAATGGAGTAGATTACAGGAATCTCTGTGTGCGCTTACACTAGCTAGTGGTGTACGTATATTTTACATTAGTCAAAATTAATAGCTGCGGAGGTGTCTGCACTCTGCAGAGTGCAGGGTAAATTCTTAGGATTACCTCAGCGAGCGTAGCAATCTCGCCGCAGGGCTCATAGTTGAACGTCTTGACCTTCAAACGGAGCCATATGTACATGTTAAGTCCATCTATTTTTCATGTAAGAACAGAACCGTGGCTTGCATTTAGTGCAAAAAGAAGGATGCATGAACGAGCCGTACCCTGGGGTTTATGGTCTCCGCGGTGATGGAGGCGGTCTTGTTGTACGACATGGCGCCGGCGAGGAGCAAGCTGGGAAGCAGGAAAACGGGAGCAGGGAGGCTGCGTGGCTGTGTAGCTGGGGCAGGAGGACCATGGGTGAAGAAGAAGAGGAGCTTAGGCGGTGGCGGTGGGGAGTGGGCAGTCCGCCGCTGCCACGTCCCGGGTGGGAACAAGGCTCCGAGTCTGGGCCTCCGCGTCGTGTAAGCACGCCCGCGCGCTGAGGCCTGAGGGCATGGCATGCGTCAACGAGTCCGTGTGATTTTGTTGATTTGTGCCGCATGCGTGCCCCGCGGCGGCGCCGGCAATCCGGCACGCACGATGCGCCGCCCGGCGGGAATCAGAATCCAGGGGCTCTGCTAAATATACATCCATCCATCAAAGGAATTGCAGGTTACTCTACTAAATAACAATTTTTTTAATTTTTTTTATGAAATAGCGGAAATCCAATTCGGCCTACAGGTATATATAAGCTTATTGTGTGAAGATACATTTCACAATCTTAAAAATAACTGAAATAAAATTTCACATGTACATCTAGCCATTCTATGTTCTCACACAAGTTTTCGAAAAAAAGAATATTTTTATGTCCTGTGTAAAAAAGATAAATTTTAATGCTCCGACATGGTTATTCATGGGACATTTTTATTTTTATACACATGCCACATAAATTTTTATTTTTGAAAAACTTATGTACAAATATAGTATGTTCAGATGTACACGCGAAATTTTATTTCAGATGTTTATGTCATTCTTTAAAAAATGTACTTTTTTTATAATAGATTCATATGCATATGCACCTGAAAAATGTAACACAACACTAATTGAACAGCAACCTTAGGTTAGATATTCTAACGAAGTAAGACCTTACGATGATGTCAGATGCATTAGCATATACTAATATATGTTTTCTCAACTGCATGAATTTAATTATTTAAAGACCAGAAAGAGCTTAGTTTGCATGGTCAATTGTTCATAGGACAATAATAGAAAGTCCATCACGATGTGTGGTGCCAAACACCACGCGTAAATGAAATACTCCATCTAAATTTGATGTATCTGCATACTAAATTATGTCTAGATGTGTACATCCAAACTTTGAGAAATGTTATGTTATATTATGATCTAAATTCATATACTAAAGGGAAGTTAACTTCTGACGAGCCTATATATACATCTTGTAAGCCGCCGGTTAGGGTTTATCAGATTATAAGATAACCCACGGCGTTTGTAAACACTCCTCGATATAGTGAAGTTTTGTTGGCTGGCGCCCGTGATTTTTTCCTTTTCTGTGTTGGAAAGAATTTTCCACGTTAAATCTTGTGTCCCCTGTCTGTGTTCTTGTTTCGTTTTTCGTTATTTACTTGTCGCGTTTATAACATGTAAAGATAACTTTTATGGGACATATGAAAAACACTAATACTAATAAGTTCAGCAAAGCGAGACTTGTTCCATACGCTTCAAAATGGGACTTTCCTACTTTCTTTCTCAAAGTTTATGCAAAACAATCCTTTAACGATTGAAATGTCACTTTAGTCCTCGTAATGATAACTTTGGATGCTTGGTGCTGTTGTTGCTTTGCTCGCCTGTCGTCGTTGTTGTTGATGTTCGTCAATCATCCTCAATAAGTAAGAGAAAACCATTTCACGGTATATATTTTCCTATCCCATCAACTTCTCCCGCTGTTCTTCTAGTACATCTGCGCGCGAGTTTGCCATTCTTTCTACTGTTAATGATGTATAGACCCCTTTAATATATATTTCCAGTGTATGAAGGGTTTCCCTGTATACAGTGAATACGAGTTGCTCATTCTCAACATGGTATCAAAGCGTAGGTTCAGCTCCTCTTGCACGTAGCAACTCCGTGCTGCCGCTGTCACCGCCGTCGATCTCTCCGGCTCGCTTTCCGGCAACTGATCCTATTCCGACCTGCTCCTCTCTTGGCCGCCTTCTTCCGCACCCCGTTCCGGCTGGCCACGACCTGGTCGACCCTGCCTCCGGCCGCCACCAACCGGATCTACCCCGTTCCCAGCCATCCCTGGCCGGCCTACCCCGGCCACCTCCGTTCCCGGCCAGCCCCGCCCCGGCCACCTCCGCCTCCGGCCGTCCCTGGCCGGCCCCGGCCCGGCCAACTCCATCCCTGCCGGCCTCGCCCTGGCCAAGCTCTGGCAGTTCTGCCAGATCCAGATCCAGATCTAGATCTAGTTCGAAAATAATATGGCGTCCTCCACATCTGGCTATGTCAGTATTTCTCGGTGCCCAGTTGTAATATCCCAGGTAATGGGGTTACAAAATTAGAGGAAACAGATATGTGCATTGCATTCATGCATAGAAAATCTGGGGAATTTTCGCGCTTTAAAGTAAAACAGTCACAGTAACTGAAGTTTCACTTGACCTTAGTGGAATTGAAGTAGCTCATCAAGTCAAGCGCTATAAACCTCAATGTGACTTTGCTAAAACCTTGTTTTGAGTAGAGATAATTTGATCTAAGGGGTTAGATCAAATGGAATTAAAATCAACACAAGAACTTATTAATCAAGGATCAACTACTTGATCTTATTAAAGATCACAACATGATATTCCTTGCCATAACATATGAACATACATCTATTTGGAAATCAAGTGACAATAAAATGGAGAAACCATTCTTGACTTATCTTTTCCATGCCTTAAACTAATCCTTGATCCTACCATGAAACCTCATGGTATTAATTCTACTTCATTCTTGGAAACATGACAAGGAGATCAACTCTAGAAACATATATTCTTCCCTATTCCATATTATTATACATCAAACCTATGGAGGTGAGAGTTCTATGATATTTACTAGAGAAGCAGTAACAAACTTTGAGTTAAACCTTGGATATAAATCCATGAATTCAAATCATTATCTTTGAGAGAAACCCTAGGATCGTATTCAAGATATTCCCTAGAGAGAGAATCCATTTATGTTAACCACAGATATTTGTGACCACATCATTCTCTATAGAGCCTAACCTTAGGTTAGTATTAAAGTCCTTCCCAAATGAGAGAGACCATTCATACTAATCCTAGCTTTACCTATTTAAGAATAAAGGACAACCATTGAACTAAAGTATTAGGAGATAAACCATTTCATCTTAGAGTGGTGAGATAACCAAATATCAGATAGAATAAGACCATATCCCTGAGTTGATAAAATAAAGAAAAGACTAATCCAACTAAGCTAGACAATTGAATCCCTAGCCTAGATACCTAAGGAAATATTAACAGTACACCATAAACCCTAGAATAACTATTCATATGAAAGAGAGCTCAAGCTATGGTGCTACACTCAAGTTAGTTGAGGCAACACTTGAATTTGAGGGAGAGAACTATCCATATGTCCTAATGATTAAATCATCATTCCTTAAGTAGAACCATAAGTTATTATCTCAGGCATTCTCCTGGGATATAAACTAATGAGGCCACCATAGTAGTCCTATCCAAGAAGGTAAATTAGAAGTACTATACCTTAGTTGATCAAGACAATGCTTGATCATGGAAGTGAGAAACCCAATTAATGAGAGGTACCTTAGGAAGCCAAACCTTGATCATTATAAATTGAGTAAGGATCATAAACCCTAAGAACTTGAGGTAGAGATATTAAGAACCAGTTGATCATGCCTAAGCCATGACCATGCTGTTGGAGATATGCCCAAGAGGCAATAATAAAATGGTTATTATAATATATCTTTGTGTTTATGATAATGTTTACATACCATGCTATAATTGTATTAACCGAAACATTGATACATGTGTGTTATGTGAACAACAAAGAGTCCCTAGTATGCCTCTTAACTAGCTTGTTGATTAATGGATGATTAGTTTCATAATCATGAACATTGGATGTTATTAATAACAAGGTTATATCATTATATGAATGATGTAATGGACACACCCAATTAAGCGTAGCATAAGATCACGTCATTAAGTTATTTGCTATAAGCTTTCGATACATAGTTACCTAGTCCTTATGACCATGAGATCATATAAATCACTTATACCGGAAAGGTACTTTGATTACATCAAACGCCACTGCGTAAATGAGTGGTTATAAAGGTGGGATTAAGTATCCGGAAAGTATGAGTTGAGGCATATGGATCAACAGTGGGATTTGTCCATCCCGATGACGGATAGATATACTCTGGGCCCTCTCGGTGGAATGTCGTCTAATGTCTTGCAAGCATATGAATAAGTTCATAAGAGACCACATACCACGGTACGAGTAAAGAGTACTTGTCAGGAGACGAGGTTGAACAAGGTATAGAGTGATACCGATGATCAAACCTCGGACAAGTAAAATATCGCGTGACAAAGGGAATTGGTATCGTATGTGAATGGTTCATTCAATCACTAAAGTCATCGTTGAATATGTGGGAGCCATTATGGATCTCCAGATCCCGCTATTGGTTATTGGTCGGAGAGAAGTCTCAATCATGTCTACATAGTTCGCGAACCGTAGGGTGACACACTTAAGGTTTGATGTCGTTTAAGTAGATATGGAATATGGAATGGAGTTCGAAGTTTTGTTCGGAGTCTCGGATGGGATCCAGGACATCACGAAGAGTTCCGGAATGGTCCGGAGAATAAGATTCATATATAGGAAGTCATATTCCAAGTTTGGAAATGATCCGGTGCATTTATGGCAGGTTCTAGAAGGTTCTAGAAAAGTCCGGAAGAAAGGCACTATGGAAGGTGGAGTCCCGGAGGGACTCCACTAGCATGGCCGGCCAAACCCTAAGGGGAGGAGTCCCGGGTGGGCTCCACCTTGGTGGCCGGCCAGCCCCACCTCAAGGAAAGGTGGGAGTCCCACCTTGAGTAGGACTCCCCCTTGAGTAGGTTTCCCACCTTTGGGAAGTTTTGGTGTTGGGGTCTTATTCGAAGACTTGGACTACAACTCTTGGGGCTTCCACCTATATAATGAGGGACACAGGGAGGGTGGCTGGCCACTCAAGCCTTCACCATGGCCGCACCCCCTCAAGGGTGTCCTAGCCGGCGCCCCTCTCCCCAAACCCTAGCACCCCTCCTCCCCATACAACTCCCGCATACGCTTAGCGAAGCTCCACCGGAGTTCTCCATCGACACCGCCACCACGCCGTCGTGCTGTCGGGATTCCAATGAGGATCTACTACTTCCGCTGCCTGCTGGAACAGGGAGAAGGACGTCGTCTTCATCAACACCGAACATGTGACCGAGTACGGAGGTGCTGCCCGTTAGTGGCACCGTGATCAAGATCTTCTACGCGCTTTTGCAAGCGGGAAGTGATCGTCTACCGCAGCAATAAGATCCTACTCTTATAGGCTTTGGAAATCTTCAAGGGTTAGTCTCGTTCATCCCCTTGTTGCTCCCATCTTCTAGATTGCATCTTGGCTTGGATTGCGTTCTCGCGGTAGGAATTTTTTGTTTTCTATGCAACGAATCCCTACAGTGGTATCCGAGCCGTGTCTATGCATAGATGGTTGCACGAGTAGAACACAATGGTTTTGTGGGCGTTGATGCTCTTGTTGACTTTAGTTTGAGTACTTTGCATCTTTGTGGCATAGTGGGATGAAGCGGCCCGGACTAACTTTACATGACCGCGTTCATGAGACTTGTTCCTCGTTCGACATGCAACTTGTATTGCATAAGAGGCTTTGCGGGTGTCTGTCTCTCCTACTATAGTGAAGATTCAATTTACTCTTCTATTGACAACACTAGTATCACCGTTGTGGTTCATGTTCGTAGGTAGATTAGATCTCTCTCGAAAACCCTAAACCACGTAAAATATGCAAACCAAATTAGAGACGTCTAACTTGTTTTTGCAGGGTTTGGTGATGTGATATGGCCATAATGTGATGATCGGATGTGATAGATTCAACGTTCATATACAACGGGTGTAAGCCATGTTGCACACGCGGAATACTTGGGTTTGCTTGACGAGCCTAGCATGTACAGACATGGCCTCGGGACAACGGAAACCGAAAGGTTGAACACGAGTCATATGGATGATATGATCAACATGTTGATTTTCACCATTGAAGCTACATCATCTCACGTGATGATCGGTTTTGGTGTAGTGGTTTTGGATCGTGTACCACTTAACAACTATGAGGGATGTTGTATTAAGTGGGAGTTCATTAGTAATTAAGATTAAAACATGAACTAATTATCATAAACATAGTCTGAGTAGTATTTTGAATTAATTTTGTAGTATTGGCATCCGTTTTTCTACCATGCGCTAGTCTTGTTATTGAGATAGAAATACTGTTAAAATCTGACAAGAAACTTTACGGACTGGTACCGTATTGTTAAAGAATCAAGAAGTGATTAAGTCCTATAGCAAACTTTTAGTAAACCTCACATTGTTGATTCAAAGAGCTATGGTTTCAATTAGTACATAAAGTTATCTTGTCTCCGTGAAACTTGAAGTTCAAATCTGTTTGAAAAGTAAGGAGCTGAAAATTTAGTTTTCAGAAATAATCAAGGTATGAGATATATGTGATATCTAAGACCTTATTGCAAGATGATAGAATATAATTTGGTGAGACTACATAAACTCATAAGTTTTATGGGAATGTACGAAGGTTGAAGACGCAAGGCATCCCAATCCTCCAACTATTGGGGCACTAACAATATTCGCATATCCATGAAGTTATCATCCTTAGTATGCACCGTTGCTAAGACTCGTCGTATCGAAGCATCACGTGATGATCGGGTGTTATAGATTCTCGTGTGCATACAACGGGTGCAAGCCAGATTTGCACATGCGAATACCAAGGTTAAAACTTTATGAGCCTAGCATGTACAGACATGGTCTCAGAAAGTCATCATGATACAATGGATAAAATTATGAGTGAAATTGTTCATCATATTACAAAGTTACTAATAGTGAAATCTAGAACACTTGTCATATGATGATCAACTTCAAAGTAAGAACCTCAAGGTTATTGGTATTTGACCAACAAAACTTGAAGTTATTGATGTTGAAGTGTTTTTCTGAATAATGAGGAAAGCTAAAAGAGAAACTACAAAAGATTATTGGCAGAAAGAAAGAAAAGACTAGAAAGTCTAGCTCAGGTGTATATAAATGATATACATGTTATGGATATATTCCTCGTTTGGTCACACAATGAAATTCTTGGGTAATTGTACCATATTGGTTGGTATGAAACAACTCAATACAAGAATAAAATGGCCTAAGTGATTGACAAGGAATATGATAGGAATGCACGTCTGGAACAAAATAAAGTGTTATTATGTTCGTCATTGGCATTCTATCTAGCCCTTAGAATTTATAATAAAGAACTTAATAATTGTTATTTTGCTCTGGTCAAATGAAAACAATGAGTTGTTCAAATTATGACATTACTCCATGTACGATGGATAAGTTATTATAAATCTTAATGGTGAAACACACATACATAACACTGATGCTAAAATGCCATAAGGCAAATGATTTGAATTCCATTTATTTGTGGAACCGCCATTTAGGTCATGTTAGAAAGGAACGCATGAAGGAACTCCATGCAAATGGATTTTTGGTCATTTGATTTTTTGAATCATTTGGCGCTTGCAAATCTTTTCTAAAGAGAATGATTAAAATACCGTTCATAGGCCAAGAGTTGAACGGGCAACAAACTTAGTGAAAAAATACATGATGATGTATGTGGTTCACTGGGCATAGTTGTGTGCGGGAGATTCTTCTACTTCATGAAAACTTCCAACAATGAATTGAGTATATATATGTGGATATATTTGATAAGGAAAAAGTTTGAAATTTTTGAATGGATTCAAATAAATTTCAGCATGAAGTGGAAATCATCGTAATAGAAAAGTCAAATATCTATGATTGGATCATGGTGGAAATATTTGAATTACGAGTTTTTAGCGAACATCTAAGAGAGTCATGAAATTGTTCTACAACTCACATTTCTTGAAGTATCATAATGATGATGTAGTATCCGAGAGATGTATCCAAAACTTGTTGGATTAATGATGAGATAAAATATTGATGCCATTATATTTTTTGTGGATTATGCTTTAGTGACTACCGCTTTTACACTTAATAGAGCATCATCATGATCCGTTGAAATGACACCATAGGAGTTATGACATGGGTATGAATCCTAATAGTCTTTTCTTAAAATTTTGGTATGCATAGCATAAGTAAATAAGTTTACAACCAAAATCGGATGAATGTCTTTGTTGGTTATCCCAGAGAATTGATTGGGAATTCTTCCCACTATGTAGACAAAGACAAAAGTGTTTGTCAATGTTTCTTATTTCCAAGAAATTGTTTCTAGCAAAGTATTTGAGTGGGAGGACAATAGAACTTGATAAGGTTTATGAACCTGAGCATAATGATCAGAGTAGCGCAGCATCGGAATTGGTTCCGGAAGCGGCCACGACGATCATGGCTCCCATGACTACAAAGTGTTTTAGCCATGAAGATCGAAGTACTTATTGAACCTTGTAGGTATGGTTTACTTTGTGATCAAATAAATGATTTGTGGACAAAGGAATGATTTTGAACAATGAAAAACTAACTACAAACAAAGAAGTTATGATGGGCCCTGACTCCATTAAAATGGCATTACGCCATGAAATCCAAGATAGATGAATACTTTTTGAAAGTAAATGGATCTATAAAATTGATGAAGCTTGACTTGTTGAAAAGTTGTTTACGACAAAGTTCAAAGAGTTGACTACGATAAGATTAGATCTTCCGTAGCAATGCTTATAGTCTATGTGGATTATTCTAGTAATCACTACATATTTCTTTTATGAGATATGCTAGTAGGATGGCAAAATACATTACTTATAAAAAGTGTGTATTAAAGGTGTATACAAGATACAACCAAAAGTTTTGCTAGTCCGTGGAATACTAGATAGGTATACAAACTTCAATTGGATGAAGTAAGTATCATGGAGTTGGAATCTTCACCAGATGAAATAGTCAAAGAGTTTTTGATTTCATCAGAGACGATGAAGAGACTTGCATTTGCAAGAAATTAAGTGGGAGCGCTGAGACATATTTATAATACTTTATGTAGATGACATATAGTTGGTTATAAATGATGTATTTATATATACTTGATTAAAAGGTTTCATTGAGAAATTAATTTCAATGAAAGGATATGGACTGAAACAAATTTAGTGTCAAGATCTATGAAGATAGATTGAAACACATAAATAAGTTTAAGTCAAAGTACATAGGATGGATATTGAAGTAGTTCAATATAGAAATATTAAGAAAATGTTCTTTTCATGTGAAGGTTTAACAAAACTTGAGTGTATCTGACACTCGATGAGTAAAAACACATGAGTGATTTGAGATCACGAAGAATATGTACAAAATCAGATGTCCTGTGCTCTAAAGAGTTAGGAGCACATACCAGAATGATTCATGTGATGATCATTGGACAAACAGTAAGAATATCCCTGTGTGCTTTAGAAGAACCAAGGATATATATATATAGTTTTATATGGGGTAATAACAAACAAATCGCTGTAAGGTGTTGCACCGATATTTGTTTAATCATATAAAATAAAATTCAAATCTCAATTAGGCTAAGTTTTGTTTAAAAGGTAGCACAATGCTAGATTTAGAAGAGTTCTAAATATTGTGACGGATTCTACAAACGAAGGCAGATTATGTCATTGTTTTGACAATGACTGAGGATGTTAAAGTCAAGAAGTTCTTTGAGAACTTGGTGTAGTTCCAATAGTGTCAGAACTTTGAAGCTATATTGTGTGTGACAATATTAGTGACTTATTTCAGACCAAGGAATTAAGGTTCCACCAGAAGACCAAACATATTTAAATGCCGACTCATTTGGAATGAGTGATGCGTGAAGACGCAAATGAATTGCAAAATACATACGGTTCTGAGCATGTCAGGTCCGTTGACTAAAACCTCTCTCGTGAGCAAAACATGATAAAGCACCAGAAGGCCAAAGGTGTTATATCTTTACAAATGTAAACTAGATTATTGACTCTAGTGCAAGTGGGAGACTGTTGGAGATATGCCCAAGAGGCAATAATAAAATGGTTATTATAATATATCTTTGTGTTTATCATAATGTTTACATACCATGCTATAATTGTATTAACCGAAACATTGATACATGTGTGTTATGTGAACAACAAAGAGTCCCTAGTATGCCTCTTAACTAGATTGTTGATTAATGGATGATTAGTTTCATAATCATGAACATTGGATGTTATTAATAACAAGGTTATATCATTATATGAATGATGTAATGGACACACCCAATTAAGCGTAGCATAAGATCACGTCATTAAGTTATTTGCTATAAGCTTTCGATACATAGTTACCTAGTCCTTATGACCATGAGATCATATAAATCACTTATACCGGAAAGGTACTTTGATTACATCAAACGCCACTGCGTAAATGGGTGGTTATAAAGGTGGGATTAAGTATCCGGAAAGTATGAGTTGAGGCATATGGATCAACGGTGGGATTTGTCCATCCCGATGACGGATAGATATACTCTGGGCCCTCTCGGTGGAATGTCGTCTAATGTCTTGCAAGCATATGAATAAGTTCATAAGAGACCACATACCACGGTGCGAGTAAAGAGTACTTGTCAGGAGACGAGGTTGAACAAGGTATAGAGTGATACCGATGATCAAACCTCGGACAAGTAAAATATCGCGTGACAAAGGGAATTGGTATCGTATGTGAATGGTTCATTCGATCACTAAAGTCACGTTGAATATGTGGGAGCCATTATGGATCTCCAGATCCCGCTATTGGTTATTGGTCGGAGAGAAGTCTCAATCATGTCTACATAGTTCGCGAACCGTAGGGTGACACACTTAAGGTTTGATGTCGTTTAAGTAGATATGGAATATGGAATGGAGTTCGAAGTTTTGTTCGGAGTCTCGGATGGGATCCAGGACATCATGAGGAGTTCGGAATGGTCGGAGAATAAGATTCATATATAGGAAGTCATATTCCAAGTTTGGAAATGATCCGGTGCATTTATGGAGTTCTAGAAGGTTCTAGAAAAGTCCGGAAGAAAGGCACTATGGAAGGTGGATGGCCGGCCAAACCCTAAGGGGGAGGAGTCCCAGGTGGGCTCCACCTTGGTGGCCGGCCAGCCCCACCTCAAGGAAAGGTGGGAGTCCCACCTTGAGTAGGACTCCCCTTGAGTAGGTTTCCCACCTTTGGGAAGTTTTGGTGTTGGGGTCTTATTCGAAGACTTGGACTACAACTCTTGGGGCTTCCACCTATATAATGAGGGACAAGGGGAGGGTGGCCGACCACTCAAGCCTTCACCATGGCCGCACCCCCTCAAGGGTGTCCTAGCCGGCGCCCCTCTCCCCAAACCCTAGCACCCCTCCTCCACATACAACTCCCGCATACGCTTAGCGAAGCTCCGCCGGAGTTCTCCATCGACACCGCCACCACGTCGTCGTGCTGTCGGGATTCCAATGAGGATCTACTACTTCCGCTGCCTGCTGGAACGGGGAGAAGGACGTCGTCTTCATCAACACCGAACGTGTGACCGAGTACGGAGGTGCTGCCCGTTCGTGGCACCGTGATCAAGATCTTCTACGCGCTTTTGCAAGCGGCAAGTGATCGTCTACCGCAGCAATAAGAGCCTACTCTTATAGGCTTTGAAAATCTTCAAGGGTTAGTCTCGTTCATCCCCTCGTTGCTCCCATCTTCTAGATTGCATCTTGGCTTGGATTGCGTTCTCGCGGTAGGAAATTTTTTGTTTTCTATGCAACGAATCCCTACACATGCTTTGGAGAAATAGGAGAATAATCCAAATGCTAACATTTATAGGATAAGTAGATATCATTCACCACATGAAATCATAGGGAGATCACTAGTAAGCAACCCTAGGCTTATACCTCAATCCCAACTTGTGAATCACTTGGTGATCATAAGTAGAATTTTATCACATTTACATTACATCTATTCTTCACCTAAGAAACATAAGAAAACCTAGAGTAAAACTCCATACTTAATATGGTGATCATAATATGAACCTAGGCCATATTGGAGATTCAAACCATGTGCAATTAGGAGAATATGATTAGAAACCTAATTGTTCATTAATTGAATCCTATGCTTCAATTATTAAACATAATAGATGCCCAATGTTAAAACCCTTTAATTAAACCAGGTGTGGTTATCAACCACTTATCCTTATAATTAGAAACAAACTATAATGAGAATAATATCTACTCTAATATTTCTGGGTGTTATTAAAAATATAACACCAATGCTAACCTTGAAATTAAGCTATCATCAACCCTATAAAACCTTAATAAATAAGTGTTCACATAAATTCATGTGTAAGTGACCAACAATCTCAAATGAGAGATCAAGTCCTTAGAGATATTTTAGCACATGAAATCATGCCATTTAGTCACTTACTTAATAGAACTCCATAAACCAGCCTTACTTGGTAATTTGTTTCTTGTAAAGCAATACCAAATCAAACAAGATATATCACTAAGTAAGAAAACTACTAATTGGAAAACAATTTGAACATTTCCAAGATGATATTCAAATTCATGCCATATGGATATTTAATTCTAAGTCAAATAGTAACTAATAGACCAATATTTCAATGCCCATATTAAAGTGTATATTACCCAACAATAATTTCTACAGAATCTTGGGTGAATTGCACAAAGATTCAAACAATAAAAATGTACAAAACATGATTGAATTCCAACAGAATTTAAATCAATGAAATGGAAAACAGAAAAAATATAAAACATAAAATAAATAAAAGAGAAAAAGGAGAGAGCCTCACCTGGACCTTACCTGGCCGTGCAGCCCGCTGAGCAGCCCACCCACGCTAGCCCAGCACAGCCCAAACCAGCCCATCACGAAACGGTATCCAAAGTAGAAGAAAATCGTCTTCGTTCTCCTTCCCGAGCTCGCCACCGCGTCTGTGCCAGTCGGCCACGACCTCGTCGCCGATAAGGACGAGCGCGGACACCTGCGACCAGCTCAACAACGGATACAATGATATCCGTGTCCGAGCTAATCCAAACACGAATGGATTCGTGCCCAAAACCTTGCCGACATCTCCGGTGCATCTGGGCAGTCGCCGGTGATGGAGAGGACAATTCCGTCCTTGTCAAGCCCTAGAAAAGCGCCAGGAGCTCCGCCCAGAAACCCTAGAACCTCGTGGCTCACCCATTCTCTCTCAATCCCTCTCCAGCTCTCACCATGTTCAAATACTGGCCGCCGGAGCCGAGGAAGAAGTCGATGATTGGAGCCTCCCCTGACTCCGGCAAGTGGCCTCGGTGATGCACCTCGTCAAGTGGAGCATCTAGGAGGAAGGAATCATCCGGGGAAGCGTTCGGTGGAGCCAATTTGATGTTTCCCTTTTGCTCAAGTTCGCCGGCAATCGTCAAATCGTCGTCGCCTCCGGCCGTTGCTGCCTTCGTCGACCACACCAACGCAATCAGGGTATTAATGCGCATCTCGAGAGCTATTATCTGCATAGTTTCATAGCCGGTAGTTCGTCGTAGCTAGTTCACCGGAGTTGCTCCGCCGTGGGCTTACTCTCCGGCGATGCTCCGGTGACTCCCTCGAAAAACCGTCACCACCGTTCGATTCCGCGCATCACAGGGGTTCGGTAGGAACTAACCGCGCGTCCTGCGATGCGCTAAAACGGCGGCGCCACCTTCAACTGGCCGCCGGCGTCAAGCCGCCGGCGAGTGGGTGACGTGGCCGTGGCCCTTCAGATGTTGACTTGGTCTTTGCCTACATGGCAAACGACCTAGTCAATGGCCCCACCTGTCTGTCACTGGGGGTAACACTCCAACCGGTACATTTAGTGTTTTAGATTATTGCATAATTCCAGAAAATATCTGCAACTTTATAAATACATACAAAATCCATTTTAACTCAGAAAAATACAATTAAGATATCAAAATTCTTAGAAAAGTAAACTCTATCCAATAAAAATATAAAATGAAATTAATATTTTTAATAAAAATTCAATTATTTAATACTTGTTATTTAAGCCTTATTTATTTTAATTCAAAATGCAATTAAAATTCAATAATTAGGAAAACTTTCTAAATTAAATAAAAACCCAGTAAATAAATAAAGAAAACATTAAAATTAATTTTCTTTATTGGTTAATTTGTTAAATCCTTATTTGGGAGATTTAAACCCTAATTAATAATTACCTTAATTATTAAGTCATTAAAACTAATAAAATGTCAAATCCAATATTATTTTCATTTCAAAGATATTAATAACTTCAACTTTATTAATGAAGTTATTAATCCAAGAATTATAGGGTAATTAGGAAACCCTAGTTCCATTATAAATAAAGTGATAACCTCATCATTTTATGTGTAATCCCAAAACCGTAATTAAATTAGGAACCCTAGCTCCAATAATCAATATGAAACTTAAATTGCTTCTAACCTAAACCCTAGGTTCGAGCATGTGATCATGGTACCTTCTTTCAAAGCATAGAACCATAGTAGCAACTAAATACTTGTCCTGACCACATAAAATGTAGAAGACCTATCACTAATACATGGGTATCCCATGTGTTCATCTTCATCAGACCTAAATAATCAAGTAGGGTCAACCAAGTGTAAACCCTAGGTCCTATTACCAAAGCCATCACCCCTTATTCATTCCTATTTAGCATCACACCAATGTGATGAACCTCAGGAGCAACTATGCCAATTCTTGAGCATTGCCTAACCATATTCCACTAAACCCTACTAATGATGGATACTAATCAACCATCTTATTTAAGGAGCCAATTATTCCTTACTTAATAGAACCAACAGTAAAACCTAGACCACCTCAACCCTAATTGCAATACTTATTAATATTTAAGAAGTATGTTCTTCAAAAGTTATTCTTTTGAAGTAAATAAAGAATCATCATCAAACCTGCCTAATAGGACCTATAGACAATAGCCAGCTATCACCAGCAAGGTAGCATCAACCTTGATAGCACCCATGTGTAATTAATTGCTTAGGATGCCTAGGCATAACTCCACCTACTATTGATGAATCCAACTCTGTTGTGATCCATCTAATACTTGGTCTAGAACCCAACTAGAACCATAATAAACCATATAACTCCACAACCTTAATTATTATACTTGTTCTTTATTAAAGAACATGTTCTTCAAAAGTTATTCTCTTGAATTATATAGTAAGTAATCATCAACCATGCATTATAGGACTTAAAATTGACAACTGCTCTTTACTTATTATACAATTACTATTCCTGGGTGTGTATGATTGTTACTATTCATTTTACCACCTGCCTATGATTCTAAAACAACACAACCCTGAATAAAAACCTTGTTTGTGAATCATTCTAAAAGTGCAACACACCCTGAACTAATCATTACCACTCACTAATCCTAAATCATCGGGGGTAGATCACGCTTAGAACGATTGCATCTCATACTTATGCATTATTGCATCCTTGCCAATCTTTTAAACATTGTCCTTACCGGACGATGATGCTATTTCAGAATTTGGAGTTATTGCGTATCGAAGACCTTGCTGCATAATCTTGCAGTCAAGAAAGGCAAGTTCATCACTTGCTCATGTCATTTGAGTATTTTTATCAAATTACTTGCAAAGTACTATGATTATCACTATTGCATAAAAACCAAAACCACTATTTTCATAACTATGAATATGACTATGTGGTGGGCAATGGAACCATGGATTGTGTTGATATGGTGGAGGTTCCATTGCAAGGGTTTATATCCATATAGGATTAAACAACAAATGTTGTCCAGTGATTCTTGTGCCGTAATACCCGTGTTAACCATAAGATCTGGAGTGGGACGGAATATTCAATCGTATTTCCACCTCTTGTACATCAACGGATGCGCTTACCGTAGCGGTTGTATCTTGCAGAGCAATTGGTGGGTGGGGAGCCCTTCTAATTCCCCACGGTATAGCTGTTGCTTACCGTAGCGGTTGCTGCTTGCGGAACAATTGGTGGGTGGGGATCCCCTTCTAATTCCCCACGGTAATGTGGTCTATGATGGGTTGCGTGTCGGCGAAGGAGTTTGGTTCGATCCCAGAGTCGTCGTGGTCGGGGTCCGTCCTTAAGTGGTGTAAGTGGACCGACGAGGACCAGGTCGGGGTTTGCAACAAAGGGTGGGTGTGCGAGGTAGCGGAGGAATATGATTGGCTATGACCTTATACCGGGCCTCACACCAAAGGAAGTGTGGAGCTGCGGCTCGGTTGGCACTAAGGCTAAGATCTCTTATGGGTAAAGCAACACACCTCTGCAGAGTGTAATGAATCGTGACCTCTCACTCCCCGTTTCGGGATTTGGAACTGCGAACACTGCCGGAAAGGAGCTCCATCAAGTTCTAGTAAACCGGTGAAGGCTGACGGACATAGTTCTTCCGAATAAAAGCAACCTTTCGAAGAAATGTTATGAAAACCTGCATTGGTATTAGACTTTCTGGTCTAATGCTGTAGCTAGTGCATTAAACACCTCTTTCCTATAATGAACTTGTTGAGTACGCTCGTACTCATCCCACTCTTAAATCCCAGATATGGAGACATCAAAGGAGGATCTACAGTGCAACTCGAAGGCCGAGGAGTCAACAACTACTTCAAGAGACAGGACCCTGTTAGAGGAGTCAGATACCACATCCAACAAAGAGAACACCTAGATTAGCAATAGAAAGGAACTAGCTTCCTAAACCTAGCTCCTATTTAGCTAGAATCTATTCATAGCCCTATAGCTAGTCAAATACTCTACACATAGAGTTCGTGATAGGATTAGACTATGAGTCGTTCTTCTGGAGTTTATTTGCAGATTTACCTCATTGTAAAGTAGGAGGCTGTGCTGATCTTATGTAATCGTATGTAATTCTATAGACATGCCTTGGACCGCATATGTTTTTGTACCACTCTGAGCGATATAATACTAGTGGAACGGTGTTTCATTGGTGTTATATCAGACTTGTATACTACACCATGCAGTGGTATGCCGGGTCACCAGACCAGTGATCTTTGATGGTACCAACTATGGGGAGTTTGCTGCTTTTATGCGCATCCACATGCGTGGTCTTCGGCTGTGGGGTGTTCTTACCGGTGAAGTTCCTTGTCCGCCGCATCTCACTGCTCCTGTGCCTCCTACACCACCGCCAGTGCCACAGACCCTTGCTGATGATGCTCCTCAGGCTGCTCAGGAGGCAGTCAGGTCTGCCGAGCTTGCAGGTACTTGCTTATTCAGAGGCTCTTGGTTCTTATCGGGATAGTCTGGCGGCTTTTACTCAGTGGTGTGATGAGGATGTCAGGGCTGCTGCTGTTCTTTCTCAGAGTGTTCAGCCACAGTTTGTGTCTGAGTTTATGGGCCTTGCTACTGTTGCTGAGATGTTGTCTCACCTTCGTCAGCGCTATCAGCCTTTTGGGTATTCTCTATATTTATCTGTGTTGCGTCAGGAGCATGATCTTCAGCAGGGTGACTCTACTGTTGATGAGATCTATACCCAGAGTGCGGTGATCGGTGCCGCTTGACTCCTTCGCAGTGTTGTCGTGGTACTTGCCGTGTTGCCGGACAGTGCGCAGATATGGATTTTGAGAGGATCCATGAGTTCCTGTCTCGACTTCGTCCAGAGTTTGAGCCCCGTCGTGCCCAGTTTTTTGCTCGGGTCCGTGTTCCTATCTCAGAGGTATTGCTGACCTCCGTGCTAAGGAGACTCGTCCGTGTGGTGTTGGTCTACTTGGGACACCTTCTGTTCTTGCTGCTCGGTTTTCGGTTGCACCCGCACCACCGCTTCTGGCCACACCAGCGCCTGTTGTTACTGGCGGAGCTCGCCCTTCTCGTGGTGGGGGTTGTCCTCGTCCTTCTCGATTCTGCACTCACTGTAGGAGGCCTGGTCACCTTGAGCCAATCAGAAGCAGCGAGGAGTGCCTCCTCGTGCTCCACCTTCAGCGCCCGTCACCTCAGCACCCGTCACCTCAATGCCCGTCACCACAACACCCGTCACCACCGGCTTCACTGAGCAGGATATTGCGAGGCTTCAGAGCCTTCTTGCCTCCTCTGGCTCTGCTTCAACGGGTACTGCTACCTCTGTGGCTGGTTCCTCTACACAGTCAGGTACATCCTCGTGGGTTTTGGATTCTGGAGCTTCTTTCCACATGTTGCCTGATTCTTCCTCTCTTTCTTCTCTTCGACCTCTCCCTCTTCCGGTTCATGTTCTTACTGCCAATGGTACTTCTCTTCCTGTTGCTAGTCGTGGCAATCTTTCTACTCCCTCATTTTCCGTTCCTGATGTTTCTCATGTTTCCCGTCTTACCATGAATTTGTTTTCTGCTGCTCAACTCACTGATTCTGGTTGTCGGGTCATTCTTGATGTTGATTCTTGTTCTGTTCAGGACACTCACACCCGGGCACTGGTTGGGGATGGCCCTCGGTGCCGTGACTCCCAGGGACTTTGGGAGCTTGACTGGCTTCATGTTCCTTCTTCTACCACTTCACCGACTGTACCACGTGTGATTGCTTCTTCCACCCCTGCCTCCTTTCAGAAGTGACATCATCGTCTTGGTCATCTTTGTGGTTCTCGCTTGTCGTCTTTACTTCGTCGAGGTCTTCTGGGTCCTGTCTAAGGAGATGTTTCGCTTCAGGGTTGTCAGGGCTGTAGGCTTGGTAAACAAAATCAGTTACCTTATCCTACTAGTGAGTCTGTATCTCAGCGTCCCTTTGATTTGATTCATTGTGATGCATGGGGTCCGGCTCCCTTTGCTTCCAAGGTAGGCCAACGCTACTATGTTATTTTTATCGATGACTTCTCTCGCCACACTTGGATCTATTTTATGACTTCTCGCAGCGAGGTTCTCTCGATATATAAGCGTTTTGCTGCCATGGTCCATACTCAGTTTTCCACGCCTATTCGTGTGTTTTGGGCTGGCTCCGCTGGTGAGTATATCTCCCAGCTGTTGCGTGGTTTTTTTTTTTGTTGAGCAGGGCACTCTTGCCCAGTTTTCCCGCCCTGACGCCCATGCCCAAAATGGCGTGGATGAGCGCAAACATCGCCACCTGCTTGAGACGGCTCATGCGATGATTATCGCCGCCTCTCTTCCTCCTCACTTCCGGGCTGAAGCTGTGTCTATTTCCACCTATCTCATCAACCTTCAACCCTCCACGGCCTTGCGGGGAGGTATTCCTCTTGAGCGTTACTGGCTGTGCTCCTGATTATTCGACCCTTCGTTTTTTGGTTGCGTTTGCTATGTTCTTCTTGCTCCACGCGAATGCAGCAAGCTGACTGCTCAATCTGTTGAGTGTGTTTTTCTTGGCTACAGTCCTGAGCACAAGGGATATAAGTGTTGGAATCCTAATGGTCATCGGATGCGCATATCTCGGACGTTACTTTCGATGGGTCCCACCTTTCTACCCGCGTCCCTCCTCCTCTTCCTTCTCGGTGGATGATATCTCTTTTCTCATGTTCCCTGACTCACCTCCTCTTGTGCCTTAGGTCCCTGTTCCGCCGAGTCTCTCCCCACCTTCTACCCCCTCTCCTCCCTCACTGCCTTCCCCACCCTCCACACCTTCCTCTCCTATGTCACCTTCCTCGCCTACGGTGGTCCCTCCCTACCCTTTCACTACTCCCGTCGTCCACGTGAGGATGATGATGCTCCTCCTGACATGCCCTCCACCTATGGTGTGATGCCCTCTCCGTCCGAGCCAACTCAACATCTTCGTGCTCGTCCTCGTCCTCCTCTTGATTGCTATTCTCCCACTCACTATGGTCTCTCTGATGTTCTTGAACCGACCTCTTATTGGGATGTTGTTGCTCATCCCGAATGGCAGCTAGTGATGGCTGAGGAGATTGCTGCTCTTGAGCGTATTGGCACCTGGGATGTTGTCACTCCTCCTCCCTCTGTTTGTCCCATCACCTACAAGTGGGTCTACAAGATAAAGACTCGCTCCGATAGTTCTCTTGAGTGCTACAAGGCTCGTCTTATGGCTCGCGGTTTTCAGCAGGAGCATGGCCGTGACTATGACGAGACCTTTGCTCCAGTGGCTCACATGACAACTGTTTGTACTCTTCTTGCCGTTGCTTCTGTTTGTCACTGGTCTGTCTCTCAGCTTGATGTGCAGAATGTTTTTCTTAACGGTGAGCTACGTGAGGAGGTATACATGCAGCCACCTCCTGGGTACTATATTCCTGATGGCATCGTCGGTCGTCTCCGGCGCTCTCTCTATGGCCTTACGCAAGCCCCTCGCGCCTGGTTTCAGTGTTTCGCCTCTGTGGTGACCGCTGCTGGTTTTATCCCTAGTGCACATGAACCTGCGCTATTTGTCCACACATCTTCTCGTGGTCGGACTCTCCTTCTTCTTCATGTCGATGACATGATCATCACAGGTGACGACCCTGCGTACATTGCCTTTGTCAAGGCCCGTCTTCGTGATCAGTTTCTGATGAATGATCTTGGTCCTCTTTGCTACTTTGTTGGGATTGACATCTCTTCTACCTCCGATGGCTTCTATATGTCCCATGATAAGTATATTCAGGACCTTCTCATTCGTGCCGCTCTTGGTGTTGAGCGCACTGTCGAGACTCCTATGGAGCTCAATGTCCATCTCCGTTCCACTGATGGTGATCCTCTTCCAGATCCGACTCGCTATCGTCACTTGGTTGGGAGCCTTGTCTACCTTGCTGTCACCCGTCCTGACATCTCCTACCCGGTCCACATTCTGAGTCAGTTCATATCTGCTACCACTAGTGTCCACTATAGTCATCTCCTTCATGTCCTCTGCTATCTTTGTGGCACTATCTCCCGTCGTCTTTTCTTTCCTCGCTCCAGCTCCTTACAGCTCCAGACCTACTCAGATGCTACCTAGGCTAGCGATCCATCGGATCGCAAGTCTCTTTCTGCCTACTGTGTCTTTCTTGGTGGTTCTCTCATTGCTTGGAAGAACAAGAAGCAGGTTGCAGTCTCTCGTTCGAGTGTCAAGACTGAGTTCCGAGCGATGGCTCTCGTGACGGCAAAGGTGACTTGGTTATGCTGGTTATTGGCGGACTTTGGTGTTTCTGCTGATGCACCGACTCCTCTCTTATCTGACAGCACTGGTGCCATCAGCATTGCGCGTGATCTGGTGAAACACGAGCTCACCAAACACATTGGCGTTCATGCCTTCTATGTATGTAATGTTGTGCAGGATCAGGTTATGGCTCTACAGTATGTGCCTAGCTTGCTAAGTTCTTCACGAAATCCCAGACTAGAGCACATCATGGGTTCTTTCTCTCCAAACTCAGTGTTGTTGATCCACCGTGAGTTTGAGGGGGGGCGTTAGTGATGTATAGACCCCTTTACTATATATCCTAGTGTATGAGGGGCTTTCCTGCATATTGTATCACATGTACATGTACTGGCCTTTGGCCCACAATGAATACTAGTTACTCATTCTCAACATCTACCACATCTTAAATCCCCAACAAAAGTGTGGCAGGACTACTCCCCTAGCTACAGGAACAAGCCGTGGCCTCCTATATGACCGTCCAACATATGCAGCAGCATCACGACGAGTTTGCCGTGGACTCCAACGCCCACCCGGGTCACCGAGCTTTCCGACGATGCCTCCCAAGTCCCAGCAGAAGCACGACAAGCTTGTCGTGGACTCCGACGGCCCCCTGCATCAGGAGTTCACTGTGATCTCCGACAATGCCTCCCAGCAGCAGCAAAACAACCTTGTTGTGGACTTCGACGCCCCCTCACCTGCAGTAGGGGGTCACTGTGCTCGATACCTCCCAGTCCCAGTACAGAGACCTTGCCGTACAGTCAGATGTGCCACCGACGGATGTTGTGAAAACGGCGGCTAGGGCTATGGCTTGTCATTCGTTAGTGGCGGCTGACGCATCTACTCAGAACTCATCCACCCCTTGGTAAGTTTGGTTCAACAACATAAAGCAATGATATACTCCAGCAATATGTAAAAGTTCAGATCAAAGACATTTGTGAACAACACATTATTCATTTGATTGACAACAAGTTATCTCCAACACTAGTATTTGGCAACAAAAGCAATGCTCTATTCTCACAGATAAATATGTCTGTGATGAACCACCTTAGATACTACTGCAACAATAGTTATTCCAAAGAACGAGCAAACGCTAGTACACGCCCTTTAGAGGTAGCAAATGTTTGGGATAATTTAGCCAAGGCTACCAGCCATTACATGCATGGCCTCTAGAGAAATATATAAGTTTTACCACCACCAAAATACAACTAATTGCACCTAAAAGAGGTGTGTCCGGTGTCATACTAGTATACTACGTCCAGATCATCCCATCCTTTCGTAAAGAGGTGTCCGCTGCCGAACTTAGAGGTTACAATACGAGCGTATTTGGTGTATGTTAGAGCCACACTCTGAAAAGTGTCAATAATGATCACAATCATCTGCAAAATAACGCCGCTTAAGAAGCTTCCCATCATCACCTTGGCGCCCATCTGGTAGATGAGTGATCGTGAGCCAGCTTGGCCTATGATAAGCAGATCTTTCTAGATAGTTGCTATAGCAGTCTTCATAGGCACAACATGACTTTTTTTTTGCGGGGGTACAAGAGGACTTTCTTGATCTTGTAAGAACGTTTCTACCTTCTACAAAAGGCACAGCAGGACTTGAAGAACGGACTTTGGTGTGGCCTTCAAGGAGGGTCAACCTGAATGCTGCGACTCGGTCCCAAAGGAGGAATTGTCGAGGAGGGCTTCTTTGGCTCGCGAGACCAGTCGCGGATAATGTAACGATCACTGAAGCGAATTGGACTGGGTTTTACTTTGCGGATATCCAGCATTCTTCTGCACGCATGAAGAAAAAAATATTTAGATGTAAGCTAGGTTAAACATGAAGCTAAATTCAGATCAAGCAAGACCTGCAACAACTAAGAATCTCAGATGGTTCATCGACATGCTGGGAACTGATTAGATCCTCTTGCACTTCTTCATGTTGTTCCAGCACCAGAGAGCCCTGGTCCGCGTACTCCCTAATCGACAGACCGTACCAAGACAAAGTGTAAGCAATCGAGGTATCAGGTGACCAACATGAACGCACACATGATCAATTAAATTAATGAGAACTCACTATCTAGCTAGTATGCTTACTGTAGAAAACAGAAGTTCTGGTCCGCCAGTGGGTTGGGCACAATGTCTACCCGGCGGTAAGTAGAGTGCAGCACCTTGATTCCTCCCTGAAACTCGTCACGGAGGTGGAAGGTGGTGACGATGGCGTGCAGGTAGTGGCATGGGCATGCTGGCTTGCGCCACGCGAGACTGATCCAGACGGAGCACAAGAGGCGGTCGGTGAGGCGGGTGAGGATCCCATGTTGGTCCAGACCCGGCAGTACTCTCGCCGATCTGATACCAAACACAGCCCCTGCCGTCGAGTACTTTCCGACGACTGACGATGAAGTGATTTCCGACGACTTGACGAGAAAGTACTTCGGGGAGATCACATTTGTGAGTCGCAAGGGAGCGACGTGGAACCTCAGCTAGGAATTGGAGGATCCAGAAGTGGAGAAACAAGTGCGACGTCGGGCACAGAAGAGTATGTCGTGCTATCTTCGACTGAGCTGGAGACGAGACGACTACGACCGACGCGAGCACGCATACGACGCGTGTTGGACTACTATCCGAAGAAGGAAATTCGGACGGTGAATAATCCGGTGAAGATGAAACGCAAAAAGAAATGTTTGTTCATCAAGGAACCGGTGAAGACGGAAGATGCAGACAAGGAAGGTCGGCGTCAAGCCATTAAGAAGCCGGCGAAGGTAAAGTCGGTGGCATGGGTTCCACGAGAAGCGGCGAAAGTAATGCCGAGGAAGGCGCCCGCGAGAAGCAGCTGGCGCATTTGGGACCCAGGTCGAAGTGAAGCACATGTCGTGCTTAGGGGGTGATTGTTAGGAATAAGCACTCCGATATGAAGACGACACGGTGTGCTCACGTGTACGAGTAGTATACGTATGTGTATGGCTCTAGGAGTTGTGCACCGAGTCGGTTAGCTAGTCTAGGTATTATATAATCTATGTAATAGCTAGGCTTGTAACAACACCGTGAGTTGAATCAATACAAGGAAAAACACCAAGGTGCGATATGCACCTGTGGCTAATCGCTTTTGTGTTGTGCGCGTGAGTAGTACTAGCTAGCAGATCACAAGATCGATCAAGCAGGAGCTTGGCTAGCTGGGTCGTACCTCACGGCGGAAGTACTGGCTATCGTACGTGCGTGACGTCTCGTCGGAAATCACTTCATCGTCAGTCGTCGGAAAGTACTCGACGGCAGGGGCTGTGTTTGGTATCAGATCGGCGAGAGTACTGCCGGGTCTGGGCCAACAATTGTTAGGAATAAGCACTTCGATATGAAGACGACACGGTGTGCTCACGTGTACGAGTAGTATACGTATGTGTATGGCTCTAGGAGTTGTGCACCGAGTCGGTTAGCTAGTCTAGGTATTATATAATCTATGTAATAGCTAGGCTTGTAACAACACCGTGAGTTGAATCAATACAAGGAAAAACACCAAGGTGCGATATGCACCTGTGGCTAATCGCTTTTGTGTTGTGCGCGTGAGTAGTACTAGCTAGCAGATCACAAGATCGATCAAGCAGGAGCTTGGCTAGCTGGGTCGTACCTCACGGCGGAAGTACTGGCTATCGTACGTGCGTGACGTCTCGTCGGAAATCACTTCATCGTCAGTCGTCGGAAAGTACTCGACGGCAGGGGCTGTGTTTGGTATCAGATCGGCGAGAGTACTGCGGGGGCCAACAATTGGTATCAGAGCCTCGTGGAGGATCTCCTAGTAACGGGAGGTCATGACGAAGGAAGTGGGCGAGTCTTCCGGCGCCGCGGCGCCGGTGTCGACGCAGTATCCGCAGCGACAACTACACGGTGTGGGACCATGATGGGCGCTCGAGTCCAACGAAGCTGGGAGGCTGTCGATCCCGGCGGCGACGAGTTCAAGAAGGGCGCGCCGATGTACCGCAAGGACCGACAGGCACTCACGGCCATCTGCTCAGTGATGCCGATGGACGTGAAGCAGCACCTGATCTCGAAGAAATCTGCAAAGGAGGCGTGGGAGACGATCAAGACGCTAAATCTTGGTCACGAGCGCGTCCGCGAGGCGGCCCTACAAACCTTGCAGAAGCAGTACGAGAACCTGGAGATGGGAGTAGATGAGACGCTGGACGCCTTCGCTTCGAGGGTCGCTACATTGGTCAATGGGATTCGCGCGCTCGACGAGAAGCTCGAGGAGATCTCGATCGTAAGGCGTTTCCTTCGCGCGGTGCCGCCGCGTTACTTGTCCGTTGTTTCGGCAATCGAGCAGTGCGTTGATCTCAAGACTCTCACGATGGATGATCTAGTTGGACGGTTCAAGGCTCATGATGAGCGGATGAAGATCACCTATGGTGATGTGGTACCGGAAGAGCACGTTATGCTTACCCGTGCCCAGTGGCAGGCGGTGGTCGCCAAAGAGAAGGGCGGTAAGGAATCGAGCAGAAGTGATAAGGAAGCTTCTCGCCCAGCGAAAAAGTACATCGCAGGGGAGGACGAGGACGACGCTCCGCCGAGGAGGAAGTTTGACATCAAGAAAGTAAGATGCCATAACTGCGGCGAGCTCGGTCACTTCAAGGTTGATTGCCGGAAACCACCAAAGCCGAAGGAAAGGGCTCTCATCGCCCAGGAAGGAGATGATGGACCGATGATGCTGATGCTCGAAGTATGCGAGCAGAAGGACGAGGAGGAGCTACCTCCTCCATCACCGGCTACGGAGATTGTGACGGATCACGGTCTACCGTGCGTGGATCATGTGGACAAGCTATGCGATGAAGGTGTCGTCGAGAAACTACGGAGTGCCCCGTACTCACGTGAAACCACGGATCAGGCAAGTGAAGCTTTGGAGCTCGTTCATGGCGATATATGCGGTCCAATTTCACCCGCAACCCCGTCCGGCAATGAGTTCTTCATGCTTGTGGTGGATGATCATAGCCAATACATGTGGATTGTGTTGCTGAAAAGTAAGGATCAAGGTCTACAAGCATTCGAGAAGATCAAGGAAGCTGGAGAGGTCATGGCAAGGGCGAAGAAGTCCCTACGCATAGATCGGGGTGGTGAATTGAAGCATAAGGTGTTGGCCATGGCACGGAGCATGATGGAGAGCAAAGGCTTGCCAGGAAAGTTCTGGGGTGAAGCAGTCAACACGGCTGTCTACTTGCTGAATAGGGCGCCAACTAGGAGTATGGTTGGTGGGACTCCGTACGAAGCATGGTACGGACGGAAGCCCTCGGTTGATCATCTTCGCACTTTCGGGTGTGTGGCGCATGTCAAGACGGTGTGCGGCCATAAAAGAAACTTGGCGGATCGGAGTACTCCAATGATCATGACTGGTTATGAAGAAGGCTCTAAAGCGTACCGTTTGTGCAATCCATCGACAAATAAGGTGATTATCAAGGGCGACGTAGTCTTTGAGGAAGACTTATCATGGATTTGGAACTCCACGGAACCGGGCGAGATTTTCACTGTTGTTGTTTACAGTGAACTTAAGCAGCATGCAGATGATCAGGAAACAAAATCTCCTGACAACGCGAAAGCGAGTACCAGCGATATTGCTGGTGACACGCACGCAGGGCAAGTCGCGACCAGGCCCGCTGGGGCGTGTGCAGCTGCTGCCGGCGATGGAGCAGTCAAGTGCTGCCCAAGAGGCCTCGCAGCGAGCAGCAGCTCACGCGGTCGTCCAGGAGACCCATGGCGCACTCCGCCGCGGAGCCCGAAGTCCAGAGGCACAGCAGCAGAGCCGCATGGGAGAACAGCTCGGGTGGAAGTCGACTCAGGCCCAGCTTGGGCTAAGTCCAGCGATGTTGGCAGGCCGGAGGGAGCTGCACGAGGTGCTCCGCCTGCAGGCTCATCGGCAGAAGAAACCGGGGTGAGTGGGACTGCATCAGGCTACGCTGATGCATCTGAAGAACCACCGGTGCTAGAGGCAGTCAGCCTAGCAACGTGTGTCGTGTGGCCAGAAAAATGCCGAAGCTTAGGAGGTGCTGCACGTGAGGACACCAGGCCAGAAGCAGCAGGGACTCACGTCCCAGAAGAATCCAGAATCGAAGGAGGGCACCCAAGTCAGCAAGGGAATGCGCTTGGATATCCAGGAAGTGATGCACGTGGTGACCTGCCAGACAGTTCAAGCAAGATGGAAGAAAATAGTCCATCAACTAGAGGTGATGTTGATGGCTTCGTATTCCCAACCTGCAATAACTCAAACGCGGGGTTGCCAAACGTGCTAGGAAGGTCAAGGCCAGAAGAGAGAGCAATTTCAGCTCAAGTTGCACCAGACGGGATGGAAGTTGACATCCCAGCGAGACATAAGCAACCACATTATGCATGTTTACAACTAATTGATCTAGCTACAGGTGAGTTTCCACGTACGTGGATGCATGATGGACAAAAGAATCAGCCGGATTTGCATCGTCCATCAGGTAAGTATCTAGCTAGTGTTGCTATTAGTTGCAGCATGTACGTCAGTGTGAATCTTGACGAGAAAGTACTTCGGGGAGATCACATTTGTGAGTCGCAAGGGAGCGACGTGGAACCTCAGCTAGGAATTGGAGGATCCAGAAGTGGAGAAACAAGTGCGACGTCGGGCACAGAAGAGTATGTCGTGCTATCTTCGACTGAGCTGGAGACGAGACGACTACGACCGACGCGAGCACGCATACGACGCGTGTTGGACTACTATCCGAAGAAGGAAATTCGGACGGTGAATAATCCGGTGAAGATGAAACGCAAAAAGAAATGTTTGTTCATCAAGGAACCGGTGAAGACGGAAGATGCAGACAAGGAAGGTCGGCGTCAAGCCATTAAGAAGCCGGCGAAGGTAAAGTCGGTGGCATGGGTTCCACGAGAAGCGGCGAAAGTAATGCCGAGGAAGGCGCCCGCGAGAAGCAGCTGGCGCATTTGGGACCCAGGTCGAAGTGAAGCACATGTCGTGCTTAGGGGGTGATTGTTAGGAATAAGCACTCCGATATGAAGACGACACGGTGTGCTCACGTGTACGAGTAGTATACGTATGTGTATGGCTCTAGGAGTTGTGCACCGAGTCGGTTAGCTAGTCTAGGTATTATATAATCTATGTAATAGCTAGGCTTGTAAAAACACCGTGAGTTGAATCAATACAAGGAAAAACACCAAGGTGCGATATGCACCTGTGGCTAATCGCTTTTGTGTTGTGCGCGTGTGAGCCTGGCAGCCATGCCAAGCCGCTCCAGGAGGAAGCAGGGAGGCCGGGTGGGCATCGACTAGTCAACCCATCGGGAGGGCCAGCTCGGCCGGAAGATGACACTGGCCTAGCAGGGGCTGAAGCTTCACGTGGCAAAGCCATTAAGAAGCCGGCGAAGGTAAAGTCGGTGGCATGGGTTCCACGAGAAGCGGCGAAAGTAATGCCGAGGAAGGCGCCCGCGAGAAGCAGCTGGCGCATTTGGGACCCAGGTCGAAGTGAAGCACATGTCGTGCTTAGGGGGTGATTGTTAGGAATAAGCACTCCGATATGAAGACGACACGGTGTGCTCACGTGTACGAGTAGTATACGTATGTGTATGGCTCTAGGAGTTGTGCACCGAGTCGGTTAGCTAGTCTAGGTATTATATAATCTATGTAATAGCTAGGCTTGTAACAACACCGTGAGTTGAATCAATACAAAGAAAACACCAAGGTGCGATATGCACCTGTGGCTAATCGCTTTTGTGTTGTGCGCGTGAGTAGTACTAGCTAGCAGATCACAAGATCGATCAAGCAGGAGCTTGGCTAGCTGGGTCGTACCTCACGGCGGAAGTACTGGCTATCGTACGTGCGTGACGTCTCGTCGGAAATCACTTCATCGTCAGTCGTCGGAAAGTACTCAACGGCAGGGGCTGTGTTTGGTATCAGATCGGCGAGAGTACTGCCGGGTCTGGGCCAACAATTTGATTTTGATGTGACTAAAACTGAGCAAATTTTCGACCTCCTACTCAAGGAGAAGCAGTTGAAGATACCTGAAGGTCTCAAATTCCCCACGGTACAGGAGCTGAACGAGTGAAAGGAAAGAAATTGATCAGTTGGGTGCCTGCGCCTGCCGAATCGGGAATTGCTCTGTATGTTGGGTGGTGGCCACAACGGAAGCTGAGAGCAATCAAATCCAGATCAACGTCACGGGATCGAGAAAGTGAACTGTATAGTGGATTACAGAACGAGACGCTATGCAAACGCTGAACTCACTTTTTCCTAATCAAATGTGTTGATTGCCTCGCACCACCAGCTCTTTCCGTCCATACCAATTGTTGGCCCAGACCCGGCAGTACTCTCGCCGATCTGATACCAAGCACAGCCCCTGCCGTCGAGTGCTTTCCGACGACCGACGATGAAGTGATTTCCGACGAGACAACGTATGTACGCGTAGTTCTTCCTCCGCGATGCACGTACGTATATCAAACCAAAGCTAGCCTGATCGGTTCAGCTAGTACCACTTTGGAGTATCACAACGCACGCACGCAATAAACTGATTATCGCCAAAGGACCTTGTCGGTCCTTGCAGATTTTCTATTGCTCAACTCACGAGCCATGCCAAGCCGCTCCCTGGGCTGCATGGGACCCTGGTGGAAGCGAAGCACATGTCGTGCTTAGGGGGGTGATTGTTAGCATTAAGCACGATCAACACCACCGGCACGGGATTACAGCTCACGAAACGTTTTGTCCCTGGGAGACCTCTCTCCCAGGCGGCGGCGGCCAGATCTCATCTCCACCGGCGTGAGCTCTGGGCCCCTCTCCCTCCGCTTGCCGCTCCGGCGGCAGGAGGGGGAGGGAACCTCGTTCCTCCTCCGTTTTGTAGTTTGGGCTTGTCTGCTGTGGTGCGTCGTTGGGGTGGTGGGAGCGGCGCCCGGGCAAATAAATCTGCCTCAACTCCACTCCCACACCGGCGGCGACCTTCACGGCGGCGTCGGAGTTGTTGGCAACGTGTGCTTGTCGATCTTTCAGGTCGGCAGCTTGGTCTTCTCGCCGTTCTTCAGATCTGGCGAGATCTGTTTCTCGACGTGTCACTGGCGTTTGTCGTTGTCCACGACGGCGCTGGGGCCGGGGCGAGGTGGTTCTTCTGGAGCGAATATGTTGGTCCGGAGGTGGTGGATATGCTGTTCTTCTCCGACTTCGTCGATGGGAGGCGGCGTATCTTGGTCCAAGACAGCACGGGGACGTCCCCCGGTCGACGTGCCACAGCGACATGTGCCTCGCTGCTGAGCAGGCCTGTTCATCGACTCACAAAGCCTCGTTGGCGATGGTGCTCTTTTGGATCTTGCAATGGTGGAGGCTCGGCGTCTCTTCTTGCGTTCGTCTCGGCGGCGTTGGAATTGGACGGCGGCCGCTGGCTACGGTGGTTGCAGGAAACACTAGGGATCTTTTGTATTTCTCGATCTTTTAGGATTTTATCTGCAAATTCAGGATAATCATTTTATCCCGGTTTGTCTTTTAGTTTCCACATGTGTTACTTCATGTAACTTGATTTTTGATTAATGAAATATGTGGTTCTCAAAAAAAAAAAAAACACCACCGGCACGGTGTTCGTGTGCGTCGCGGACGTAGCCTCCGTATAGGACTAGAGTTCATATACGAGTAGGTTCGGACGTATGTCTCCGGTTAGAATTAGAAGTCTACATGGAGTAGGATTAGCTGATTACCTGCGTGTATAAAAGCTGAGGCCTACCTTGTACTCTATAACCAGAACCGTGAGTTGAGCAATAGAAAATCTGCAAGGACCGACAAGGTCCTTTGGCGATAATCAGTTTATTGCGTGCGTGCGTTGTGATACTCCAAAGTGGTACTAGCTGAACCGATCAGGCTAGCTTTGGTTTGATATACGTACGTGCATCGCGGAGGAAGAACTACGCGTACATACGTTGTCTCGTCGGAAATCACTTCATCGTCGGTCGTCGGAAAGCACTCGACGGCAGGGGCTGTGCTTGGTATCAGATCGGCGAGAGTACTGCCGGGTCTGGGCCAACAATGCGAGCTTGGTCACTTCAAGGTTGATTGCCGGAAACCACCGAAGCCGAAGGAAAGGGCTCTCATCGCCCAGGAAGGAGATGATGGACCGATGATGCTGATGCTCGAAGTATGCGAGCAGAAGGACGAGGAGGAGCTACCTCCTCCATCACCGGCTACGGAGATTGTGATGGATCACGGTCAACCGTGTGTGGATCACGTGGACAAGCTATGCGACGAAGGTGTCGTCGAGAAGCAACGGAGTGCCCCGTACCCACGTGAAACCAAGGCAAGTGAAGCTTTGGAGCTCGTTCATGGCGATATATGCGGTCCAATTTCACCCGCAACCCCGTCCGGCAATGAGTTCTTCATGCTTGTGGTGGATGATCACAGCCAATACATGTGGATTGTGTTGCTGAAAAGTAAGGATCAAGGTCTACAGGCATTCGAGAAGATCAAGGAAGCTGGAGAGTTCAAGGCGAGGGCGAAGAAATCCCTACGCATAGATCGGGGTGGTGAATTGAAGCATAAGGTGGTGGCCATGGCATGGAGCATGATGGAGAGCAAAGGTTTGCCAGGAAAGTTCTGGGGTGAGGCAGTCAACACGGCTGTTTATTTGCTGAACAGGGCACCAACTAGGAGTATGGTTGGCGGGACTCCGTACGAAGCATGGTACGGACGCAAGCCCTCAGTTGATCATCTTCGCACCTTCGGGTGTGTGGCCCATGTCAAGACGGTGTCCAGCCATAAAAGGAATTTGGCGGATCGGAGTACTCCAATGATCATGACTGGCTATGAAAAAGGCTCGAAAGCATACCGTTTGTGCAATCCCTCGACGAACAAGGTGATTGTCACGTGCGATGTAGTCTTCGAGGAAGACTTATCATGGATTTGGAACTCCACGGAGCCGGATGATACTTTTACTGTGGTTCATAGTGAAGTTGAGCATGCAGATGATCAACCTGGAAAAGACGTGGATGAGTCGAGCGGTACATCGAGTTCATCTACGTCGGAACCTTATGACGCTGGTGCAGAAGCTGAAAACTTGGGACGTCGTTTTGCATGTCCGGCGGGCGCTACGCTTGGTGATGCATCACTAGTCCCATGCAGCCCAGGGAGCGGCTTGGCATGGCTGCCAGGCTCACACGCGTGGGCAGGAGCTCTGCAAGGGAGCATATGCAGCAGCTCAGGAGGTGTTCGGGCTGGTAGTCCAAGCAGGCTAGGAGGGCCGGATGGAGCTCTGCCTGGAGGCCTTGATGCTCAGCCGAGCAATCCAGGTGGGCGGTCAGGCCTGGAGAGGCTCTAGCGCCAGGACATAGTCCAGAAAGGGCGTTGGGACGAGAACCAGAAGCTAGCGTTGAAAGCCACGCTTTGCCAGGAGCTACGTCGCCAGAAGAAGCAGCAAACGGGCAGGCCTCGTGCCCAGCATGTAGGCCAGAAAGGAGCAGCCTTTGCGCTGCACTAATAGAGTCAGAAGAGAGCAATGGTTCAGCTGAATTGGGTGGAGGTAGACCAGTTCAGGCTGCACTAGTTCAGCTGGAAGCAGATATTCCAGTAAGAAGACATACACGTTATGTATGTCTAGAGCTAATGGGTCTAGCTATGCACGAGCTAGCATGTACGTGGATGCATGGCCAAAAGAACCGGCTGGAATCGCATCCATCAGGCAAGGAGCTAGTTGTGCATGTTCCTGTGAATCTCGGGGAGGAAGTACTTCGACGAGATTACAAAGGTGAGTCGCGAAGAAGCGATGTGGGTCCTCAGCCAGCAAATGAAGGATCCACAAGTGAAGAAACAAGTGCGACGTCGGACGCTGAAGAGGCAAGTGAAGAAACAAGTGCGACGTCGGACGCTGAAGAGTATGTCGTGACTTCTCTGACTTCATTGGAGACGAGACGACTACGACCGACACGAGCACGCATACGACGCGTGTTGGACTACTATCCGAAGAAGGAAATTCGGACGGTGAATAATCCGGTGAAGATGAAACGCAAAAAGAAATGCTCATTCATCAAGGAACCGGTGAAGACGGAAGATGCGGACAAGGAAGGTCAGCGTCAAGCCATGGAGAAGCCGACGAAGGTAAAGTCGGTGGCATGGGTGCCACGAGAAACGGCAAAAGCAATGCCGAGGAAGACGCCTGCGAGAAGTAGCTGGCGCATTTGGGACCCAGGTCAAGATGAAGTGCACGTCGTGCTTAGGGGGTGATTGTTAGAAATAAGCACTCCGGCCGCACGACACCGTACACTCGTGTATACGAGAGGTATACGTACAAGTCTAAACCGGTTTGCAACCAGACTAGTTGGGTATTACCGAGTAGGTTTAGAACTTGTAATCTAGTAGGATTGGTGGTGTTGTCTGCGCGTGTATATAAGTACACGGCCAGACCTGTAAGCTGTAGCATCGTGAGTTGAGCAATAGAAAATCTGCAAGGATCGACAAGGTCCTTTGGCGATAATCAGTTTATTGCGTGCGTGCGTTGTGATACTCCAAAGTGGTACTAGCTGAACCGATCAGACTAGCTTTGGTTTGATATACGTACGTCCATCGCGGAGGAAGAACTTCGTGTACGCGCGTCTTGCCGCAACACTTCGTCATCGGTCGTCGGAAAGCACTCGACGGCAGGATTGTTGGCCCAGACCCGGCAGTACTCTCGCCGATCTGATACCAAACACAGCCCTGTACGTCGAGTACTTTCCGACGTAGACGACGAAGCGATTCCGGCGAGACGCGCACGTATCCGCCTAATCCGCTGACCTGCACACCAAGGCAAACAAGCTAGCTAGCCAATCGATTAGAGTCACGTACGTATCAGAAGCTAGCTTCTAGCAACAACACACGCACGCACGAAAACAATCTTTGGCCAGAGGCTCGTATCGAGCCTTGCAATATTATTACTCAATCTCACGGTGCTACAGCTTACAGGTCTGGCCGTGTACTTATATACACGCGCAGACAACACCACCAATCCTACTAGATTACAAGTTCTAAACCTACTCGGTAATACCCAACTAGTCTGGTTGCAAATCGGTTTAGACTTGTACGTATACCTCTCGTATACACGTGGGTACGGGGCACTCCGTTGCTTCTCGACGACACCTTCGTCGCATAGCTTGTCCACGTGATCCACACACGGTTGACCGTGATCCATCACAATCTCCGTAGCCGGTGATGGAGGAGGTAGCTCCTCCTCGTCCTTCTGCTCGCATACTTCGAGCATCAGCATCATCGGTCCATCATCTCCTTCCTGGGCGATGAGAGCCCTTTCCTTCGGCTTCGGTGGTTTCCGGCAATCAACCTTGAAGTGACCAAGCTCGCCGCAGTTATGACATCTTACTTTCTTGATGTCAAACTTCCTCCTCGGCGGAGCGTCGTCTTCGTCCTCCCCTGCGATGTACTTTTTCGCTGGGCGAGAAACTTCTTCATCACTTCCCTTGCTTGATGCTTTGTCGCCTTTCTTCTCTTTAGCGACCACCGCCTGCCACTGGGCACGGGTAAGCATCACGTGCTCTTCCGGTATCACATCACCATAGGTGATCTTCATCCGCTCGTCATGAGCCTTGAACCGTCCAACTAGATCATCCATCGTGAGAGTCTTGAGATCAACGCATTGCTCGATCGCCGAAACAACGGACAAGTAACGCGGCGGCGCCGCGCAAAGGAAACGCCTTACGATCGAGATCTCCTCGAGCTTCTCGTCGAGCGCACGAATCCCATTGACCAATGTAGTGACCCTCGAAGCGAAGGCGTCCACCGTCTCATCTTCTCCCATCTCCAGATTCTCGTACTTCTTCTGCAAGGTTTGTAGGGCCGCCTCGCGGACGCACGCATGACCAAGATTTAGCGTCTTGATCGTCTCCCACGCCTCCTTTGCAGATTTCTTCGAGATCAGGTGCTGCTTCACGTCCATCGGCATCACCGAGCAGATGGCCGTGAGTGCCTGTCGGTCCTTGCGGTACTTCGACGCGCCCTTCTTGAACTCGTCGCCGCCGGGATCGACAGCCTCCCAGATTTCGTTGGACTCGAGCGCCCACATCATCGTGGTCGCCCACACCGTGTAGTTGTCGCGGATGTACTGCGGGTACTGCGTCGACACCGGCGCCGCAACGCCGGAATACTCGCCCACTTCCTTCGTCATGACCTCCCGTTACTAGGAGATCCTCCACGAGGCTCTGATACCAATTGTTGGCCCAGACCCGGCAGTACTCTCGCCGATCTGATACCAAGCACAGCCCTGCCGTCGAGTGCTTTCCGACGACCGATGACGAAGTGTTGCGGCAAGACGCGCGTACACGAAGTTCTTCCTCCGCGATGGACGTACGTATATCAAACAAAAGCTAGTCTGATCGGTTCAGCTAGTACCACTTTAGAGTATCACAACGCACGCACGCAATAAACTGATTATCGCCAAAGGACCTTGTCGATCCTTGCAGATTTTCTATTGCTCAACTCACGGTGCTACAGCTTACAGGTCTGGCCGTGTACTTATATACACGCGCAGACAACACCACCAATCCTACTAGATTACAAGTTCTAAACCTACTCGGTAACACCCAACTAGTCTGGTCAAACGGTTTAGACTTGTCGTATACACGAGTGTACGGTGTCGTGCGGCCGGAGTGCTTATTTCTAACAAGCACTCCGGCCGCACGACACCGTACACTTGTATACGAGAGGTATACGTACAAGTCTAAACCGGTTTGCAACCAGACTAGTTGGGTATTACCGAGTAGGTTTAGAACTTGTAATCTAGTAGGATTGGTGGTGTTGTCTGCGCGTGTATATAAGTACACGGCCAGACCTGTAAGCTACCGTGAGTTGATCAATACAAGAAACCAAGGTGCGATATGCACCTGTGGCTATCGCTTTTGTGTTGTGCGCGTGAGTAGTACTAGCTAGCAGATCACAAGATCGATCAAGCAGGAGCTTGGCTAGCTGGGTCGTACCTCACGGCGGAAGTACTGGCTATCGTACGTGCGTGACGTCTCGTCGGAAATCACTTCATCGTCAGTCGTCGGAAAGTACTCGACGGCAGGGGCTGTGTTTGGTATCAGATCGGCGAGAGTACTGTCCTGCCGTCGAGTACTTTCCGACGACTGACGATGAAGTGATTTCCGACGAGACGTCACGCACGTACGATAGCCAGTACTTCCGCCGTGAGGTACGACCCAGCTAGCCAAGCTCCTGCTTGATCGATCTTGTGATCTGCTAGCTAGTACTACTCACGCGCACAACACAAAAGCGATTAGCCACAGGTGCATATCGCACCTTGGTGTTTTTCCTTGTATTGATTCAACTCACGGTGTTGTTACAAGCCTAGCTATTACATAGATTATATAATACCTAGACTAGCTAACCGACTCGGTGCACAACTCCTAGAGCCATACACATACGTATACTACTCGTACACGTGAGCACACCGTGTCGTCTTCATATCGGAGTGCTTATTCCTAACAATCACCCCCTAAGCACGACATGTGCTTCACTTCGACCTGGGTCCCAAATGCGCCAGCTGCTTCTCGCGGGCGCCTTCCTCGGCATTACTTTCGCCGCTTCTCGTGGAACCCATGCCACCGACTTTACCTTCGCCGGCTTCTTAATGGCTTGACGCCGACCTTCCTTGTCTGCATCTTCCGTCTTCACCGGTTCCTTGATGAACAAACATTTCTTTTTGCGTTTCATCTTCACCGGATTATTCACCGTCCGAATTTCCTTCTTCGGATAGTAGTCCAACACGCGTCGTATGCGTGCTCGCGTCGGTCGTAGTCGTCTCGTCTCCAGCTCAGTCGAAGATAGCACGACATACTCTTCTGTGCCCGACGTCGCACTTGTTTCTCCACTTCTGGATCCTCCAATTCCTAGCTGAGGTTCCACGTCGCTCCCTTGCGACTCACAAATGTGATCTCCCCGAAGTACTTTCTCGTCAAGATTCACACTGACGTACATGCTGCAACTAATAGCAACACTAGCTAGATACTTACCTGATGGACGATGCAAATCCGGCTGATTCTTTTGTCCATCATGCATCCACGTACGTGGAAACTCACCTGTAGCTAGATCAATTAGTTGTAAACATGCATAATGTGGTTGCTTATGTCTCGCTGGGATGTCAACTTCCATCCCGTCTGGTGCAACTTGAGCTGAAATTGCTCTCTCTTCTGGCCTTGACCTTCCTAGCACGTTTGGCAACCCCGCGTTTGAGTTATTGCAGGTTGGGAATACGAAGCCATCAACATCACCTCTAGTTGATGGACTATTTTCTTCCATCTTGCTTGAACTGTCTGGCAGGTCACCACGTGCATCACTTCCTGGATATCCAAGCGCATTCCCTTGCTGACTTGGGTGCCCTCCTTCGATTCTGGATTCTTCTGGGACGTGAGTCCCTGCTGCTTCTGGCCTGGTGTCCTCACGTGGAGCACCTCCTAAGCTTCGGCATTTTTCTGGCCACACGACACACGTTGCTAGGCTGACTGCCTCTAGCACCGGTGGTTCTTCAGATGCATCAGCGTACCTATAAGCCAAAGAGGAATTCTTCCAGTAGTATCGGCCATTTCCCCTACTTTCCTCCACATTTTATCAAGTGGTCATGCTAGCCTGATGCAGTCCCACTCACCCCGGTTTCTTCTGCCGATGAGCCTGCAGGCGGAGCACCTCGTGCAGCTCCCTCCGGCCTGCCAACATCGCTGGACTTAGCCCAAGCTGGGCCTGAGTCGACTTCCACCCGAGCTGTTCTCCCATGCGGCTCTGCTGCTGAGCCTCTGGACTTCGGGCTCCGCGGCGGAGTGCGCCATGGGTCTCCTGGACGACCGCGTGAGCTGCTGCTCGCTGCGAGGCCTCTTGGGCAGCACTTGACTGCTCCATCGCCGGCAGCAGCTGCACACGCCCCAGCGGGCCTGGTCGCGACTTGCCCTGCGTGCGTGTCACCAGCAATATCGCTGGTACTCGCTTTCGCGTTGTCAGGAGATTTTGTTTCCTGATCATCTGCATGCTGCTTAAGTTCACTGTAAACAACAACAGTGAAAATCTCGCCCGGTTCCGTGGAGTTCCAAATCCATGATAAGTCTTCCTCAAAGACTACGTCGCCCTTGATAATCACCTTATTTGTCGAGGGATTGCACAAACGGTACGCTTTAGAGCCTTCTTCATAACCAGTCATGATCATTGGAGTACTCCGATCCGCCAAGTTTCTTTTATGGCCGCACACCGTCTTGACATGCGCCACACACCCGAAAGTGCGAAGATGATCAACCGAGGGCTTCCGTCCGTACCATGCTTCGTACGGAGTCCCACCAACCATACTCCTAGTTGGCGCCCTATTCAGCAAGTAGACAGCCGTGTTGACTGCTTCACCCCAGAACTTTCCTGGCAAGCCTTTGCTCTCCATCATGCTCCGTGCCATGGCCAACACCTTATGCTTCAATTCACCACCCCGATCTATGCGTAGGGACTTCTTCGCCCTTGCCATGACCTCTCCAGCTTCCTTGATCTTCTCGAATGCTTGTAGACCTTGATCCTTACTTTTCAGCAACACAATCCACATGTATTGGCTATGATCATCCACCACAAGCATGAAGAACTCATTGCCGGACGGGGTTGCGGGTGAAATTGGACCGCATATATCGCCATGAACGAGCTCCAAAGCTTCACTTGCCTGATCCGTGGTTTCACGTGGGTACGGGGCACTCCGTAGTTTCTCGACGACACCTTCATCGCATAGCTTGTCCACATGATCCACGCACGGTAGACCGTGATCCGTCACAATCTCCGTAGCCGGTGATGGAGGAGGTAGCTCCTCCTCGTCCTTCTGCTCGCATACTTCGAGCATCAGCATCATCGGTCCATCATCTCCTTCCTGGGCGATGAGAGCCCTTTCCTTCGGCTTTGGTGGTTTCCGGCAATCAACCTTACAGTGACCGAGCTCGCCGCAGTTATGGCATCTTACTTTCTTGATGTCAAACTTCCTCCTCGGCGGAGCGTCGTCCTCGTCTTCCCCTGCGATGTACTTTTTCGCTGGGCGAGAAGCTTCCTTATCACTTCTGCTCGATTCCTTACCGCCCTTCTCTTTGGCGACCACCGCCAGCCACTGGGTACGGGTAAGCATAACGTGCTCTTCCGGTACCACATCACCATAGGTGATCTTCATCCGCTCATCATGAGCCTTGAACCGTCCAACTAGATCATCCATCGTGAGAGTCTTGAGATCAACGCACTGCTCGATTGCCGAAACAACGGACAAGTAACGCGGCGGCACCGCTCGAAGGAAACGCCTTACGATCGAGATCTCCTCGAGCTTCTCGTCGAGCGCGCGAATCCCATTGACCAATGTAGCGACCCTCGAAGCGAAGGCGTCCAGCGTCTCATCTACTCCCATCTCCAGGTTCTCGTACTGCTTCTGCAAGGTTTGTAGGGCCGCCTCGCGGACGCGCTCGTGACCAAGATTTAGCGTCTTGATCGTCTCCCACGCCTCCTTTGCAGATTTCTTCGAGATCAGGTGCTGCTTCACGTCCATCGGCATCACTGAGCAGATGGCCGTGAGTGCCTGTCGGTCCTTGCGGTACATCGGCGCGCCCTTCTTGAACTCGTCGCCGCCGGGATCGACAGCCTCCCAGACTTCGTTGGACTCGAGCGCCCACATCATCGTGGTCGCCCACACCGTGTAGTTGTCACGGATGTACTGCGGATACTGCGTCGACACCGGCGCTGCGGCGCCGGAAGACTCGCCCACTTCCTTCGTCATGACCTCCCGTTACTAGGAGATCCTCCACGAGGCTCTGATACCAATTGTTGGCCCAGACCCGGCAGTACTCTCGCCGATCTGATACCAAACACAGCCCCTGCCGTCGAGTACTTTCCGACGACTGACGATGAAGTGATTTCCGACGAGACGTCACGCACGTACGATAGCCAGTACTTCCGCCGTGAGGTACGACCCAGCTAGCCAAGCTCCTGCTTGATCGATCTTGTGATCTGCTAGCTAGTACTACTCACACGCACAATACAAAAGCGATTAGCCACAGGTGCATATCGCACCTTGGTGTTTTTCCTTGTATTGATTCAACTCACGGTGTTGTTACAAGCCTAGCTATTACATAGATTATATAATACCTAGACTAGCTAACCGACTCGGTGCACAACTCCTAGAGCCATACACATACGTATACTACTCGTACACGTGAGCACACCGTGTCGTCTTCATATCGGAGTGCTTATTCCTAACATCCCATACCCTTTCTCGGGAATGAAAGGGCAGATGAAGTCGATGGTCACAGGCGGATCCAGCTTGAGCAGCGGCGTCCCCTGAGCACGCTCATGGTAGGTGAGCTTGTAGGCGTAGATAGTGCTGTCGCGCAGCATGTAGACGGCTTGGTGCTGCCGGACATATATGCCGCGGCCGTGGATAGGAAGGTAGTCTTCCAACCTTGGTTCTTCGGTGTCGGTGAGCACCGGGGTCCAGCGGCCAGACTTGGTGTTGAAGGTGAGGAAGAGGCCGAAGTTCTGGAAGGAGACGAGGATCTGGTCGGTGTCGGGGAGCACGGCGTAGCCCTGGAGGAAGTAGCCGGACCACGGCGGGCGCTTGTAGTGTATGACAGAGCCGGTGAAGGGGGCGCCGACGTGCTCCCACTGCATGCCGTCGACAAGGCGTCGGGTGACGACGCGGAACGCGTCGATGTCATCGTCTAGCAGGGTGGCGGACAGAGCCCAGACGTAGCCATCGGCGTAGATCGGTATGCAAGGACAAGTCCCTTCAAGCTCCGGCAGAGGCAACTCCTTGGTGTCGTCGGCATGCGGCTGGAGAGTTAGCTGCAGGGCCTGGGGTTGCTCATCGTCGTCGTAGCAGCGCACGACGCAGAGCGAGGAAAAATCGGGAGCCAGGGGTGCGGCGGCAGCTTCGAAGGTGTCCCGTGGCGGCTTGGCTAGGACCATGTTGTGGAAGACGTCGAGCGCGTCGTCGCTCCGGCCGAGGATACGCCCGGACCGCGCCACGCGGAGACGGCTCACCCGTAGGGAGGAGGCGCCGTCGGTGACACCGACGAGCAGCGACCAGGCGGGGCGGCGGTCGGCATCGGGGATGTCGAGGTAGTCAATCCCGGGGGCGATGCGGGTTGTCAGGGAAAAATACAACCAGCGGCATATGCAATCGCGGAAACGGCACACCACCTCCCGCTTCTCCGCCGTCAGCAACGCATCAACCTCCCTCTCCACCGTGAGCAACTCATGATGGCAATTTTATCCACGAATCTGGGTATCCACGGATATTCGACCCGCCGGGCACGGGTATGGAGGATTGGTTGTGTCCATGGATTTCATGGGGCGGATATCCGATAATTAATGGAGCGGGCACGGGTAGAGCTTTTACTCCATGGATATTCGATGGATATCCAACTAACATGTGGGACCCACATGTCAGCGACACATGCGATTTTACCTACGATTGGCTGTCCTTTTTAGGCCCATATCACCAAACACTTAATTTAAGCCTTAATGATTTTATACTCTAAATAATCACGGCCTTGTGCTGGTAGGGCTTCCACCGGCCGCATTGACTGTGGATCTTCGTTGATTGCTCCGCCTCCTCGGTAATGTGATATATTGTTGCTTTGATATTCCTATGAATTTTCAACATAATTACGGTTGAAATGCTATTGAAATAATGTCGAAATGCTGCCAAAATATTCATGTTAGCTTATTATTGATGAAATTCAAGTGAAATATTGTTGAAATGGTACTCAAATTTTATGGGCATGGATATCCATGGATATCCAGGTATCCATCGGATTTGGATTTGGGCGGCATCCATGCCCACGGATACTTTCGTGGGTGGAGCAGAGCGAGGCTGATGGATTTGGGCATGGATCTGGTTTTCCTATATCCGTCCAAACCCACTCCATTGCCATCCTTATGAGCAACGCATCAACCTCCCTCTCCGCCGCCAGCATCGATCTAGGGTTAGGACCTGTTTCGCAGGAGGCGTGTCTTGACCGGGTTGTGCGTGTATTTTCCAGGAACACGTGACACCTGTTTTGTTGTAAGCCCAAGAAATTACTCCCAGAAGAAAAATCGGGTCTAAGGATGGCAATGGAGTGGGTTTGGACGGATATAGGAAAACCAGATCCATGCCCAAATCCATCAGCCTCGCTCTGCCCCACCCACGAAAGTATCCGTGGGCATGGATGTCGCCCCAAATCCAAATCCGATGGATACCTGGATATCCATGGATATCCATGCCCATAAAATTTGAGTACCATTTCAACAATATTTCACTTGAATTTCATCAATAATAAGCTAACATGAATATTTTGGCAGCATTTCGACATTATTTCAATAGCATTTCAACCGTAATTATGTTGACAATTCATAGGAATATCAAAGCAACAATATATCACATTACCGAGGAGGCGGAGCAATCAACGAAGATCCACAGTCAATGCGGCCGGTGGAAGCCCTACCAGCACAAGGCAGTTCGTGATTATTTAGAGTATAAAATCATTAAGGCTTAAATTAAGTGTTTGGTGATATGGGCCTAAAAAGGACAGCCAATCGTAGGTAAAATCGCATGTGTCGCTGACATGTGGGTCCCACATGTTAGTTGGATATCCATCGAATATCCATGGAGCAAAAGCTCTGCCCGTGCCCGCTCCATGAATTATCGGATATCCGCCCCATGAAATCCATGGACACAACCAATCCTCCATACCCGTGCCCGGCGGGTCGAATATCCGTGGATACCCAGATCCGTGGATAAAGTTGCCATCATGAATCGGGTCAAACTCGAAGCGAACGGAGACATGACCTCCCCCGTTTTACTTGCATTTCTACGGCTAATGCTGATTGCCTGAATAGATCATAACTTAAACCTAAATGTCAAGAAATTTTAGAGATTACAAGAGTATTTTCTAGCTTTATCATTTTTTTGGGTACTTTAGCATTTCATTAATTGGCCGGGATACTAATCAAGCAGCTCACTACTGTGCTAAACAAGCTAGATCGGATAGGAGAAGATGCATGTGGATAAACTATAACCCAGGTTTTTTTTTTCTAATACTCTTTGGAGTGATTGTAATCCTATCATTTGATTAATGAAGTTTCTTATTCGCAAAAAAAAAAACTCTAGCGCGCATGGATGACACGGACGCTCGCCCCCACCACCGATGCGGCGATCCCCTGAGGTCCTGTTCGGCAGGGTTTTTTTTTTTAAGTTTTGGAGTGTATTAACCTTGGGGGTTTTGGTGAAACCACTTGCTTCACCCAAAACACTTCTTCCAGCCCCAATCCCCTTCCACCTCATTCCCCTTCTGAAGTTGGATAGTGCTTCGGTGACTTTGCTAGGCCCCAAAGTCAGTGACTTTGAGTCACTTACAAGTGGGTCAAGTGGGGCCCACATAATGAAGGGTCCACATGTCAGTCACCCAAAGTCACGGCAAAGTCAGCCTAGCAAAGTCACCGAAGCTCAATCATCTGAAGTTATGCTGTTGAGCATGCAGGGATAATACACTTGTTTTCTATTCAATAAAAATCTAATTTTAAAAAAAGACTTTCAGCAACATGGTAGCTGAAGTACATGAAAGAACATATACTTCTTGTCGATGAATTACACTAACTCACTAGCTAGATCTCATCAGTAAAAAAAACTGAGGCTGCTTGCCAATAATACACACTTCACAATCACTTGTTGATGCAACAAGTACAGGAGAAGATCTCATAAGTTTGTCACAACCAGACTGCTGGCATTTTAATTCATCAGTTTACTTAAGTTAAAGAAGCAGCAGAGAGTAGTACTCGTTTTCACAGACATACTAGAAGCAATCCCATCATCCAAACAAGAATTTAGGTATTCCAGCTGAATCAAACAATCACAGTTTATCGTTGAATCATGTAACTAGCAATGGATGATAAGCAATAAACAGTGCACACCAAGTGCAAATTGCGGATCTCCGAGCCATCACATAGAACATGGAGTGCCCCGCCAGCAGCCTTGACTTTAGCAACCTCATTCTAAAAGAAGAACAACACAAGTAAATTATTACAAAATAAGCCATTCACAGTGCACAACTTTAATATGCATAGAAAAAGAATGACTATCGGGTAATGAGTAATTGAGCTCAAAACTTAAAGAACACACTTCTATTGTTACCAGTAACAAAACGGAAAGCGATAACATGAACGAATTCATGTCTGAACACCGATGGTATTGTCCACAAGAATACATGATAGCATAATACACTAAATTCATTGCTACATGAACTGGTACTTGTATTGCATAGAACGGGAGTTATGAACAGGAAAATACGATAAATGTGTGTACTAGAAATGACAAAGAGACTGACTATCGCAAGAAAAGTCTTTCACACAAATGGCTAACTATGGCTAGAGCGACACAATCAATACCAACCAAAATGAAATGCATGTGGACCTGTCATGATCCCCAGGCTGCAATTTGAATTTAGAAACCTTCGGTGGCTATTAAAAATGATCAAACGAGATAGCACATGTCAATTAATAATCGTGGATTGGAGGAAGCACAAGGACAGTACACATCAGGGAGAGATGCACAAGCAAGGGTGACATAAGAATTAGATGATGAATAAAATGTGACTGACCCATTGTAGCCATAATAAGCAAAGAATTATGATGGATTAAAGAGGCAAACACTGTGGCCTTTAATTAGGCAGAGGCGTACCTATCTGACATTTAAGCCAAGCGAGAGCACTTCCATCTTTCTCTGCAACAACATTGATGAAAATCTCGCAATTTTTCGCACATTTGAAGATACCATAGCATTTGACTTTTAAATCCACTGTGACCCCTGTAGATATTCATAGCATAGAAAACAAAATATTCCTACCACAAGAACGAATAACAAGCCAAGATCTAATCTAGTAGATGGTACCAACGAGGTGAAGACCAACATACCCTCGAAGATCACTAAGCGTTAACGAGATAAATCTTGTGGTTGATGTAGTCGATCACTTGCCGCTTTCAAAAGCGCGTAGAAGAACTTGACAGTGTCACAATAGGGCAACACCTCCGCACTCGGTCACACGTACGGTTTTGATGATGACGTCCTTCTCCCCGTTCTAGCGGGCAGCGGATGTAGTAGATCCTCCTCGAAATCCTGCCAGCACAACAGCGTGGTGACGGTGGTGGTGGAGATCTCCGGCAGGGCTTCGCCGTAAGCAATGCGGGAGAGAGAGAGAGGATGGAGTAGCTAGGGTTTGGGAGAGGGGGGCACTTGGGGCGCCGGCCTTGGGTACCCTTGGTGTTGCGAATGGCTTGTTGTGGCCTGCCCCCTCCCCTCTCCTCCTCTTTATATAGGTGGAACCTCTAGGGTTGCCCCAAAACCACTTTGGAGTCCAACTCCAAAACTTACCATAATGGGGAAACCTAGGTCAAGTGAGATTGCTCCCTTTCCTTGCTCCTTGGCCGGCCAAGGTGGTGGAGTCCACCATGGAGTCCACCTTCCCTCTTGGTTGGCCGGCTAGGGTTGGTGGAGTCCATCCGGGACTCCACCTTCCATAGTGATTTATTCCGGATGTTTCTAGAACTTTCTAGTACCTTCCATAAATGCACCGGATCATTCCTAAACTTGGAAAGTGACTTCCTATATATGAATCTTGTTCTCCGGACTGTTCTAGAACTCCTCGTGATGTCTTGGATCCCTTCCGAGGCTCCGAACAATATTCGAACTCCATTCCATATTCCATATCTACTTAAAACAATATCGAACCTTAAGTGTGTCACTCTGCGGTTCGTGAACTGTGCAGACATGATTGAGACTCTTCCCCGATCAATAACTAATAGCAGGATCAGGAGATCCATAATAGCTCCCACATATTTAACGATGACTTCGTGATCGAAAGAACCATTTACATATGATACCAATTCCCTTTGTCTCGCGATATTTTACTCATCCAAAGTTTGATCGTCAGTATCTCTATACCTAGTTCAACCTCGTTACCGATAAGTATTATGTACTCGTACCGTGATATGATATCCCTTGTGAGCCAGTAACATGATTGCAAGCTAGTTGGATGTCATTTCACCGAGAGGGCCCAGGGTATATCTATCCGTCATTTGGATGGACAAATCCCACAATTGATCCACGTGCGTCAACCCTATACTTTTCGAACACTTAATGCCACCTTTATAACAACCCATTTACGAAGTATTGTTTAGTTTCATCAAAGCATCCATATAGTTTATGTGATTTACATGATCTCATGGTCGAAGGATTAGGTTACTATGTATCTTTAAAGCTTGAAGCACAACGAACTAAATGACTTGATCATATGATAAGCTTACTATTGGTGTATGTCCATCACATCATTCACCTAATGATATGATCTTGTTGTTAATAACATTCAATGTTCATGATCATGAAACTATGATCATTTATTAATCAACAAGCTAGTTTAACAAGAGGCTTACTAGGGACTCTTTTATGTTTACAAAACACACAAGTATTAATGTTTCTGGTTAATAAAATTATAGCATGGAATGCAAACATTTATCATAAACACAAAGATATAATAATAACTATTTTATTATTGCCTCTTGGGCATATCTCCAACAACCCGTTTCAAGTTTCTCAACTCTGCCATGCATCTGGTAATTGAGAACTCCACTGTATCATCCTTGTTGCTTTCTTTTTATTTGATGTCAACAAATCTATTCATCGCTCCTACTAAAGCATCTCCACTACTCTTATTGGGCTTCTTAGGACTTCGCTTGGGCTTCTTAGGAATCTTCAGCCTCTCTTTTGCAACACCAACACCACTTGTGGAATCATCTCTTTCAGAAGTCGCAACTTGATCCAAAATTTGGAAATCCTCATCTATAGGCACCACCTTCTCCAACTCTCTTTCATCATCATGATCACCATCACTTTCTATAGTTGTGATTTCCTTCTCATCTCTCTCTGATGGCTCGGCCATAGACGTGAAGTTGAGGTTCCCCTCTGCAATTCGACCTATAAAAAAGGATGTGAGCAACCAAGTGATACGTCTCCAACGTATCGATAATTTCTTATGTTCCATGCCACATTATTGATGTTATCTACATGTTTTATGCACACTTTATGTCATATTCGTGCATTTTCTGGAACTAACCTATTAACAAGATGCCAAGATGCCAGTTGCTGTTTTCTGCTGTTTTTGGTTTCAGAAATCCTAGTAACGAAATATTCTCGGAATTGGACGAAATCAACGCCTGGGGTCCTATTTTGCCACGAAGCTTCCGAAGACCGAAGAGGAGACGGGGCCATGATGTCTACGTTCCCCTCCTTTCCTGTAGAGTGTTGGGCCTCCAAGAGCGAGGTTTGTAGAACAGCAGCAAGTTTTCCTTAAGTGGATCACCCAAGGTTTATCGAACTCGGGAGGAAGAGGTCAAAGATATCCCTCTCATGCAACCCTGCAATCACAAAGCAAGAAGTCTCTTGTGTCCCCAACACACCTAATAGGTGCACTAGTTCGGCGAAGAGATAGTGAAATACAGGTATGAATAAGTATGAGCAGTAGCAACGGTGCCAGAAAATAGCTTGCTGGCGTGTAGTTGATGGTGGTAGTATTGCAGCAGTAGTAACGCAGTAAAACAAACAAGCAGCGATAGCGTATTTAGGAACAAGGCCTAGGGATTACACTTTCACTAGTGGACACTCTCAACATTGATCACATAACATAATAGATAAATGCATACTCTACACTTTTGTTGGATGATGAACACATTGCGTAGGATTACACGAACCCTCAATGCCGGAGTTAACAAGCTCCACAATTTGTTCATATTTAAGTAACCTTGTAGTGTAAGATAGATCAACAGACTAAACCAAGTACTAACATAGCATTCACACTGTCACCTTCATGCATATGTAGGAGGAATAGATCACATCAATATTATCATAGCAATAGTTAACTTCGCAATCTACAAGAGATCATGATCATAGCATAAACCAAGTACTAACACGGTGCACACACTGTCACCTTTACACACGTGCAGGAGGAATAAAACTACTTTAATAACATTGCTAGAGTAGCACATAGATAAATTGTGATACAAACTCATATGAATCTCAATCATGTAAGGCAGCTCATGAGATTATTGTATTGAGGTACATGGGAGAGATGAACCACATAGCTACTGCAGCCCCGAGCCTCGATGGAGAACTACTCCTCCTCATGGGAGCAGCAGTGGTGATGGAGATGGCGGTGGAGATGGCAGCGGTGTCGATGGAGAAGCCTTCCGGGGCACTTCCCCGCTCCGGCAGCGTGCCGGAACAGAGACTCCTGTCCCCCAGATCTTGGCCTCGCGATGGCGGCGGCTCCGGAAGGTTTCTGTGGTTTTCGTCGAACGTATCGGGGTTTTCGATCCAGGGGCTTTATATAGGCGAAGAGGCGGCGCAGGAGGGTCGAAGGGCGACGACACCATAGGCGGCGCGGGGGCCTGGGCCGCGCCGGCCTATGGTCCGGGCCCCGTGCCCCCTCCGGGTCCTTCCGGGTGTTGGATGCTTCCGGTGAAAATAGGAACTTGGGCGTTGATTTCGTCCGATTCGAGAATATTTCGTTACTAGGATTTAAACCAAAAACAGCAGAACAGAACTGGCACTTCGGCATCTTGTTAATAGGTTAGTTCCAGAAAATGCACGAATATGACATAAAGTGTGCATAAAACATGTAGATAACATCAATAATGTGGCATGGAACATAAGAAATTATCGATACGTCGAGACGTATCAGCATCCCAAGCTTAGTTCTGCTCGTCCGAGCAGGTAAAACGATAACACAGATAATTTCTGGAGTGACATGCCATCATAATCTTGATCATACTATTTGTAAAGCATATGTAGTGAATGCAGCGATCAAAACAATGTATATGACATGAGTAAACAAGTGAATCATAAAGCAAAGACTTTTCATGAATAGCACTTCAAGACAAGCATCAATAAGTCTTGCATAAGAGTTAACTCATAAAGCAATAATTCAAAGTAAAGGCATTGAAGCAACACAAAAGAAGATTAAGTTTCAGCGGTTGCTTTCAACTTGTAACATGTATATCTCATGGATATTGTCAACATAGAGTAATATAATAAGTGCAATAAGCAAGTATGTAGGAATCAATGCACAGTTCACACAAGTGTTTGCTTCTTGAGGTGGAGAGAAATAGGTGAACTGACTCAACATTGAAAGTAAAAGAATGGTCCTCCATAGAGGAAAAGCATCGATTGCTATATTTGTGCTAGAGCTTTGATTTTGAAAACATGAAACAATTTTGTCAACGGTAGTAATAAAGCATATGGATCATGTAAATTATATCTTATAAGTTGCAAGCCTCATGCATAGTGTACCAATAGTGCCCGCACATTGTCCTAATTAGCTTGGACTACCTGGATTATCACCGCAATACATATGCTTTAACCAAGTATCACAAAGGGGTACCTCTATGCCGCTGTACAAAGGTCTAAGGAGAAAGCTCGCATTTGGATTTCTCGCTTTTGATTATTCTCAACTTAGACATCCATACCGGGACAACATAGACAACAGATAATGGACTCCTCTTTTAATGCTTTAAGCATTCAACAACAATTAATTCTTTTCTCATTAGAGATTTGAGGATGTTTGTCCAAAACTGAAACTTCCACCATGGATCATGGCTTTAGTTAGCGGCCCAATGTTCTTCTCTAACAATATGCATGCTCAAACCATTCAACTCAGTGTAGATCGCCCTTACTTCAGACAAGACGAACATGCATAGCAACTCACATGAAATTCAACAATGAAAAGTTGATGGCGTCCCCGAAACATGGTTATCGCACAACAAGCAACTTAATAAGAGATAAAGTGCATAATTACATATTCAATTCCACAATAGTTTTTAAGCTATTTGTCCCATGAGCTATATATTGCAAAGGTGAATGATGGAATTTTAAAGGTAGCACTCAAGCAATTTACTTTGGAATGGCGGAAAATACCATGTAGTAGGTAGGTATGGTGGACACAAATGGCATAGTGGTTGGCTCAAGTATTTTGGATGCATGAGAAGTATTCCCTCTCGATACAAGGTTTAGGCTAGCAAGGCTTATTTGAAACAAACACAAGGATGAACCGGTGCAGCAAAACTCACATAAAAGACATATTGAAAACATTATAAGACTCTACACCGTCTTCCTTGTTGTTCAAACTCAATACTAGAAATTATCTAGACCTTAGAGAAACCAAATATGCAAACCAAATTTTAGCATGCTCTATGTATTTCTTCATTAATGGGTGCAAAGCATATGATGCAAGAGCTTAAACATGAGCACAACAATTGCCAAGTATCACATTACCCAAGACATTTATAGCAATTACTACATGTATCATTTTCCAATTCCAACCATATAACAATTTAACGAAGGAGAAACTTCGCCATGAATACTATGAGTAGAAACCGAGGACATACTTGTCCATATGCTACAGCGGAGCGTGTCTCTCTCCCATAAAGTGAATGCTAGGATCCATTTTATTCAAACAAAACAAAAACAAAAACAAACCGACGCTCCAAGAAAAAGCACATAAGATGTGATGGAATAAAAATATAGTTTCAGGGGAGGAACCTGATAATGTTGTCGATGAAGAAGGGGATGCCTTGGGCATCCCCAAGCTTAGACGCTTGAGTCTTCTTAATATATGCAGGGGTGAACCACCGGGCATCCCCAAGCTTAGAGCTTTCACTCTCCTTGATCATGTTGCATCATACTCCTCTCTTGATCCTTGAAAACTTCCTCCACACCAAACTCGAAACAACTCATTAGAGGGTTAGTGCACAATATAAATTAACATATTCAGAGGTGACACAATCATTCTTAACACTTCTGGACATTGCATAATGCTACTGGACATTAATGGATCAAAGAAATTCATCCAACATAGCAAAAGAGGCAATGCGAAATAAAAGACAGAATCTGTCAAAACAGAACAGTTCGTATTGACGAATTTTAAAATGGCACCAGACTTACTCAGATGAAAATGCTCAAATTGAATGAAAGTTGCGTACATATCTGAGGATCATGCACGTAAATTGGCTTAATTTTCTGAGCTACCTACAGGGAGGTGGACCCAGATTCGTGACAGCAAAGAAATCTGGAACTGCGCAGTAATCCAAATCTAGTACTTACTTTTCTATCAACGGCTTAACTTGGCACAACAAAACACAAAACTAAGATAAGGAGAGGTTGCTACAGTAGTAAACAACTTCCAAGACATAAATATAAAACAAAATACTGTAGCAAAATAACACATGGGTTATCTCCCAAGAAGTTCTTTCTTTATAGCCATTAAGATGGGCTCAGCAGTTTTAATGATCTCATAAGAAATAGTATTTGAAGCAAAAGAGAGCATCAAGAGGCAAATTCAAAACACATTTAAGTCTAACATGCTTCCTATGCATAGGAATCTTGTAAATAAACAAGTTCATGAAGAGCAAAGTAACAAGCATAGGAAGATAAAACAAGTATAGCTTGAAAAATTTCAGCACATAGAGAGGCATTTTAGTAACATGAAAATTTCTACAACCATATTTTCCTCTCTCATAATAACTTTCAGTAGCAACATGAGCAAACTCAACAATATATCTATCACATAAAGCATTCTTATCACGAGTCTCATGCATAAAATTATTACTCTCCACATAAGCATAGTTATTCTTATTAATTGTAGTAGGAGCAAATTCAACAAAGTAGCTATCATTATTATTCTCATCAAGTGTTGGAGGCATAGTATAATCACAACAAAATTTACTCTCCATAGTAGGCGGCACTAAAAGACCAATATCATTATAATCATCATAAATAGGAGGCAAAGTATCATCAAAGAAAATTTTCTCCTCAATGCTTGGGGGACTAAAAAGATCATGCTCATCAAAACCAGCTTCCCCAAGCTTAGAACTTTCTATATTATTATCAACAATGGTGTTCAAAGCATTCATACTAATATTACTACCAGCATGCAAATAAGATTCCATAGGTTTTTTAATTTTCGCATCAAACAATCCATGTTTTAAATCAGGAAATAGAATAAGAAGATCATTCTTGTCCATTATGCCAAACTAGTGTAAACAAGAAACAAAAAGATGCAATTGCAGGATCTAAAGGAAATAGCCTTGAGTACTTACAATAGCTTGGTAGCCGAGGTCGGAGTGTGAGTACCTTTTACCTTTCCTCCCCGGCAACGGCGCCGAAAAAGTGCTTGATGTCTACGTTCCCCTCCTTTCCTGTAGACAGTGTTGGCCTCCAAGAGAGAGGTTTGTAGAACAGCAGCAAGTTTTCCTTAAGTGGATCACCCAAGGTTTATCGAACTCAGGAGGAAGAGGTCAAAGATATCCCTCTCATGCAACCCCGCAACCACAAAGCAAGAAGTCTCTTGTGTCCCCAACACACCTAATAGGTGCACTAGTTCGGCGAAGAGATAGTGAAATACGGGTGGTATGAATAAGTATGAGCAGTAGCAACGGTGCCGAAAATAGCTTGCGGCGTGTAGTTGATGGTGGTAGTATTGCAGCAGTAGTAACGCAAAAGTAAACAAGCAGCGATAGCGATATTTAGGAACAAGGCCTAGGGATTACACTTTCACTAGTGGACACTCTCAACATTGATCACATAACGAATAGATAAATGCATACTCTACACTTTTGTTGGATGATGAACACATTGCGTAGGATTACACGAACCCTCAATGCCGGAGTTAACAAGCTCCACAATTTGTTCATATTTAAGTAACCTTGTAGTGTAAGATAGATCAACAGACTAAACCAAGTACTAACATAGCATGCACACTGTCACCTTCATGCATATGTAGGAGGAATAGATCACATCAATATTATCATAGCAATAGTTAACTTCGCAATCTACAAGAGATCATGATCATAGCATAAACCAAGTACTAACACGGTGCACACACTGTCACCTTTACACACGTGCAGGAGGAATAAAACTACTTTAATAACATTGCTAGAGTAGCACATAGATAAATTGTGATACAAACTCATATGAATCTAAATCATGTAAGGCAGCTCATGAGATTATTGTATTGAGGTACATGGGAGAGATGAACCACATAGCTACCGGTACAGCCCCGAGCCTCGATGGAGAACTACTCCTCCTCATGGGAGCAGGCGGTGGTGATGGAGATGGCGGTGGAGATGGCAGCGGTGTCGATGGAGAAGCCTTCCGGGGCACTTCCCGCTCCGGCAGCGTGCCGAACAGAGACTCCTGTCCCCCAGATCTTGGCCTCGCGATGGCGGCGGCTGGAAGGTTTCGTGGTTTTGTCGAACGTATCGGGGTCTTCGATCCGGGGCTTTATATAGGCGAAGAGGCGGCGCAGGAGGGTCGAAGGGCGACGACACCAGGGCGGCGCGGCCGGGGCCTGGGCCGCGCCGGCCTATGGTCCGGGCCCCGTGCCCCCTCTGGTCCTTCCGGGTGTTGGATGCTTCGGTGAAAATAGGAACTTGGGCGTTGATTTCGTCCGATTCGAGAATATTTCGTTACTAGGATTTCTGAAACCAAAAACAGAAAACAGGAACGGCACTTCGGCATCTTGTTAATAGGTTAGTTCCGAAAATGCACGAATATGACATAAAGTGTGCATAAAATATGTAGATAACATCAATAATGTGGCATGGAACATAAGAAATTATCGATACGTCGAGACGTATCAGCCCACGAGGTGCCCAAACCCTAGGCGGCGCGGCCCCCTTGGCCGCGCGGCCTGTGGTGTGGGGCCCTCGTGCCCCTCTGACTTGCCCTTCCGCCTACTTAAAGCCTCCGTCGCGAAACCCCCGTGCCGAGAGCCACGATACGGAAAACCTTCCGAGACGCCGCCATCGCCGATCCCATCTCGGGGGATCCGGAGATCGCCTCCGGCACCTGCCGGAGAGGGGAATCATCTCCGGAGGACTCTACGCGCCATGGTCGCCTCCGGAGTGATGTGTGAGTAGTCTACCCTGGACTATGGGTCCATAGCGGTAGCTAGATGGTTGTCTTCTCCCCATTATGCTTCATTGTCGGATCTTGTGAGCTGCCTAACATGATCAAGATCATCTATCTGTAATTCTATATGTTGCATTTGTTGGGATCCGATGAATAGAGAATACTTGTTATGTTGATTATCAAAGCTATGTCTATGTGTTGTTTATGATCTTGCATGCTCTCCGTTACTAGTAGATGCTCGCCAAGTAGATGCTTGTAACTCCAAGAGGGAGTATTTATGCTCGATAGTGGGTTCATGTCTCCGTGAATCGGGAAGTGACAGAAATCTCTAAGATTATGGATGTCTTGTGCCACTAGGGATAAAACATTGGTGCTATGTTCGAGGATATAGTCACCGATTACATTACGCGCAATACTTAATGCAATTGTCGTTGTTAGCAACTTAATACCGGAGGGGGTTCGGATGATAACTTTGAAGGTGGACTTTTAGGCATAGATGCATGGGATAGCGGTCTATGTACTTTGTCATAATGCCCAATTAAATCTCACTATACTCATCATAATATGTATGTGCATGGTCATGCCCTCTTTATTTGTCAATTGCTCAACTGTAATTTGTTCACCCAACATGCTGTTTATCTTATGGGAGAGACACCTTTAGTGAACTGTGGACCCCGTCCAATTCTCTATACTGAAATACAATCTGCTGCAATACTGTTCTACTATTTTCTGCAAACAATCATTTTCCACACAATACGGTTAATCCTTTGTTACAGCAAGCCGTGAGATTGACAACCTCACGTTTCGTTGGGGCAAAGTACTTTGGTTGTGTGTGCGGGTTCCACGTTGGCGCCGGAATCCCTGGTGTTGCGCCGCACTACATCCCGCCGCCATCAACCTTCAACGTGCTTCTTGGCTCCTCCTGGTTCGATAAACCTTGGTTTCTTTCGAGGAAAACTTGCTGTGTGCGCATCATACCTTCCTCTTGGGGTTCCCAACGAACGTGTGAGTTACACGCCATCAAGATCTTTTTCTGGCGCCGTTGCCGGGGAACGAAGAAAAGTTACACCACAAAGATTTTAACTCCCACGTCAACAGCTCTTTTTCTAGCGCCGTTGCCGGGAGATCACGCTGCAAGGGAGTCTCCACATCCCAATCTATTTACTTTGTTTTTGTCTTGCTTAGTTTTATTTACTACTTTGTTTGCTGCACTAAATCAAAATACAAAAAAATTAGTTGCTAGTTTTACTTTATTTGCTATCTTGTTTGCTATATCAAAAACACAAAAAAATTAGTTACTTGCATTTACTTTATCTAGTTTGCTTTATTTACTGTCTTGCACTCTACATTAAAAATACAAATAAAATTAGTTACTTTTGTTACCATGTCTAGCTCTGAACCTGTTACTTCTTCGCCTGAAGAATTAGTCTTCACTTTTAAACAAGGGGATGAGGAGAGTTTTAAGGATGCTTGGTCTAGAATTTTTACTTCTTATCGTAAAACTGAACCTCAAATGACTCTAAGTTTGCTCCTTAGTAATTTTTATTTTGGTCTTATGATTCGCTATAGATATGCTTTGGATGCTTTAGTGGGAGGAGATTTCCTTCATTGCAATGGGGATCAAGCTTTTAATGCCATAAAGAAGTTGGTTGCATCACATGATTCAACTAATAACTTTGATTCAGCCCTCACTAGCATTTATAATAGATTAAACAATCTCGAGATAAGTACATCTCGCTTGGATGACAACTATTGCCATGTTCGTAATCGTCTTGAACAAGTTTTAGTGAACTCTAAACTTTCATTATGGGATCCTACTGTTAAAATTGTTATCGGTGATCGAACTCTTCGTGCCAACTGTGATATTATGTCTGAATTTTGCCTTATACCTGAGAGCATTTATAAATCTTTGAAACTTTGGGGAGTCGATAAAGGAGGAGAAGAAATAACTCTCATTGATAACTCTGTTATAATTCCTAAGGGAATAGCCGCAGGTGTGCATACAACCATTTTTGGAAGAACAATATCCATTGATTATCTTGTTATTGAATGTGTAGGGACAGGAAAAATCACACTCGGAAGATCCCTGCTGAAACTATTGGGAGCAGTCATTGATGTGGGAGAAGGCACCCTGAAATTCACCTCTACACCGGGGGGAAATCATATATTTCCTAAATCAAAGGGAAAGAAAAACAATAAGAAAGGTAAGGGAAAAGCCCAAGGTAAGGTTGACACACCATCTCTTGATAATACTTGATACACACTTTCTGCGCCTAGCGTTAAAGAAAAGCGCTTATGGGAGACAACCCATGGTTTTTACCTACAGTACTTGGTTTTTATTTTGTGTCTTGGAAGTTGTTTACTACTGTAGCAACCTCTCCTTATCTTAGTTTAGTGTTTTGTTGTGCCAAGTAAAGTCGTTGATAGAAAAGTTCATACTAGATTTGGATTACTGCGCAGAAACAGATTTCTTTGCTGTCACGAATCTGGGCTGTTTTCTCTGTAGGTAACTCAGAAAATTATGCCAATTTACGTGAGTGATCCTCAGATATGTACGCAACTTTCATTCAATTTGAGCATTTTCATTTGAGCAAGTCTGGTGCCTCGATAAAATTCGTCAATACGAACTGTTCTGTTTTGACAGATTCTGCCTTTTATTTCGCATTGCCTCTTTTGCTATGTTGGATGAATTTCTTTGATCCATTAATGTCCAGTAGCTTTATGCAATGTCCAGAAATGTTAAGAATGATTGTGTCACCTCTGAACATGTTAATTTTTATTGTCGCTAACCCTCTAATGAGTTGTTCTAAGTTTGGTGTGGAGGAAGTTTTCAAGGATCAAGAGAGGAGTATGATGCAACATGATCAAGGAGAGTGAAAGCTCTAAGCTTGGGGATGCCCCGGTGGTTCACCCCTGCATATTCTAAGAAGACTCAAGCGTCTAAGCTTGGGGATGCCAAAGGCATCCCCTTCTTCATCGACAACATTATCAGGTTCCTCCCCTGAAACTATATTTTTATTCCATCACATCTTATGTGCTTTGCTTGGAGCGTCGGTTTGTTTTTATTTTTGTTTTGTTTGAATAAAATGGATCCTAGCATTCACTTTATGGGAGAGAGACACGCTCCGCTGTAGCATATGGACAAGTATGTCCTTAGCTTCTACTCATAGTATTCATGGCGAAGTTTCTTCTTCGTTAAATTGTTATATGGTTGGAATTGGAAAATGATACATGTAGTAATTTGCTATAATGTTTTGGGTAATGTGATACTTGGCAATTGTTGTGCTCATGTTTAAGCTCTTGCATCATATGCTTTGCACCCATTAATGAAGAAATACATAGAGCATGCTAAAATTTGGTTTGCATATTTGGTTTCTCTAAGGTCTAGATAATTTCTAGTATTGAGTTTGAACAACAAGGAAGACGGTAGAGTCTTATAATGTTTTCAATATGTCTTTTATGTGAGTTTTGCTGCACCGGTTCATCCTTGTGTTTGTTTCAAATAAGCCTTGCTAGCCTAAATCTTGTATCGAGAGGGAATACTTCTCATGCATCCAAAATACTTGAGCCAACCACTATGCCATTTGTGTCCACCATACCTACCTACTACATGGTATTTTCCGCCATTCCAAAGTAAATTGCTTGAGTGCTACCTTTAAAATTCCATCATTCACCTTTGCAATATATAGCTCATGGGACAAATAGCTTAAAAACTATTGTGGTATTGAATATGTAATTATGCACTTTATCTCTTATTAAGTTGCTTGTTGTGCGGTAACCATGTTCACTGGGGACGCCATCAACTATTCATTGTTGAATTTCATGTGAGTTGCTATGCATGTTCGTCTTGTCTGAAGTAAGAGCGATCTACCACCTTATGGTTAAGCATGCATATTGTTAGAGAAGAACATTGGGCCGCTAACTAAAGCCATGATCCATGGTGGAAGTTTCAGTTTTGGACATATATCCTCAATCTCAAATGAGAAAATTATTAATTGTTGTTACATGCTTATGCATAAAAGAGGAGTCCATTATCTGTTGTCTATGTTGTCCCGGTATGGATGTCTAAGTTGAGAATAATCAATAGCGAGAAATCCAATGCGAGCTTTCTCCTTAGACCTTTGTACAGGCGGCATAGAGGTACGATGGCGTGTATTTCACACGTTCGTTGGGCAACCCCAAGAGGAAGGTATGATGCGCACAGCAGCAAGTTTTCCCTCAGAAAGAAACCAAGGTTTATCGAACCAGGAGGAGCCAAGAAGCACGTTGAAGGTTGATGGCGGCGGGATGTAGTGCGGCGCAACACCGGATTCCGGCGCCAACGTGGAACTGCACAACACAACCAAAGTACTTTGCCCCAACGAAACAGTGAGGTTGTCAATCTCACCGGCTTGCTGTAACAAAGGATTAACCGTATTGTGTGGAAGATGATTGTTTGCGAAAAACAAGAACAGTATTGCAGTAGATTGTATTTCAGAAAGAGAATTGGACCGGGGTCCACAGTTCACTAGAGGTGTCTCTCCCATAAGACGAACAGCATGTTGGGTGAACAAATTACAGTTGGGCAATTGACAAATAAAGAGAGCATGACCATGCACATACATATCATGATGAGTATAGTGAGATTTAATTGGGCATTACGACAAAGTACATAGACCGTCATCCAACTGCATCTATGCCTAAAAAGTCCACCTTCAGGTTATCATCCGAACCCCCCAGTATTAAGTTGCTAACAACAGACAATTGCATTAAGTATTGCGCGTAATGTAACTAGTGACTACATCCTTGAACATAGCACTAATGTTTTATCCCTAGTGGCAACAGCACATCCATAACCTTAGTGGTTCTTGTCACTCCTCCAGATTCACAGAGGCATGAACCCACTATCGAGCATAAATACTCCCTCTTGGAGTTACTAGCATCAACTTGGCCAGAGCATCTACTAATAACGGAGAGCATGCAAGATCATAAACAACACATAAGCATAGCTTTGATAATCAACATAACAAGTATTCTCTATTCATCGGATCCCAACAAACGCAACATATAGAATTACAGATAGATGATCTTGATCATGTTAGGCAGCTCACAAGATCCGACAATGATAGCACAATGGGGAGAAGACAACCATCTAGCTACTGCTATGGACCCATAGTCCAGGGGTAGACTACTCACATCACACCGGAGGCGACCATGGCGGCGTAGAGTCCTCGGGAGATGATTCCCCTCTCCGGCAGGGTGAGGCGATCTCCTGGATCCCCCGAGATGGGATCGGCGGCGGCGGCGTCTCCGGAAGGTTTTCCGTATCGTGGTTCTCGGGGGTTTTCGTCACGGAGACTTTTTATAGGCGAAAGGGCAGGTCAAGAGGCGGCACGGGGCCCCACACCACGGGGCCGCGCGGCCAAGGGGGCCGCGCCGCCTAGGGTGTGGCCTCGTGGCCTCTTCGTCTCTCCTTCGGACTTCGGAAGCTTCGTGAGAAAATAGGCCCCTGGGCTTTGATTTCGTCCAATTCGAGAATATTTCCTTACTAGGATTTCTGAAACCAAAAGCAAAACAGGAACGGCACTTCGGCATCTTGTTAATAGGTTAGTTCCAGAAAATGCACGAATATGACATAAAGTGTGCATAAAACATGTAGATAACATCAATAATGTGGCATGGAACATAAGAAATTATCGATACGTCGGAGACGTATCAGCATCCCCAAGCTTAGTTCTGCTCGTCCCGAGCAGGTAAAACGATAACACAGATAATTTCTGGAGTGACATGCCATCATAATCTTGATCATACTATTTGTAAAGCATATGTAGTGAATGCAGCGATCAAAACAATGTATATGACATGAGTAAACAAGTGAATCATATAGCAAAGACTTTTCATGAATAGCACTTCAAGACAAGCATCAAGAAGTCTTGCATAAGAGTTAACTCATAAAGCAATAATTCAAAGTAAAGGTATTGAAGCAACACAAAAGAAGATTAAGTTTCAGCGGTTGCTTTCAACTTGTAACATGTATATCTCATGGATATTGTCAACATAGAGTAATATAATAAGTGCAATAAGCAAGTATGTAGGAATCAATGCATAGTTCACACAAGTGTTTACTTCTTGAGGTGGAGAGAAATAGGTGAACTGACTCAACATTGAAAGTAAAAGAATGGTCCTCCATAGAGGAAAAGCATCGATTGCTATATTTGTGCTAGAGCTTTGATTTTGAAAACATGAAACAATTTTGTCAACGGTAGTAATAAAGCATATGTATCATGTAAATTATATCTTATAAGTTGCAAGCCTCATGCATAGTATACTAATAGTGCCCGCACCTTGTCCTAATTAGCTTGGACTACCGGATCATCACAATGCATTGTTTTTACCAAGTGTCACAAAGGGGTACCTCTATGCCGCCTGTACAAAGGTCTAAGGAGAAAGCTCGCATTGGATTTCTCGCTATTGATTATTCTTCAACTTAGACATCCATACCGGGACAACACGGACAACAGATAATGGACTCTTTTATGCATAAGCATATAACAACAATTAATAATTTTCTCATTTGAGATTTGAGGATTGTTGTCCAAAACTTCCACCATGGAACATGGCTTTAGTTAGCGGCCCAATGTTCTTCTCTAACATATGCATGCTTAACCCTATGGTGTAGATCTCTCTTACTTCAGACAAGACGAACATGCATAGCAACTCACATGAAATTCAACAAAGAGTAGTTGATGGCGTCCCCAGAAACATGGTTATCGCACAACAAGCAACTTAATAAGAGATAAAGTGCATAATTACATATTCAATACCACAATAGTTTAAAGCTATTTGTCCCATGAGCTATATATTGCAAAGGTGAATGATGGAATTTTAAAGGTAGCACTCAAGCAATTTACTTTGGAATGGCGGAAAATACCATGTAGTAGGTAGGTATGGTGGACACAAATGGCATAGTGGTTGGCTCAAGTATTTTGGATGCATGAGAAGTATTCCCTCTCGATACAAGGTTTAGGCTAGCAAGGCTTATTTGAAACAAACACAAGGATGAACCGGTGCAGCAAAACTCACATAAAAGACATATTGAAAACATTATAAGACTCTACACCGTCTTCCTTGTTGTTCAAACTCAATACTAGAAATTATCTAGACCTTAGAGAAACCAAATATGCAAACCAAATTTTAGCATGCTCTATGTATTTCTTCATTAATGGGTGCAAAGCATATGATGCAAGAGCTTAATCATGAGCACAACAATTGCCAAGTATCACATTACCCAAGACATTTATAGCAATTACTACATGTATCATTTTCCAATTCCAACCATATAACAATTTAACGAAGGAGAAACTTCGCCATGAATACTATGAGTAGAAACCAAGGACATACTTGTCCATATGCTACAGCGGAGCGTGTCTCTCTCCCATAAAGTGAATGCTAGGATCCATTTTATTCAAACAAAACAAAAAACAAAAACAAACCGACGCTCCAAGAAAAAGCACATAAGATGTGATGGAATAAAAATATAGTTTCAGGGGAGAAACTGATAATGTTGTCGATGAAGAAGGGGATGCCTTGGGCATCCCCAAGCTTAGACGCTTGAGTCTTCTTGATATATGCAGGGGTGAACCACCGGGTGCATCCCCAAGCTTAGAGCTTTCACTCTCCTTGATCATGTTGCATCATACTCCTCTATTGATCCTTGAAAACTTCCTCCACACCAAACTCGAAACAACTCATTAGAGGGTTAGTGCACATTATAAATTGACATATTCAGAGGTGACACAATCATTCTTAACACTTCTGGACATTGCATAATGCTACTGGACATTAGTGGATCAAAGAAATTCATCCAACATAGCGAAAGAGGCAATGCGAAATAAAAGGCAGAATCTGTCAAAACAGAACAGTTCGTATTGACGAATTTTAAAATGGCACCAGACTTGCTCAAATGAAAATGCTCAAATTGAATGAAAGTTGCGTACATATCTGAGGATCATGCACGTAAATTGGCTTAATTTTCTGAGTTACCTACAGGGAGGTGGACCCAGATTCGTGACAGCAAAGAAATCTGGAACTGTGCAGTAATCCAAATCTAGTACTTACTTTTCTATCAACGGCTTAACTTGGCACAACAAAACACAAAACTAAGATAAGGAGAGGTTGCTACAGTAGTAAACAACTTCCAAGACACAAAATAAAAACAAAGTACTGTAGGTAAAAACATGGGTTGTCTCCCATAAGCGCTTTTTCTTTCAGCTAGGCGCAGAAAGTGTGTATCAAGTATTATCAAGAGATGAAGTGTCAACATCATAATTTGTTCTCATAATAGAATCAAAAGGTACCTTCATTCTCTTTCTAGGGAAGTGTTCCATACCTTTCTTGAGAGGAAATTGATATTTTATATTACCTTCCTTCATATCAATGATAGCACCAACAGTTCGAAGAAAAGGTCTTCCCAATATAATGGGGCAAGATGCATTGTATTCAATATCCAAGACAACAAAATCAACGGGAACCAGGTTATTGTTAATGGTAATGCGAACATTATCAACTTTACCCAAAGGTTTCTTTGTAGAATGATCAGCAAGATTAACATCCAAATAACAATTTTTCAGCGGTGGCAAGTCAAGCATATTATAAATTTTCTTAGGCATAACAGAGATACTTGCACCAAGATCACATAAAGCATTACAATCAAAATCTTTAATCTTCATCTTAATGATGGGCTCCCAACCATCCTCTAACTTTTTAGGAATAGAGGCTTCACGCTCTAGTTTCTCTTCTCTAGCTTTTATGAGAGCATTTGTAATATGATGCGTGAAAGCCAAATTTATAGCACTAGCATTAGGACTTTTAGCAAGTTTTTGCAAGAACTTTATAACTTCAGAGATGTGGCAATCATCAAAATTCAAACCATTATAATCTAAAGCAATGGGATCATCATCCCCAATGTTGGAAAAAATTTCAGCACTTTATCACAGGCAGTTTCAGCAGTTTTAGCAGTTTTTTTCGCGCTTTGCATTCGAAGTGGAAACATTGCTAACACCAATTCTTTTATTAGTATGAGTAGGAGGTGCAGCAACATGTGTAGCATTAGCATTACTAGTGGTGGTAATAGTCCAAACTTTAGCTATATTCTTCTCTTTAGCTAGTTTTTCATTTTCTTCTCTATCCCACCTAGCACGCAGTTCAGCCATTAATCTTATATTCTCATTAATTCTAACTTGAATGGCATTTGCTGTAGTAGTAATTTTATTATGATGATTCTCATTAGTCATAACTTTCGATTTCAAAAGATCAACATCGGCAGCAAGACTATCAACTTTAGAAGCAAGTATATCAATTTTCCCAAGCTTTTCTTCAACAGATTTGTTAAAAGCAGTTTGTGTACTAATAAATTCCTTAAGCATGGCTTCAAGTCCAGGGGTGAACTTCTATTATTGTTGTAAGAATTCCCATAAGAATTACCATAGCCGTTGCCATTATTATAAGGATATGGCCTATAGTTGTTACTAGAATTGTTCCGGTAAGCATTGTTGTTGAAATTATTATTTTTAATGTAGTTTACATCAACATGTTCTTCTTGTGCAACCAATGAAGCTAATGGAACATTATTAGGATCAATATTAGTCCTATCATTCACAAGCATAGACATAATAGCATCGATCTTATCACTCAAGGAAGAGGTTTCTTCGACAGAATTTACCTTCTTACCTTGTGGAGCTCTTTCCGTGTGCCATTCAGAGTAGTTGATCATCATATTATCAAGAAGCTTTGTTGCTTCACCAAGAGTGATGGACATAAAGGTACCTCCAGCAGCTGAATCCAATAAATTCCGTGAAGAAAAATTTAGTCCTGCATAGAAGGTTTGGATGATCATCCAAGTAGTCAGTCCATGGGTTGGGCAATTTTTAACCAGAGATTTCATTCTTTCCCAAGCTTGAGCAACATGTTCAGTATCTAATTGTTTAAAATTCATTATGCTACTCCTCAAAGATATAATTTTAGCAGGGGATAATATCTACCAATAAAAGCATCCTTGCATTTAGTCCATGAATCGATACTATTCTTAGGCAGAGATAGCAACCAATCTTTAGCTCTTCCTCTTAATGAGAAAGGGAACAATTTTAGTTTAATAATATCACCATCTACATCTTTATATTTTTGCATTTCACATAGTTCAACAAAATTATTAAGATGGGCAGCAGCATCATCAGAACTAACACCAGAAAATTGCTCTCGCATAACAAGATTAAAGCAGGTTTAATTTCAAAGAATTCTGCTTAGTAGTAGGTGGAGCAATAGGTGTGCATAAGAAATCATTATTATTTGTGGTTGTGAAGTCACACAACTTAGTGTTTTCAGCGTTGGCCATTTTAGCAACAGTAAATAAAGCAAACTAGATAAAGTAAATGCAAGTAAACTAATTTTTTGTGTTTTTGATATAGCAAACAAGATAACAAGTAAAGTAAAACTAGCAACTAATTTTTTTTTATTTTGATTTAATGCAGCAAACAAAGTAGTAAATAAAACTAAGCAAGACAAAAACAAAGTAAAGAGATTGAGAAGTGGAGACTCCCTTGCAGCGTGTCTTGATCTCCCGGCAACGGCGCCAGAAAATATGCTTGATGGCGTGTATTTCACACGTTCGTTGGGCAACCCCAAGAGGGATGATGCGCACAGCAGCAAGTTTTCCCTCGAAAGAAACCAAGGTTTATCGAACCGGGAGGAGCCAAGAAGCACGTTGAAGGTTGATGGCGGCGGGATGTAGTGCGGCGCAACACCGGTCGGCGCCAACGTGTACAACACAAAAGTACTTTGCCCAAACGAAACAGTGAGGTTGTCAATCTCACCGGCTTGCTGTAACAAAGGATTAACCGTATTGTGTGGAAGATGATTGTTTGAAAACAGTAGAACAGTATTGCAGATTGTATTTCAGTAAAAGAATTGGACCGGGTCCACATTCACTAGAGGTGTCTCTCCCATAAGACAACAGCATGTTGGGTGAACAAATTACGGTTGGGCAATTGACAAATAAAGAGCATGACCATGCACATACATATCATGATGAGTATAGTGAGATTTAATTGGGCATTACGACAAAGTACATAGACCGTCATCCAACTGCATCTATGCCTAAAAAGTCCACCTTCGGTTATCATCCGACCCTCCAGTATTAAGTTGCTAACAACAGACAATTGCATTAAGTATTGCGCGTAATGTAACTAGTGACTACATCCTTGAACATAGCACTAATGTTTTATCCCTAGTGGCAACAGACATCCATAACCTTAGTGGTTCTTGTCACTCCTCCAGATTCACGAGAGGCATGAACCCACTATCGAGCATAAATACTCCCTCTTGGAGTTACTAGCATCAACTTGGCCAGAGCATCTACTAATAACGGAGAGCATGCAAGATCATAAACAACACATAAGCATAGCTTTGATAATCAACATAACAAGTATTCTCTATTCATCGGATCCCAACAAACGCAACATATAGAATTACAGATAGATGATCTTGATCATGTTAGGCAGCTCACAAGATCCGACAATGATAGCACAATGGGGAGAAGACAACCATCTAGCTACTGCTATGGACCCATAGTCCGGTGAGACTACTCACACATCACACCGGAGGCGACCATGGCGGCGTGAGTCCTCCGGAGATGATTCCCTCTCCGGGGGTGCCGAAGGCGATCTCTGGATCCCCCGAGATGGGATCGGCGGCGGCGGCGTCTCGGAAGGTTTTCCGTATCGTGGTTCTCGGTACTGGGGTTTCGTCACGGAGACTTTTTATAGGCGAAAGGGCAGGTCAGAGGCGGCACGGGGCCGCACACCACGGGGCCGCGCGGCCAAGGGGGGCCGCGCCGCCCTAGGGTGGGCCCCTCCGTGGCCCCTCTTCGTCTCTCCTTCGGACTTCGGAAGCTTCGTGAGAAAATAGGCCCCTGGGCTTTGATTTCGTCCAATTCCGAGAATATTTCCTTACTAGGATTTCTGAAAAAATGACAGACAACGGCACTTCGGCATCTTGTTAATAGGTTAGTTCCAGAAAATGCACGAATATGACATAAAGTGTGCATAAAACATGTAGATAACATCAATAATGTGGCATGGAACATAAGAAATTATCGATACGTCGGAGACGTATCACATGTGACACTTGGTTAAAACATGTGCATTGTGATGATCCGGTAGTCCAAGCTAATTAGGACAAGGTGCGGGCACTATTAGTATACTATGCATGAGGCTTGCAACTTGTAAGATATAATTTACATGATACATATGCTTTATTACTACCGTTGACAAAATTGTTTCATGTTTTCAAAATCAAAGCTCTAGCACAAATATAGCAATCGATGCTTTTCCTCTATGGAGGACAATTCTTTTACTTTCATTGTCGAGTCAGTTCACCTATTTCTCTTCACCTCAAGAAGCAAACACTTGTGTGAACTGTGCATTGATTCCTACATACTTGCATATTGCATTTGTTATATTACTCTATGTTGACAATTATCCATGAGATATACATGTTACAAGTTGAAAGCAACCGCTGAAACTTAATCTTCCATTGTGTTGCTTCAATGCCTTTACTTTGAATTATTGCTTTATGAGTTAACTCTTATGCAAGACTTATTGATGCTTGTCTTGAAGTACTATTCATGAAAAGTCTTTGCTATATGATTCACTTGTTTACTCATGTCATATACATTCTTTTGATCGCTGCATTCACTACATATGCTTTACAAATAGTATGATCAAGGTTATGATGGCATGTCACTCCAGAAATTATCTGTGTTTATCGTTTTACCTGCTCGAGCCTAAGCTTGGGGATGCTGATACGTCTCCAACGTATCGATAATTTCTTATGTTCCATGCCATATTATTGATGTTATCTACATGTTTTATGCACACTTTATGTCATATTCGTGCATTTTGGAACTAACCTATTAACAAGATGCCGAAGTGCCAGTTGCTGTTTTCTGCTGTTTTTGGTTTCAAATCCTAGTAACGAAATATTCTCGGAATTGGACGAAATCAACGCCTAGGGTCCTATTTTGCCACGAAGCTTCCGAGAGAGAGACGAAGTGGGGCCACGAGGTGCCCAAACCCTAGGGCGGCGTGGCCCCCTGGCCGCGCGGCCGTGTGGTGTGGGGCCCTCGTGCCCCCTCCTGACTTGCCCTTCCGCCTACTTAAAGCCTCCGTCGCGAAACCCCCGCCGAGAGCCACGATACGGAAAACCTTCCGAGACGCCGCCATCGCCGATCCCATCTCGGGGGATCCAGGAGATCGCCTCCGGCACCCTGCCGGAGAGGGGAATCATCTCCGGAGGACTCTACGCCGCCATGGTCGCCTCCGGAGTGATGTGTGAGTAGTCTACCCTGGACTATGGGTCCATAGCGTAGCTAGATGGTTGTCTTCTCCCCATTATGCTTCATTGTCGGATCTTGTGAGCTGCCTAACATGATCAAGATCATCTATCTGTAATTCTATATGTTGCGTTTGTTGGGATCCGATGAATAGAGAATACTTGTTATGTTGATTATCAAAGCTATGTCTATGTGTTGTTTATGATCTTGCATGCTCTCCGTTACTAGTAGATGCTCTGGCCAAGTAGATGCTTGTAACTCCAGAGGGAGTATTTATGCTCGATAGTGGGTTCATGTCTCCGTGAATCTGGGGACAGAAATCTCTAAGATTATGGATGTGCTGTTGCCACTAGGGATAAAATATTGGTGCTATGTTCGAGGATATAGTCACTAACATTACGCGCAATACTTAATGCAATTGTCTTTGTTAGCAACTTAATACGGAGGGTTCGGATGATAACCTGAAGGTGGACTTTTTAGGCATAGATGCATGCTGGATAGCGGTCTATGTACTTTGTCGTAATGCCCAATTAAATCTCACTATACTCATCATAATATGTATGTGCATGGTCATGCCCTCTTTATTTGTCAATTGCCCAGTAATTTGTTCACCCAACATGTTGTTTATCTTATGGGAGAGACACCTCTAGTTGTGGACCCCGGTCCAATTCTCTATACTTGAAATACAATCTACAATCTTGTTCTCTGTTTTCTGCAAACAATCATTTTTCCACACAATACGGTTAATCCTTTGTTACACAAGCGGTGAGATTGACAACCTCACTGTTTCGTTGGAGCAAAGTACTTTGGTTGTGTTGTGCAGGTTCCACGTTGGCGCCGGAATCCTGGTGTTGCGCCGCACTACATCCCGCCGCCATCAACCTTCAACGTGCTTCTTGGCTCCTCCTGGTTCGATAAACCTTGGTTTCTTTCTGAGGGAAAACTTGCTGCTGTGCGCATCATACCTTCCTCTTGGGGTTCCCAACGAACGTGTGAGTTACACGCCATCACCAAGCAACGATGTAGGAGCTCATGTGATTTTCACGATGATTGAACTTACTTTCATACAGTGATCCAAGAAAATCATAGAGAGGAAAGTATCCATTTTTCCTGAACTTCTTAATCCTTTTGCCAAAAGGCTGCAACAATAAGATAAATGAAGAGAACTCATAAATGAATGTCATTATGAATATCCCCACTCCTTCAAGTGATAGCGAACACCTCGGTACAGTGCAAGAAAGAATTGGGTGTTCGCATAACCACCATCTACAAGATAAAATTTGCCCGGTGGTACTTGGAAACCCTTGAGCATAGCAGAGCTGAGAACTCTCACGTCGGTGGCGGAACCCTCCCAACCACATGAGATAAAAGTTACATTCATGTCGAAGTCGCACACAAACATTATGTTTTGGCTTAGGAAGCCTTTCCTATTCCTCCATGATGCTTGACTTTCGGAAGTAAGACAGATGGGCACATGGGACCCATCTATTGCACCTATGCAATTCTGCAATGAAATGGAATGGAAGTGAATTTTTTGAAATTATAAAGAAATGGGTAAGAGAAGACCTTTTGAAATTGTCAAATAAGATGGAACCTGGAAGTAGGGGAAGAATCGATCATCCATAGCAATCGTTGGATGCGGTTCAGCAATGTTGGGAGTCCTCACAAAGCGAGTTGCTAAAGTGGGAATGATGTTGAAGAACTCTTTTATGTAGGTGTGGAAGGTGGACCTGCTATGCTGAAACTCAACTTGAAGATCTTCAAATGATGCATTATGGGATAGCATGTACAGGAAGAAGGCCAGTTTCTCTTCCACCTTGAGTCTACTGTCTAAAATTAAGCCCTCATTTCTAAGGTAGGCTGCCAACCATCTGAAGATTTTTGGCTCCATCTAAAGGCTGTCCGACAGTTTTTAATGTGCCCATTTAGGAGACCTCTAACCCTTTTCTTGCTGTAGAGGATGGAGCTATGGTGTTTGGTTTTTTTCCCTACTACCCATCAGATGAAAGTACAATGATGGAAAGATAAAATCATCTCATCATCCTCATCAACCTTCCCCTTTTGAATAAGTTCTAGGCCTCGTGATGAGAAAAGGAAGCTACTACTTAAGACAGTAATAGAAGTTGCATAAATCCAGCATGTAATCGCAAAATAAGGAGGCAGTGCACATAACAAAATCAGGTGTGCTGACCACGTCCCAAGATGACGGTGGTTCGTCCACTCCAACTATAACAAAAGTTGCAGGTTTCTATAAAACAAATAGATATTATAGTTATATTACAACAACACATCCCCATATATGAAAATTCAGCAGAATCAAAAGAAGCAAGTTCAAAGATTGGAGGCAACAAGAAAAAACTAAACTCAGGTTTAGTTTTTAAGTAGTGTCAAATAAGTTTTTTTTCTTAGCATGTTATACAAGCTCTTAGCATGTAGACATATAAACATACAAGATAAAACTAAACTGGTCATGTATGTCATTGCCAAATGCTGATGCTCTGGAACAACAGCTGTACTTCAGATCACAACAAGTATGTAAGTTAAAAGTAAAACAAGTGGAATAATGGATACAGTTTCATATTTTCAGGCTACAAACTGAGACTACGTAATTAAAAAAGTACTGCTAATGCTCCACAGACTCTACTTATTTAGTAGAGTAACGAGGCTTCCCAAAATAATTTTGAAGATCTCCAAGTGACTAATCCCACCCGAATTAAACATGTTGTCATGGAGCTATTAGTAACGTTGTTGGTCCCGTCTCAACCTAGTTCGTATAGTACATTCTCTGTCTTGCACAGGAGTTTCCCTAGAATCATCATCTTGGTATGACAGTCCAGCAACACCGTGTCCCGCTTCACTTTCAGTTACACTCCATAGAAGCCTATGCTGAAATATCTGCACCACTTTCCAATTTCCTTTCAAGAGCGCACATAAAAACCTTGGCTGCTTGCGATGTTATAATGAAAGGATCATTCTTGTACCAAAACCTTCATGTGTTCACGCTTTTGAAGTGTCCATCATCGTTGATTCCGGGTCTCCTACCACCAAGGTCAAACCAATCGCACCGGAAGAGGATGACTGACCGATGGAAGCCACCGCTGCAGTTGTACTGCAATTTGATGATGGATTTGAGCTGACCGTATGTACTTTGAATATCTTTAACTCTCCATTCTTGACATAATCACGAATAGAGTGATAACGGTGTTTGATATGCTTGAAGTTCTTCTGAGACCTTGGATCCTTCGCGTTTGCTATGGCGCCAGTGTTGTCACAATAAATAGCTAATGGATCCAACACACTTGGAACCACACAAAGTTCAGTGATGAAGATGTTTAGTCAACGGATCAGCAACATTCAAATCCATATGTACTTTGACAATCTTTAACTCTCCATTCTTGACATAATCACCCATAGCATCTAGGTATCCATTATTAGTTAGTCTAGATGGACTCAGCCCCCTTGGACGGCACCCATGGTGGGAGGGAAGGAGGAGTCCATGTTTGGACTTCCCCCTTCCTTATCGGAAACCTACGGAATAAGGAGGGAGTCCTTTTCCTTGAGGGATTGGGCTCTTCCCTTACTTGGATGGCCAACCACCTATATATATGAGGGGAGGGGTAGGGGTGCACCAGAAGTGCTTGGCCGCACCACCCCCAAACCCTAGCCGCACCAAACCCTAGTCGCCTTCTTCTCACCTCTACCTCCACCAATACTGCTCTGGCTTAGGCAAAGTCGTGCAAAAATTGCACTGCCACCATCACCGCCGTGTTGTGGATCCAATCTCATCTACCTCTCGACCTGCCTTACTGGAGCAAGAAGGAGGAGACATCATCAAGTTGAACGTGTGCACATGTCGGAGGCGTCGTACGTTGTTGCATTGATTGGATTGGGCCGTGAAGGAAGTACGACTACATCAACTGCGTTTTCATGCTTCTTCTTAGCAATCTAAAAGGGTATGTATATCGTCTCAATATCTCTCTCGCTATTTGCATCTTGTTGTTTGGATCTTGGCTTTCGCTCATATCCTTAGGATTTTTTTCTATGCTGCGAATCCCATCAAGAAGGACCGATCTTGTTTGACAACATGCAAAATAGGAAGGAAAATACGAGCGATGCAAGAAAGGTAGGAAACAAAATTAGATCTCCAATCAATACAACATCTCGCTTGTCCTAATAATTCATGTAAGGACGCGAGTTCACCAAAAAAACCAAACATGATGGTAGAGATTAGTGAAGATAACCAAATAGAAGAAGATGCAGTCCAAAGGGACAAGCAAGACACGAAGGAAGGGCAAGGAAAAGGCGTTGGTTGTCGGCTGGCCGGGCTGCCTCCAACACCGGCAAGGGTCGAGACAAGGAGAGATAAGTATGTTGACTAGGTTAGGAGTGGGAAAACATCAACTATCCGCACATGGGGCTATTGGGGTGGCTTGGCAATTTGGATCGTTGTTGATGGGTGGACTTCTCCTAGGCGGTGGTGTGGTGAGTCAACGATTGGGGAGCTGTAAAGCTTCTCCTGGGAGTGCATCCACGGCAGCAAGGCTTCCACTGTCATCTCTTACAGTCAAAAGGCGACCACTCCTACCTATGTGGCCAGCTACGATTTCTTCCGGTTGGTGCCTGCAGGTGATGACAACCTCCAGGTTGTAGTGTCAAGAAGGAGGCCCTTCTGCTCTAGTATAGCGTGCTCTCGCCACCTTGTCCCAAGTGGTAACGTCCCGGTTTATAGTGCGGTAGATTATGTTGTGAAGCTCCATCGAGGTGTGGAAGGAGCTGGACCCGATTGCGTCTTCAAGTTTCCGCTCCAGACCCGGCTATAATTTTTCATTTTCTCCTGGTTCCTGTTGTGAACTGTTACTCCACCGACAAGAATGGATGGATTCTTCTCGGTCCTTCGGGGCCATCCCTGCTCAAAAGAAGATGTAGATCTAACGCAAAGTCAGTTTGGGCCACACAGATTGTTGAGCTTTGCACGTATTCATGTGCTTGTCCATACTATTGTGGTGTTTTCGGTAGTTCGGCCAAGCCAACATGGAAACTGACGTCACCGAAACAATTTGGGGTTTTCAAAATTCAGGACCGATCAGAGCGGCAAATTTTCGGTCTTCAGTTTATTCGACTTTGGTCTTGGTTTATTTTGTGTTAGCTTTTATTCCTCGATTTAGTTTCCCACCCCTAGCGGCATGGGCCATATCTGGTCTATGGGTGGGGCAGGTGGGCCCCACCATGCCCCCCTCCCCCGATCGGTGCTCTGAGGTGATTTGGGAATTTTATCTTGCCGACGTTCAGCCGTGTGCATTAAATAGTTTGGCATTTTGGAAAAGAAAAACTATGAGGCGATTTCAGACGCTGATGTGTTTTAAGTTTGGAGGTGCACTGGAGAAAAATTCTTTTACAAAAAAATAGATTGTTACATTGATTCGACCAAAGCTCAGTGGTGGTCCTTTTGTTAACATGCTCGTACTTAAAATATTCGCTTTTGATTGAGAGAAACATGTTCATACATAAAGTTTCCCTTACTAAATATAGGATTTAGTCAGACACTGGGATCTTCATCTGCTGTGACGTGTTGTCTTCAACACCCAGGCCCCTGTCAACACCACAAGGAAGGATTAAGAAACGTATCCAGATATTGTTCACACATTAACAAAATTTTGTGGATTTATTTATACAACAATATGGGAAACAAATACCAGATATGATTGTTCTTTTATACTCCCTTCATTTGTTTTTTATTTATTTGAGAAACATAGTACAAACGCAGACGCTTACATACACGCGCATACACTCACCCCTATGAACGTACACTGAATGAATATTCACCACATGAAGACTAAGCCGGCGGATCGGATCTTAAAATTGATGAATTCACCATAGGCGTCTCACTGTCGACGGAACGTCGCCTCACACTGAATGAATATTCCGCCTTTATGAGACACACAGTTCTCAAATCTGGGGTTTGAACTCTGATAGGCTGGAGATACATATTCATCCTCCTAACCACCCAACCTCAGGTTGGTTCTCACTCCCTTCATTTGTTGATATAAGCCATATAGTTTTTGGCACGGAAATTAAAGAAAGAATATTGAAAAAAATTACATTAGATTTGTATGGAATTACCACTGCACAATTAAGGTGAGAAGATAGAGAACTTTGCATTAGATAAAAAGTGGAAACTAATCCCTGAAGAATTGCCCGGACAAGTGGTGCAAGGCAATACACGATAAATTCTGGATTTTCTTTCTCAAAAAACTATATGGCGTATATGTATGAAACGAGGGAGTATCATTTACTGTAGTAACACACCAATAACGCCCTTTCCCTAAAATACTCCTATAAGAAAGCTGCTTTTGTTAGTGCAGCAGGGCAATGTGCTAAGCCCATGAATGATTAGTCAGATACTTGCTTGCCCGAAGGAGATGGGACAAAAAGATGAGAGATCATGCAAGATAAGAGAACATGCAACTCACTTATCTTATCTTTCTAATAAAGTTCAGATGTGAGCTTTTCTGCCTTTGGTCTAAAATTTGGGCCAAGTTTTGTAGAACTACTCATATCTGTCCCGTGTCAGGGACAGAGTTTGGGCTTCAGGAAGCATGCTCCCAGATGAACAGTAAATTCGTAAAAACTAGAAAATAAAATTTAATAGAATCTGATATTTTGTGTACTCCTTCCGGCCATAAATATCTAAATTTACGCTAATTATTTAAGGATGGAGGGAGTAACATTCTTTTTTCTTATTATGGCCAGTGTTTGTGCTAATTTTCATGCAGAAATCGACATGACCAATAAAATACAATGTTTGTTGCACTATAATATTTATTATTTTTGGATCTGCGTGTACTGCTATTGGTGATCATTAATAGATTGACGGAATTTTCGCAAAAAAACGAATAAGAAATTTGGCACTCAACTTGTCTTATTAGCACAGGTCGTAATATTTATGTTTTGTCCATGATAATTTGCAAACAACCAACTGACATGAATATATACATGTTTAATTTGCCAACAACTAACTGGCATATGCTTGGGAGCCGAATTGCATTTCCCGTGTCATGGCACATGATGAAGCGGCCGGTCTCTATCTTTTACGGTGTTCCCTCTCTGCATATCTTGTTCTGGCTGCTTTTCAGTGTGTTAGACGTTTTCTAACTCTACAGAAGATTCCATTCGGGTGCCATTTGTGTTCCCCATCAAGTGGCTAGATGCCACAGCATCATTCTGCTCTCTTCCCATCGCTTCTATTTGGCATCAAATTCTGCCACCTCGAGATCCAGTCGTGTGTCGAGAACTACTCCACTAGTTTGAGACTTTTTTTATGAAAAGAAGGTCGAGACTCCGTCCTACGAGTTTGAGAGTTCATCACAATTCTTTTTGAACCAAGATGCTAGACAATTTTGATATACAACATCCTTTTTTTTTGCCAAAGCAGTTTTCTTTACTTTCTTCCGTCAAAATTTGGCGGATGCACGCCCACACAGCACGAGGTCGGAAGCAGGTAATATTTGTTGAATTAAGAGTATACTGCAACTCTACAGCATGACAGCATCCTGACTGAAAAAATAATACAGAAATATCGACATCTCTGCCATCTCAATCTCACCACTATGCAATTATCCATACGTTTACCGTTTAATTTGCAGCTCGATTCTTTGTTTTGTCGAAATGGGGAGCAGAGCCCCAGCCACTGCATCAATTGCAGCTCGATTTTTTTGTATCATTGCAGCGTCGTGAATTCGTGATAGTTCAGTTCAATTACTCTGTCGACTCTCGTGGTCATGTTCGTGCCTGCACTCTGCAAATGTTAGGCTACCGCCAGCAATCTCCTCGGCTCGGTGCGGATCGCCACCGCCGGCGCCGGCCGTGGCCAGTGGTGGTGGCGATGATGATGATGACCTCGCCGGTCCTTCCTTACCATGGAATCATGCTCTCTCGCTTCATCGGACAAGATCTGCTGTCGCCGGCACTCCTCGCTGCAGAAGCCCTGATCACCCCTGCGAACACAAAACACAGCACGAGTCAGGCATGTACCACGAAGCCTTCCGATGTTCTCGGCGGTTCAGAACTTCAGATCACAAGTTTGTCCATGTATGTCTCAGTACCTGTACATGTACACGTCCTTGTCAGGACTGAGCTCCCTCCTGCACAAGAAGCAGGTCCTCGATGAGCTGCACGGCCGGCCGTTGCGCGCCGGCGTCCAGCTGACCATCTGCTTGAGAAGAACGTGTGTGTGACACGGCTGCGGGTGGCCGTGGTGCCGAACGAGGATCTGCAGCCCGACGACGACTTCGGCGCCGTCTCGTACTCCACGCAGCAGCCGGCGACCGTGTGTTTGTGCCCGGAGGTGCTGCTGATGGATGCCAATAACGTTCTCTCCATGATGATTAGCACCACCGGGGTGACCATCACCAGCCTCATCCCCAAGATAGAAGATGCTTCTTCGGATCCTTGGAAGCATGGTGGAGCCGAGGAGGTGACCACTTCAGTCTATGGCGTCTGAGCAGTGGTGAGAGGTGATGGTGTAGAGGAGCGATGGGTATTTAAAGACACTTGGTGTCCACAAATTGGGAGTAGTAGAATTAGAACACCACCACTAGAAACTGTAGTATATACTCTAGTGCACTTGTGTGTTGTGTCGACCAAACACCGATGTGGGCAATGGGTGTGCTGATCAGAACCTGGGGCCAGGTGATGATGGAGATGTGCTGATGTTGCTGGTGATTTGAGAGCAATTAATTAGTGGTGATGTACTAGGTGGAATTAACAGACTAAGCAGATATCCAGGAAGTAACAAAAGATGGATGAATTACAGTTGCACACGATATAACCATTGAAGCGCCACATGCGGCATCACATCACGCATCAAACGCAGTTAGGCAGCCTATTTGTGGCCTACATATCGGAGACGGCAGGTACCAATGTCTGCCACTCACGACCAAGTAATTAGCAGCTTATTTTCCTCTACTTCCCTGTAAATTATCTCTCTTGCTTTCAGTTCCAGTCTGCTAAAATTAGTATCATGATCATCCATACACGAGCACAGATTCCACCCATGCTTCCATAGCAACTCTATCCTTGAAACACACAACTAAGTTGTCCACATAATATACAATTTTGTCACTCGACACTCGAGAACCAAGACAATCCCTGACATCATCGTCGCGCATAATCTAGAATTCTCTACCCAAAGTGGTGCGCATTTGCTTTCTTACTCAGCAACATAGTGGGAGGAAGTGAGGAACCTGTATGTGCTAACGAATTTTATCCATGATACTACTAACACATGGAGCACTTTCTCAGTTTCTATTTTCTCTGACGCCCAAACAATTTGAAGTGATCAGTACGTTTAGGCAAGATCTTAGGGCCTCCCTGTTTCAAGGATTTGCAATAATATTCTAATTCGAACTTCACTTTAAAACCCTGACAGTGCCCAGTCATATCTGAATTATGAACCATCAAATGTTCAATTACACGTTATTGAAAAGAAGGTCTACAACTTTTATCCTAGTCAAACATGTAAAGTCTGGCCATATTTGTAGATATAACCATTACCATACAATACCTATCACTACATGAGGCGTCGGAGGTTGGTTTGGATGAGAACGGGTTGTGCTCATTGTATGAGTTAAAAGCATCCGGCCAGATATCCAAATCTTCCTCTAACAAGAAACCGTGGATAGGGTCAAAATTTTCCTAATCCCCAATTTTTTTCTCAATGAATGGCATGTTTGCAAATAGCAGAGATCTTGGTGACACGGATAAAAACTTAAACTTCGCGTGGTTTTCTTGTCTGCCTCGTAGAAGATCTGGGGGTATTTTACTTGGTGCCAGGACATAAGCTATGGATGTGTTGGCTGATTTAGATGGGGAGTTTCATATAAAGCTTCACATCCATAACAAATCTGACAACTTCACATGGAATCTTGTAGCCATTTATGGTGTTACCCAGGAGGATTCCAAGGTCGCTTTTCTTCGTGAGATGGTTAACCTACCAAAAGATAACCCTTACCCTATTCTCATTGGGGGATTTTAATATGCTTTGGTTTCCATTCGAAAAGAGCAGAGGTAGGTTTTGACAATCATTGGCTTTTTTTCAATACAGTCATTGAAAGCTTGAATTTAAGAGAGGTTTCAATGGTCGGCGAAGTTTACTTGGGAAAACCGCATTCCTAGACCTACATACGAAAATCCTGATCGCATACTGATGGGTACTGATTGGGAATCCAAATTCCCTATGGTGTCGGTACAGGCTCTAGAACGTATTGAAGGTTTATCAGACCATGCACTACTAGGAAAAGGCCTAGCCATAAGATGGGTGTTAGTGGCGCACCAGAAGGGCTGTGCACCACTACTACTTAGCAGTGGCGCACCGGAAAGTGGTGGGCCACTATTAAAAATGTAGTAGTGGTGCACCTCTCCTGCGGTGCGCCACCACTAAGTTTGACCATGGGTTTGACCCAGCCTTATACATAGCAATGTCGCACCGTGCAGAGGTGCGCCACAGCTATTTTTTGTAGCATGGCGCACCTCTACATGGTGCGCCATTACTATGTAAAGGGGAGGATGGACATGTTTGGGCATCACTAAGTAGTAGTGGATCGCCTTTTCGAGTTTGGAAAAAATAAAAGAAATAGATAGAAAATTCAAAAAATTAAATCCTTTGAAATGCCCATGTAATATGTCATCTAGGTTTAGTGAAAATTGAAAAAAATGAATTTTGATATATTATGCAAAATGGCGTCATCTTTCGGTAAAACGGGTTTTCTGGTTGCATACGACCTCCGATGAAAAACTTTTTTATATCAAAATCGATCTACTCGAAATTTCCTATTCGAATTCAACGGCCTACGGCCGTTTGGACAAAAAATGGATTCGTCAATTGGAAAACAGAAACAGGACTTTTTTCATGTTTTAGATTTTGGGCAAAAAATAGAAAAAAAATAGCGGTGGCACACCAAGGCGATTCAAAATGGGAGGAGCCGGCCACTTACCCCCTCCTCCCTCCTCCCTCGTCCCTTCTCCTGCTCTCATTCTCCCCTCCTCCTCCTGCTCTCCTCCTCTCCTCTCCTCCTTTCACTCCGGCGACCTCCTCCTCTACTCTCCTCCTTTCACTCCGGCGACCTCCTCCTCTCCTCTCCTCCTTTCACTCCGGCGACCTCCTCCACTATGTCGAGCTCCGGTGACCTTACTTTCCGGCGAGCTCCTCCACTATGGTGACCTCCGGTGACCTTACTCTCCGACGACCCTCCGGCGACCCTCTAGCCTCCATTACCTCTGGCCTTCGTCCTCTTGTTCATCCTCTCCTCCATCTCCTCACCTCTCTTCACCTCTCCTCACCTCTCCTACCTCCCTCATCCATCATCACCGGCGGCTAGGCTAAGAAAAATGAGAATGAACATTGCACAAATAATTCTAGCAACAAGAACGAGAAAAAATAACGAGCAAAAAAAATTCGAAAAAAAATGTGCCAGATCCAGATCCCGATCCAGATCTAGAAATTTCAAATTTTAGTAGTGGCGCACATTGTTTCTATCCAGTGGCGCACCTCAGACATTTAGGAGTGGCGCACCATGAAGCTAGTAGTGGCGCACTACCTGGTGCGCCACTGCTAAGCCAAATAGCAATGGCGCACCACTAGTGCGCCACTACTAAAAGTTAGCAGTGGCGTGATAACAGTGGCGCACCACTAGTGCGCCACTGATGGGTATAATTGGTGCGCCACTGATTGCCTTTTTCCTAGTAGTGATGCTTCCATCTTGATGACCACCGGATTACCTGGAACACTGAGTACTCACCATTTCAAGTTCGGACTTGAACGATTACATCGAGAAGGTTTCCATGAGATGGTAAAAAGGTTTGGGAAAGATATGTTGTTGGTGATATTCCAATTCAAAGGTGGAATAATAAAATATGTGCTACACGCAAACACCTTGTTGGTTGGTCTCGTCACACAATCGGGTTACTTAGAAAAGAGAAGAAACAACTTTCGTCTATTATAGATGACCTCGAGGCTGTAGGAGAAGTCTGCCCGCTATCCAAGCAAGAAATTGAACTAAAATGCCAATCAAATGTGCGGGTAGCAACACTTTTGCGGAGGAAGAGCTCAAATGGTATGAATGGTCTAAAGCCATTCTTTCTTTAAGGAGATTCGAATACAAGATATTTTCATAGTATTGCTAATGGCAGACATATGAAGAAACTTATTGCTCTCTAGTTTAGGATGAGAGCATGATTGAAGGCCATGAGCAACTAAAGTCGTATATCACTAATTACTATAAAGGTTTGTCTTGCGCACCGAGGAAGATAACTTATCTTCGGAGGAGTCTCGAACAGACGATGTCCCCAAAGTTTTAGATGAGGAAATAATAGCTTACTTACTGCACCTTATATTGAGGAAGAAGTAAGAATAGTTGTTTTCCAAATGGAACACAACAATTTCCCTTATCCTATTGGCTTCACTGCTGAGTTCTTTTAGAATTTCTGGGATGTCATCAAGTCAAATCTTCTAGACTTGTTCATCTTCCTCCATAGCGGACAACTAGAATTGTTCCGCTTGAATTTGGATGAAATAATTTTACTACCTAAGATTAATGAAGCAGTAAGGATCCAACAATATAGGTCTATCTGTCTTTTTAATGTTAGTTTTAATTTTTTTTACCAAAGTCGCTATGATAAGGTTGAACTCTGGGGCGGACCATGTGGTTGTCCTTCTCAGGCTGTTTTAATGCAAGGACGTAACATCCTTGATGGGGTGGTTATCCTTCATGAAATAGTTCATGAACTAAATTGAAAAAAGTTTAATGGGGTGATTTTAAAAATTGATTTTGAGAAAGCCTATGATAAGGTTAAGTGGTCATTCCTTTAGCGGAATCTCATATTTAAAGGATTTTTTTATGAGTGGCGTGCTTTAATCCATAGCTTCGTTTCGAGAGAAAGTGTTGCTATTGAAGTCAATGATGATATTGGCAAATACTTTCAAACCAAGAAGGATCTTAGGCAAGGTGACCCATTATCGCCAATGCTATTTAATATAGTGGCTGATATGCTTGTCGTCGTGATTTGAACGTGTAAAGTATGATGGTCAAATTGAAGGTATGGTTCCTCACCTGGTTGATGGAGGTTTATCCATCCTTCAATATGTCGATGACACAATTCTCTTTATGGAACATGACATCGAAAAGGCAAAAAACCTGAAGTTAGTTATGTTAGCGTTCAAGCAATTATCGGGTCTAAAGAAGAACTTCCATAAGAGTGAGTTTTATTGCTTTGGCGAGGCTCAAGACGATGTTGGTCTGGATGGTGAATTATTTGGTCGCATGCAAGGCCAGTTTCCTATTAAGTATTTGAGTATTCTGATTCATTATGGAGGTTTACAAACGTTGAATGGCAACTTGTGGAGGAGTGACTACAAATTAAATTATCTAGTTAGAAAGGAAAATTATTATCCTTGTGAGGAAGATTAGTTTTTATTAATTCAATACTAAATCATATGGTACTGTATATGATTTCATTCTTCCAACTTCCAAAAGGAGTCTTAAAATGATTGGTTTATTTCTGATCAAGATTATTTTGGCAAGATGATAGTGAGAAAATGAAATGGATTGGCTAAGGGGAGTGTGGTTTGCCTCCCCAAAGACCAAGAACTGGCCTCTCCTTGGTAAATGGATTTTAAGCTTCTTTCTAAAGAAGGGGTTTGGCAAACCCTCCTTACGTGAAAGTACATTGGCTCACGTACGTTATCTCATCTTGTTCGGAAACCTAGTGACTCACACTTTTGGGCTAGTTTTATGGCGACAAAGAAGTTCTTCTTACCATATGGGTGTTTCTCCATTAGGAATGGATCATAAATTAGGTTTCAGGTGGATAAATGGCTAGGCAAAGCTACAGTTCGAGAACTATATCGAGCATTGCACAATATTATGCACCACAAAATGATACACTCGCTAAGGTGATGGAAATTTTCCCACAAATTTATCGTTCAGAAGAAGTCTCATTGGTCCTAGACAAGCATCTTGGAACGCTTTGTTATAGTGTCTGAATTCGGTCCATTTACCGCAGGGATCTGATGAATTTTGATGAAATATCAATGAGAGTGGCAAATTCTCGGGGGATTCTATGTACAAGGTTCCTCATACACCAGTTGATAATAATAGTAAAATTTAGAAGATGAAGATCCGACTTAAATCAAAAGTGTTGGCGTGGTATCTTCATCAAGGGGTAATTGTTACCAAAGATAACCTTGCAAAACGCAATTGGCATGGAAATAAAACGTGTGTTTTTTGTCATCAGGACATGACTATAAAAAACTTATTCTTCCGGTGTAAATTTGTTAGATCTGTATGCTCAGCCATCAACATAGGTTCTACCTTGTACCCATCATGAAGCGTTGCGAATATATCCGGCAATCGGATTAATGGTGTGGATCCTAGGTTTAAGCTATTTATTAGGGTGGTGGCGATTGCCATTATTTGGTCGCTTTGGTTATGTAGAAATGACAAGGTTTTTAGCGAAAAATTGCTTCTCTTATGTAGTCATCTCTATAGCGTGTGGAGCATAGCGAACTTTTAATGGAGGTGTTTACACGGTTGGAGGACGATGTGAGGGATACTTTTACACTACATGGATGGAAACATAATCTATGGATTGGTCTTCCATCTTCATATAAGCTCTCATAGTTCGGCCATGATTTCTTATCGAGAGCCTTAAATTATTTTCTTTTATTGTATTTCGTGGATTGAATCAGCTATGTGCATCTTAGTTACGTAGAGGCCATGTGTAATACTTAAACATTATAAGTAATAAAATGCCCTTTATCAAAAAAACTCTATCATGAAACACATTTTTGTATGAGATATATACATTATTAGTTGTTGAAATTCTTTTTAGAAACCGTAATTTTTTTGCATCACTCTGGAAAAATGCACGGGCCTTATTTTAATGAAAAAAGGTGAGTATATATAAATTCAAATGACCCTGGACCAGATTTTTACGGTGACTTTGCATTCAGGGTTTTCAAAAAGGTAAACATATTCATACATCTAGGGAATGGTAGGAGTTTGTAACCTACCAAATTTGATAAAAATGACTTTGTGTGATGGTGAGGTAAAATTGTGCAAAACAACCGGATCCCAAAGTTGACGCATAGTTAACACTCCCCTCCTCTACCTAAGCCGGTACGAAAGCCTAGCTAGGGATAGTGAAGAAAGGTGAGGTAAAAGCTAGGGTTTCGTTCACCGCATCGTCTCAACACAAGCGGATCCCAAAGTTGGCGCATCGTCAACACTCCCCTCCTCTACCGAATGGGCTATTACCGAATGGGCTAAGCGTGTACATTGGACACAAGTGAGTACTAGGTTGACTACTACTGTAGTGGTGCAAGTTGCACTCAAACATTGGGTGGCATCCGCTCCTTCATAGTGATATCGACCTCTAAGACGAAACTTCCTAGGTTGCTCGTGGAGTCCTCTAGACGTGGCTGGAGTTAGAACGCTCGTGGTTTAGCCTCCAAGGTGCAATGTACAACTTTGTTGGTACTTCCTATAGGGCGTTTTCTTGAAGTCATGTTGGGTCCTACCATCGACTATACAGATCCTCCTAGCTAGGCATGTGGAATCATATGGTCATGTGCTATGGAGGTTCCTGATGTTTGGTTGTGAGGCTGCTTTATTTTCTCTATTCCCCACCTCCATGTCATCATAGCTAGAGATTACCTTACAACTGCTCGGATCTTGTTCTATGAACATTATACACATGTGCATGGTGTATTCCTAAAAAAAGGCCTAACTATGAGGATATCAGATCCACAAACCTGTATTTATCACTAATCAAGTGATTAGGAACTCTATTATGGAGTGGTGAAAGGCAACACACATAAAGAACAAAGATATCAAATCCAACCAAGTTTCTCATGTTAACAATTTAACACTGGATGAAGAGATGGTTGATGGAACAAAATGTTCACTCAACGAACTTAATCATGGGGCCTTATAACACAATGAATTTGTTGAAAACATGATTTTTTTGAAACGGGAACCAAACGGGAGGAGAGAGACTTATATTGAAAGCCAATAGAATTATGTTACTACAACCCACGAAGTAAAACCTAGGAAGGGTAAAGCCTTGCAGGAGACTACTAGGAGCGTGCCGAAGAATAGGAAATAAGTGACAAGCTGGCTGCCGCCAATATCAATCTTCTGCTTAGCAAAACTTGAATGCAATACAAAAAAAAACAAAAACAAAAAATACTGAAAAGTCCACTCGGAAAGGAGGAGGCACTAGCACTATGGCAACACACACCACTTCTAACTAACTTTAGTCCTATGTCTGCCAGATGCATCGCTCGAATTCTGAAGCTTGCTTTCCAGGTTGAGCACCGCCTCCTCGGTTTCAACTCACCTTTTAAGTGCGACTAATCGCGTCCACTGCATCAACAGAGAGACAAAGTTCTGTAAAGCGGATGTAACGGGTTAAACAACACCTTATGTTGAAACCCCCGCTAATTTCGAGTGATCCAAGGCGCCCAAACCATGGTAGCAAACAAGACACAAATGATTATGTAGCTTTTAACTCCTCCATTCAGCGAAACAAAATGTGATCCACAGCCCCTACCACATGCCACAATGCACACAAAACTCAAACTCATGGCATTTTCTATGGGCTAGTTGGCTGGCAGATTGGATCTTCCCCTCTAAAGCACAACCAGATGAAATTATTCTATTTTATAGGAAAATTAGACTCCCACATATCCATCATATGAAAATCCCTCGCCAAAGGGTTCAAGATAAAGATATACATGTATTTGGAAGAAAACTTGCCCTCTTTTTCCAAATCCCACCAAATGGTGTAAGCCTCATCAGTTAGAACCCCATTTTCCATCATGAGAGCCAAATCATCCCATTCTCTCACTTCCTCCACCAAAAAGGCCCTATTAAAAGTTGCCCTAAACTTCCTGTTTTGGAGCATCTCATAGACAGTAACAATCTTCTTCTCACAACAAGAAAATAGAGAAGGGAATATCACTTGTAGAGGGCATTTACACAACCAAACATGCATCATTGACCATTCTATGTCTCGCCCAAATGGAAATTACTAATCGAATTAAATGTCATGTGAGGGCTTCCTCTTATATCTTGCTATTTAGATGTCCCACCACTCCAGAAAAATAGTTCTTACCATTGCGCAACACATACCTGGAACCCATCTTGAACCATATTTTAATCTTATACAAACCATCCATAAATTGAGATGCACCCACCTCACTACATTGGTAGTTTTAGAGTGTATAAGTGGACTGCACTAGATCTTTCCACCAGTTTGGGCTTTTGGTTGCGCTGGCTAGTGTGTGAAGCTTGATATGGTTTCAGAGCCCATGGTCTTGAGTTTGAGTAATGGCTTTCGCAATTGATCCTAAAATTGTTGGTGTCCCCCTCTTTCCATCAGTTTAAATTTTTGGTCGGGTTGGCTAGTGTATGATGCTTCACAAGTAGAACCCTCCGTTTGATTAGATAAATGTTCTTGATTAGTTTTTTTATAGATAAAAAGCTTTTATAGCCCGTACCATGGTCCAACCTCGATATGCCATGTATTGTGAGATATATCTATAATATCTAAATAGGAGCAACCCACTAAGTTGATTTCTCTCAACATGCAAGCATGCCACATCCGCAAGCTTCTAATTGGTTCATGTTATTTATTCATCTACATTAGCAAGCCTCTAATTGGTCCATGTAATTTATTCATACATGCATATTTTTCCACCGAGTGGCTTATCATTTAATTCTTCTTTTCATAGAGAGCTCATCTTCTGGGAATCTCTTCACGGTCCATCTTCTCCACTGACGCTATGCATTGATGCCTTCTAATCTTTTTGAATTCTTCTACCCCTCAATCTCATATGTATATATGAATCTACTAGTCAGTGTCTCTTTGCCCATACTTCCTCTTAGTCTCCTTTCTTACTCTTCTGGACCGATTCCCATTCCCCTCCTCATGAGGTGACTGCCTTCTCCACCTGGTTGTGGTCTACACATCACCACCAAGACTCTCCTGCCACGCTGCTGCTAATGTCCTCTCCTACCAGTTTCCATTCTCCCTCTACGAGGACCACAAAGTTCCTGCTTTGCAGCCTCCATCATGTACAGTACGTAAGATGATGGGGATCCAATGACCTCTTAGTGATCGATAGGAGAAGAAGCCTACAAGATGATATCTTAAGACCAATTATTCCCTACCAATATCTGATGTTCGTTGCTCGGTCCATGGATTTTAAGTGCCGCTATATTTACCCCTCTTTTAGCCCGATATTTGTCTCACAAGCTACCTAAACCTTTCCAGGAACAGTTGGCATTGGTACTGATATTGCATTGGAGGTGAAGACATGAAGTCGGGTAACTTTGCTTTGCATCGTGTTGATATTTATTGGGTAGCCACTTGCTATTACCTCTCCTGATTAATGTTTTCTTTAAATTAATTTCCTATTTTCAGGATTAAATAATTGTTGAGGTATATTATTATTATCTTGGTTGCCATTTTGTAGATTCCTCAAGTAGGAATGCATTCCTCCAGGTTAATCTTAATGTTCTGTCAATTATATTTCCTTTTGTGCATTGATGTACCATTGGGAGTTCAGCTATCGTAAATATCTAATATATATAACTATTTTGAACTCCTCCGGCTGCATATTTCTTTCTAACATCATTGGTCCTTCTGTCGATTTGCTTCTAAACAGGGCATTTCTCAAAAGTTCATGTCTGGGTGCAGACTATTAAGAGTTCAGATATCATAAATGCAGTACGTAACTATTTTACATTCCTCCGGCCGAATATTTCTTTCTAGCATCATATCTCCTGCTATCGATTTGCTTCTAAGCAGGGTAATGGATTCATATGAGTTATTGGTCAAGCAAATGATTTGAACACAATAAACATGGTGATTTCGCTATCTACTAATAAAGATTTTCTTAGATGAATAAAGAATGTTAGAGCAATGCAAACAATCTTCAATTGTTATGAGATGTTCCTGCATTTTGCGGAGACTGGATGGGTATTATCAATCATGCAATGCAAACTAAAAGAATAATTTCACTCTTCATATTGGCATTGGTTATGTGTAGTCAAATATAATCTCTTCAAAGTATAATGCCTAATTTCTCGCAGCAACGCGCGGGGTATCCTCTAGTATATCCAGGTTAATTAACACGACACGCACGCCACAAATCCTAACTTCACACAAAACAAACTGCTTATAGTATCTGATTTGCCTCGTGCATAATTAACTGCCAAGAGTAATAAGGAATTAATCGTAGTCGTGTGCTGGCAAGTTAAGGATTCGCAATAGCTCGCGCGAATCTCCTCAGCCTCTTCTTTTGGCTAAACGCGGGAAGCTAGACGGTTCATGTACTTAGGGCATCTCCAGCCGGCGCGACGCAAACAGTCGCTCAGCGACCGTTTTCGTCCGCCGTGATCGGAAATGCGTCTGACACCTCCTCCAGCGGGGCGACGTAAAGTGATCGAACCATCCGTGGAGACGGAAACCTGATCCAAATATGTGCATCGGATGCGTCTCCGCGGACGTCCGGAAAGTATCCGCTCGCGTCTGGCGGACGTTTCGTCGGCTCCGCTGGCAGCGACTTTGCGTCGATGCGTCTTCTCAAACGCGCCAGTGACTGCGCCGCTGCGTCGCTTCGGCAGCCTGTGCCACGTTAATGGCGATGCCTCGGCTGCCGAGCGGCCGCAGCCCACCTCCGCCAACCACGTTAATGGCGACGACACGCCTCCCGCGGCCACCGCATGCCTCCGGCCTATATAAAGGGGAGGCGCGTTCTTCTTCCTCATCCACTCCTCCAAAGAAACCCTAGCCGCCACAAAGCTCGACCGTAGCGTCGCCTAGGTGTTCCTACGACGCATCCAGGCCCGCGAGGAAGTCCATGGCCAGTCCTGGTGGCCGGCGAGACGGTCGAGGCCGTGGCCCTGGGAGCCCTCGGGGCCGGGGAAGGGGCCTCCGTGGTGGAGCAACAATGGCCCCACGCTCGTCGTCGCCTGCGCCCTCCTCGTCTTCGCAGGACGACTGCTGCTTCGAGTTCCTCCTCCGCATCGACGACGACCCACTCGGCATCAAGCGGCTCCCGGACAAGTTCGCCGAGTTCGTCGATCGCGTCGAGCCGGTGCATTTGCAGCTACGGGAGGCCAGCGCAACCGCTGGCCGTGGAGGTCCTGTTCGACGGGCAGGGCAATATGTACCTGCATACGGGGTGGGACAAGTTCGCCCGTGACCTCGCGCTCGAGCCCGGCTGCCAGCTCACCTTCCTCTACGAGGGGGACGACGAGATGATCGTCAAGGTGTTCGACGACATAGCCTGCCGCAGGCACTACCACACGGCGAATCCGGCTCGGACACCGATAGTTAGAGCTTAGAGTGTTCTTTCTTTGCAGCGAATCTGGCTACGGGCCAGACGAAGCCAGTAGTCGAGGTTTTTGGATGTTCTTCCTCGGTAGAACCAACAAGGGTACCGTCTCCTCTCGCTGGATTTTCCAGTTTGGGTGATTGGGTGTGCCCTCGAATGTTCTTTCTTGGCAGCGAACATACGGAAATCAACACAACTGGTTTCTTTTTTTTAAATGTTATATTTATGTCAACCATGGTTCAAACTATGTGTTAGTTTGTGTAAACCATGTTCCAAACTATGTGTTAGTTTGTGTAAAATCATGTTTCAATATGTAATATTTGGAACTATGTTTAAATGGAGAAGAGGAAAAAACAAGAAAAAAATAAATGTGTCGCCCCGCTGGAGCAGCCCCCAGACGCAAATGGACACGCGGATAAAAACGGTCATTTTAGCGTCCGCAGCGCGACGCAAACGGACGCTCGCGGACATTAAAATGCGTCGTACCGCTGGAGATACCCTTACAGCTGGACGATGCTGACTCGTAGCTGCTGCGAGGTTTGTATTTTGTAGGCTGCACCAAAGTTGGCTCTACACGCCGTCGCGACACGAGCTCGACCATAGGAGAAGTAGCCTAGCCGTTCGCTTGGACTTCAATCTTCAGGCATGATTGGTTTGTTATTCACCATTCGCTTGGTACAACTTCAAGGCCATGGCAGACAGGTTTTCAAACTCAGGCTTGCAAGCACATGTTGGCAGATTCTCCGGTGCCGATCAGTGGCAATGTTGCAGGAAAATACATGTCCCTTGATCTGCTACACCGATGGCGACAGGGATTAGGATGCTTGACACCTTCTCAGCCTAACACTCCTCGTTCCTGTTGGGTGGGACATGCAGAGCCAGTTTAGGCAAGGATGCCCACTCATCCACCCTAGCTACGCCCAACCGTTGGCCAAACAATTGAGAGCAATTCGATCCCCCCATCATGCAGACAGCTAATCAGCTGAAAATATCGTGCCGCACGTACAATATGGCCACCACCACTGGTAGCAGGGTAGAAAAGTGTGTAGTGGTATATTATTCCAGCCAGCTAGCTAGTACGTATCTCTCGTAGGTGGTGTACTGCTGTGCTGATCGCCCAAAGTGATGTCTAGCTAGTACGTATCTCGTAGAGGTAGTGGTAGCTTAAATTCAAAGACATAGGTGCAGTTTAGTGCCAGCCGCGAGTCGATATGTGCTCGACGGTTCGCACTCAACAACAGCTGATGCCTGCCTCGGAAGTCGGAATGATGGATCAAGCTTTGCGACATGCCACCAACCATGCATGGTAGAATGCAGCTCACAGCATCTGCCAGCTGCACGGATGTGATGGCAATCGGCCGGATACACATGAAGTATGTCACTAGTATTACGTATTATTTATTCTCTTTAGCTTAAAAGAATAAACTAATTATTCTAAAATGACGATGTCATCAAAAATGTTAGTTATTTTTAACTAAGTAGGAAGAATGGAAGATGGGGTAACCTAATGTTGACTTTTTTTTTTTTTTTGAACAAGGGAAGGGACCCGAAGGTCCCAGAACTTGCATTAATATAACAAAAGTGTTACAATACTGCAGAAAGGACCTAAAAGCAACATAAAATTACAACAGTGTCCTTCCAATTTGCAAAAAAGACCCCATAATAAATAACAGGAAAGCAATCGGGTCCTTGCGCAAACTTCGACCTCGCCGGCGATGCAATTGCCACCATCACCGGCCGCGTCCTTGCCATCAACGGGCAAGTGGGAAAGGGCCTCCCGCCGGAGGTTGAAGGAGGGGGCATCGGAAAATCCCGGCGAAACAAGATGATGCCGGAGTACCCTAGCTACCCAAGAAGCTTGCTGGAGAAAATCCACCATCGAAGGAACCGAAGCTCCAGCAGCAGTTGAAGTCGATGCAGTAGAAGAAGAGCATACGCGGTCGCCAATGCCAGTTCTTGAACTTCCCCACTGAGCAGACCAACACCAAACCTCCCCAAATCCCCCGTCTCCATGACGGCCAGATGTGGATGCAGTGGCACAGACTGCCCAGCACCAAGCACCTCCGCGCTTATTTGACGAGGATTCGACAGATCCGACTTCCACCAACTTCTCCGGCCACAGGAGCAAGAAGATGGAGCGAATCCGCCATGGACCAACACCGCGCGCCGGCGTGGTCACCACCCCAAGCGGCAGAACGCTAGACCACCAAACTAGGTAAACACATGACTCTGAACTACTATATACAGAGAACCTCCACGCGCCTCTCCCTCCTCCACTCCGGCCGGCAGCGCCGACGGAGAAGATCGGGGATCAGGCGGGATCTGGGTGGCACGGACGGTGGACTCTCAATACGCTTTTCTGGAGGAGACCGGCACCACCTAATGTTGACTTACTTCCATCTAACAGCAGATTTGTTGTTAAGCCCATGACTGCACCGTTTCTTTCTCTACAGGAACTAGGTTATAGGCCCGTAACCCACCGTGCACTTAGGCGGGCCTTGAAATTCCGTACTGCTTATCTGAGGATTTTCACTTGGAATTCCAGCTCATGGGCTTATGGCCGTCTTGTGACTGGCAAAAAGGTGGCGTGGTGCGAGAAAACATGAACTTGCTAAGCCCAAACATATTGGAATTTATTTAAGGAAAAATATTGTCTTGTAAATTAAACAGTCTGCACGACTGACTATTTTATTTCTTTTTGTTACCTGGCAGTAATCAGTACACTAGTATAAAGTTCATTGTCGCGAACAGGTGACTAAACCTCTAATCCGACGGGCTAGTCACCCAACTTGTTACAAATAACTATTTGTCACTTACGGGCGTGAAACCTGTCAATGATAAGTCACATATCAGAGTGGGTGCTATGGGGGGCCCGGAGGGGGGGGGGGGTGTCCAAGAGGAGCGCTTACTAGATGTTTGTCGGCGTTCTTGTGGGATCCTAGAGACCCTGTTCACTCTTTGTACTGGTTTGAACTTTTCGGAGGGTGTGCATAATCTTCAAGGTTAGGGTATATACTAACAAATCATTGTAAGCCCGTTGACATTGTTAGAGATACTCGGAGTCGTTGAAACCACATCTTGTACGTTGCATACTATATTTCACAACAAAACCCTGACAGAAGTGCTGCCCTAGCTGCACTTCCTATAAGCATCCCTAGCAAGGGGATCAAAAAACAAATAGATTATGAAGCACAATTTAAACCTAAAAATAGATTCTAATCAAGGATCAAGACGAAAGAACAAATTTTGATTTGTCTCATGCTGCATTTTTCTTGTGCTTCACTTGCTATTCCTTCTACTTGCAATTTGTGATCTCATCGTCCTTTTTCTCGCAATAATGCATCCTTCGCTAAGATTTTCACAGTTGCATCTTTTATAGTGCAATCGAAAAGGAGTCCTATTTTGAGAGCATTATTCCAATTTGGCATATATGAGAAAAATCTATATTGCTAGGTAAAAATGACATATTGTTGAATATGTTATCTTGCAGTACTAGCAATAGGAAAAAGCACACAATATACTAATATACTTATATATAACGGTTGCTTTTTAACTAACAACACCAAAGTAGAAGAAAACAAACATAATTGTACCTCTCTGTAATATTCCCTTCAATTATTACCACATAGGTTATTTCGTTAAGAGAAGCTTTCGAGCAACATTTGTACTTTTAATATGGACCTATGTGATTGTTATATATTAGTTAAAATGCCGTTGTTATATACAAGACTTAATTTTAGTAATAGGCGTAGGATATGATAAAGTATAAATGTTGATCAAAAGCTTCTCTTAACGAAGTAACCTATATATGTGTTAATAATCGGAGGGAATACTATATATTGCATGACATAGCTACAAGAAGATGCCATGGCCGGTCTTACAAGGTTCGTGCCTTGCATCGTGGTTGTTGCTTTCCGGTTTGGCTGGCGGGCCTACTGCCACGGCGATGCCAGATCCAGTACCACACCTAGTAGGTGTGTACGATGGTGACGGGGACGGACATGGCGACAGCTAAGACAACGACGACGACACGTGAAGGGAGGGATACCGGGCAGAGTGCGTCGCGGGCGAGGGAGAGTACAATGGCGACTACTAGGGTTCCGCAACATCTAGGACCTTTGATGCTCTTTCATGCTACTTGCCATGAGCGAATTGGGCGGCTTGCACCATTCGAGGGAACTCGGGGGGGGGGCTACGGATTCTGGAATCTCAGAACGACATCAAAGTGAGCTATAGAGGCGACTAACCTGTGGCGCGATAGTGTGTCTCTCTGCGGAGCACCAGAATACGCTGGAGCTCAGAGCGGCGCAGATGCGCGCACCATCAGAGTAGACTAGGACGCACAGCAAAGTGGTGGTGCCATGTGGCTTAGGGTGACACACGTGTTCTGGGTGAAATTTTTCACCAAGTCCCACGCTGGTCTATTTATAGAAAAACTAAAACAATCACTGGCATACGCCTATTGCTTCCCCACAGATTTAGAGTCTTCACTGATGTTTATTGATAATCGTCTCCTAGCACCGATTGACCCCCAAAATCAGCTTTTTGGTTGTGAAACTTAATTAGGATTTTTCTATTCATCGGGGTTTGGCACTTTTATAATTATGTAGTTATGTATTTTCTTATAGCATGTTTTCTAGTGTTTGTAGTTTATTCATTAAGCTTTTGTACGTATAAGTATGAAATTTACTACTTGTCTAAATTATGAATATTTTACTTTACTCGTCCTACTTTCACCATAGTATATATTTGAGTCCTCTTTTTTTTGATGTCTCACATGGTCTTCTCGTTTATGAAACTTGCGCTAAGATAACTTTCTTAAATGGGGAGCTAGATGAGAAAAATTATATGGAGCAGCTCGGTCAATTTATAGTAGATGTTCAAGAGCAAAAAGTGTACGTGTAAGTTATTGAAGTTTTTGTATGGTATCAAGCAAACCTCTAAGCAGTGGCACGAGAAATTTTAAAGAAATTTAACCACTAAATGTTTTGTTGTAAACTAAGCTGACAAGTGTTTATACTATTGTCATGGTGGGGGCGATAGAGTTATTCTACATCTCTGTCTCGATGACATACTAATAACTAGGACCAATCTTGATGTAATAAAATAGGTGCGGAATTTTTCCCCGTAGTGGGTCAAGGAGTTCATGTCGTATATTTTTATGAAGACCTAGGAGTATCTGATGTAACCTTAAATGTCAAGCTGTTGTAGATGGCAATGGTGAGATTACTCTACTTCAATCTCACTATGGAAAGATATTGAGTGGTTTTGGGTATAGAGGTTGGAAGTCTTCTTCAACGCCTTATGGTTTGAGTGTGCTACTTTCAAAGGATCAAAGGATTTCTAGAGGTCAATTGGGATATTCTAAAATCATTAGCATACTTATGTATTTAGCAACGCTATGAGGCCCGACATTTCTTCTGTTGAAAGCCATCTCAGTTGATTTGTGTAAAATCCAAGAGATGCTCATTAGATGCTCTTGAGAGAGCTTTGAGCTATTTGAAAATTGATGCGGGTTTTGGTATTCATTATACAAAGTATTTAAGGATATTTGATGGTTATAGCAACTCAAATTGGATATATGATACTGATGAGATTAAGACCATGAGTGGTTAGCTGTTCACACTTGGTTGTGGCGATGTTTTTTTGGAACTATTGCAAGTAGACCATCTTCACGCGGTCAACAATAAAAGCAGAACTCATAGTGCTAAACACGGACCCACTGTGTATGTTTTTTATGATGCCACCACATCGTATTGAAAATATATTATATAGCTATCACTAAGGAACTGAATTTTATTTCCATTGTGTACGAAACACTACTTTATTTTCATTGCATATGGAATAACTTTTTTATTGCGTTTGGCAAAATATTTTGTTTGCATCTCGTATGGAATAATATTTTATTTGTGTTGCGTACGAAAAAACATTTTCTCTCCTTAATTTTTGTTGCTTATTTTCTCGGTTGTACAATTTTCTTTGTATTTGAATATATTAGTGCATAATTTGATGAAGCTTTCATGAGGAAATTGAAGAAAGCACCACATTTTGGTGCTACTTTTCTGCACATCACCTACTATTCGAGTTTTAGCAAAAACCATCGGTGTAATTTATCGTAGATATATCCAAACATCGGTTGGTTAGTTGATTGGCCGGACTGCTCACATGGAAAATGACAAGTCACATAAATCCTCGAATGTGGCTGAATTTACATGAACGCCCATTTATTTTTGTTGATTTTGGTCAAGGCATCTTATATTTGGAAAAAAATATGCTCAACTGCAAGTTTTTCTTTTTTTTCAAAAATGCCAAAAGTAGGTCAAATTTAACAAAAAAAATGAGAAATACAATTAATTCTCTTTGATTATTATGGGAAATTATGTGACAATTTGGACTTGCCATTTAAAAGTGATACCGTTGTTTAACAAATTTGGCCAAATTTTGATCACAATTAAATCTTTTCAACAGTTCTAAAATCTTAAGTAATTCTAAAAATCTAATCATGAATATATTTTAAAAATTATTGACTACTCCTTTAAAGTTTGTACAGTTATTGGTAGATTTAGTAAAAAAAATAAAGTTCTAAAATTCCATTAGTTGAACTCAATTGCCTTATATTAGATTGTTTGTGCAAAATTAGCTCTGATAACATGAGCATTGCATGCAGGCCTCACCGGGCAGAATCGATGTGAAATGATCTGAACTGAAATCTTGACCTATCAACAAAAGATTACGCCGAAGATTCGTGGTTTTTGCAGCAAACCGTATTGCAAGTGCTCTGCACAAAAGCAACAGAAAAGGATTGTGGTCTTTGTTTTATGCAATTTCATCGCTTTCATCCATGGACAGATGAGCCGATTATTTACCCTCTAGTGATATGGAGGGGACAAATATATGCGGTAAACATGCCTGATAATTTGGAGCTATGGAGAAGCAAGTTAGAGGCCATTGTTTCATGGCGAGGCTACAAGTACTAATCAAGGAACAATGTAAATCCAAACATAGCCTCCACAAACGTCTCCCGGCCCTTCTTTCCTCGGAATCCCGCGGTGCCCAAATAAACAGTCGTTCTCCAATGCCTTCTGCCCCCTTTCTCCAATCCTCTCTGCCATGTCCGGTGTAAGGCAGAGAGCGAGAGAGAGGAAGAAGCTGTAAATAAAGGAGAGAGAGGAAAAAAGGCTTTCCTCCTCAAAAAGGAAAATAAACAGCTACTTCGTCGACCATGTCGTCGGCGTTCGGCGACTTCGGCCCGCTCACGGAGCGCCGCAAAGCCGAGAAGGCGCGGCAGACCCGCAAACGCCTTATGATCGCGGGCGGGGTGATCGCCGTCATACTCATTGTCTGTGGCATCGCCGTCATGTACAACAATAAAAAGGACGAGAAAGGCGGAGGGTCGGGCAGCAAGAAGGGCTCGTCCTCGTCCAAGGGCAAGTCCGGCGGCGGCGACGACTCCGACGCTGATTCCGACGGAGGATCTGGCTCGCCGGCGGACCTAAAAGCCGTGTCGAAGACCATCGCGTTTGTGTGCAAGCAGACGGACTTCCAGGACGTGTGCCAGGATAGCCTGACAAAGTGCGTGAATGCGAGCGCCTCGTCGCCCTTGGACGTGGTGCGCTCTGCCGTGCAGGTGATAGGCGAAGCCATCTCCCAGGCGTTCGATCGCGCCGACCTGATCATGAGCAACGACCCCCTGGTGAAGAACGCCGTGGCCGACTGCAAGGAGTTCTTTGTGTGGGCCAAGGACGAGCTCAACCACACGCTCAGTGGCATGGACAGCAAGGACAGCCTCACCAAGCAGGGGTACCAGCTGCGCATCTGGCTCAGCGCCGTGGTCGCGCACCAGGAGACGTGCATCGACGGCTTCCCCGACGGGGAGTTCAAGGATAAGGTGAAGGAATCCTTCGTCAAGGGGAAGGAGCTCACCAGCAACGCCATGGCGCTCATCGAGAAGGCCTCCACCTTCCTCGCCGGCTTCAAGCTCCCCAAGCGCCGCCTTCTCGAAGCTGAGGAGGAGCCACGGCGTGCCGAGCCGGTGCTCGGGGAGGATGGTATCCCGGAGTGGGTTCCCGAGAGCGAACGGAGGGTTCTCAAGGGCGGCGGGTTCAAGGCCGACATCAAGCCCACCGTGACGGTGGCCAAGGACGGCAGCGGCAAGTTCAAGACCATCAACGAGGCTCTCACTGCCATGCCAAAGACCTACGATGGAAGGTACATAATACATTGTCCATGGGTCGTCCATCCGTGCATGTCCATGCTCCCCGAAAAGCGAAACAAAGGTTCAACCTCTGCATCAAAATGATATATAGAAACCATTCATTGCATAGTTTCAAATTCAGTTTCAATATCGAATATCACACATCATGGATCACTCGAAGCTGTCACGTAAATTAACCATCGAAAAATATCTATGCATCTTATATTCTTATGGGTTGCCGTCGTTCCTCCCAGATATATCATCTACGTCAAGGAAGGCGTGTACGAGGAGTATGTTACAATCACAAGACAGATGCCGAACGTGACAATGACCGGGGACGGTTCCAAGAAGACCATCGTCACCGGTAAAAAGAACTTCATCGACGGCATCACCACCTTCAAGACCGCAACTTTCTGTAAGCAAAATGTCGCCGTCAACTCAACACCCTCTCTAGCTTGTCCATTGGTAGCGCTTCGTTAATAATTCGTCGTCGGCAACCGTTTTTATTTGCAGCCGCGCTAGGCGACGGGTTCATGGCGATCGGGATAGGGTTCGTGAACACGGCGGGCGCGGAGAAGCACCAGGCGGTGGCGCTGCTGGTCACGTCCGACAAGTCCATCTTCCTCAACTGCAAGATGGACGCGTTCCAGGATACGCTCTACGCGCACTCCAAGGCCCAGTTCTACCGCAACTGCATCATCTCCGGCACCGTCGACTTCATCTTCGGCGACGCGGCGGCCGTGTTCCAGAACTGCATCATCACGCTCCGTCGCCCGATGGACAACCAGCAGAACATCGTCACCGCGCAGGGCCGCGCCATCGGACGGGAGGCCACGGGGTTCGTGCTCCAGAAGTGTGAGTTCAACGGTGAGACCGCGCTCACGGCGCCGGGGAAACCACCCATTAAGAACTACCTCGGCCGGCCGTGGCGCGAGTTCTCGCGCACCATCATCATGGAGTCCGAGATCCCAGCCATCATCGACAAGGCCGGGTACATGCCGTGGCAGGGCGACTTCGCTCTCAAAACGCTCTTCTACGCCGAGTATGGCAACAAGGGCCCCGGAGCCGACACGGCAGGACGCGTCAACTGGCCGGGGTACAAGAAGACGATAAGCAAGCAGGATGCGACGCAGTTCACCTTGGAGAACTTCCTCCACGCGCAGCCGTGGATTGACCCAACCGGCACGCCGGCCAAGTACGACTTCTTCGGATGAAGGGACTAGCTGCAAGCACATGCCTTCGTGATGGGGCGATCGAGGAGGCCATAGGGGATTGGAGGAAGGGGTGCGGGGTACAATCTTGGTGGAATTGGATTATTGCCATGCATGTATGCGCGCTTGTTTTTGAGAGGTGTTTAAATCCGGCGATGCACGCGCGCATGTGTGTCTAGTTTTACTTTGTGTTTGTATACTGGCTCATATACGTGTTTCTTGTACTTGTACATGTATTTCATTTTTTTACGATGACTATTAGCAGATTATTATATCGAAAACAAACAAATCTCAGAACGCAAGGTCCGTGTCACACACATAGCTCAGGATCTAGTCCGAGACGTCCGTGGAGCGACTGTTGCCTCTGTGCACTAGCTAGCTTAGAGCATCTCTAACGTACGGCTTAACCCTTTACAGACGAAAAGAGTTCGTCACTAATACAAATCAGGCTTTTAAGGCTCGCCATGACACACTGAAGACATTTTCGGCGCGCGATGTAGAAAAATGCTCATGTCCAACAAAAAGTGGACCGTTTGCAAATGTTCCTATCATTTGCTCCACGAAAAGAGGCGGTCCATAATAGAGAACCCGTATGTCATAAAATCCAAACGATTTTTTCCCAATGTGTGATTAATTTTATATTTGTAGGCCGTTTATTTCACACAAAGTGTGTGTGATATATTCCCGCTTGATTCCCGTTTTCCTGTTGTCTTTCCCTTTTTCCATATACTGATCTCGTCGTCTAGTTGCATGTGTACCTCCTGCGGCTCGTCTATAAATCTAGTGAGCGTCACCAGTAGCTTACACCGGCTTCAAAATGGCTGAAAAACTATAGGAACAATGCCTCACAAGGAAGTATTGGCCAATCACAGAGTGCAGATGGGTGTGACACTAAGGGCTCCCGCTCAGTATGCACTGTCGCCTAGCCAAACGCATGACATTGGGTCCCGGCAGTCCTCCCGCTGTCAGTGAAGGCGCGCTGTTGTGGGTATACTTCATGGGTGTACCATCGACAGTGCCTAGATCCGGCAAGCCCGGGTGGCCCACAGACGGTGATGAGGCATGTGGCCCATCGGGCGGCCAGTTGCTGTTGATCATGAAGGAAGAAGTCCAGCCCAGGATCAGCAGGCCGGATCCGTACCGATGTAGGAGTGACCCGGATCCATGGAGGCCCATGAGGGACCCGGATCCAGGACGGCGAGTATGGAAGGCGGATCCGTGGCGTGCACGGCAAGATATTGTACCATAGCTAGGCTATCTATCCGGCTAGGACTCTCCATGTAAACCCTAGATCCGTGCGCCTTTATAAGCCGGATCCCGGGAGCCCTAGAGGCAACAACCACAACTCATTGTAACAACGCGAAAGCGCCCAGATAATTCCAGACAAGCAGCAGTAGGCCTGTCATCGTGCAGGTGTTCCGGCGGGTAACTCGCGTACCACCGTCCCGAGAGCACTCCGCCCTATGGCCCCTACTTCTTCTCCCCTCGTGAGGATCCCTCCTCCGGGGTACCGTCGATTAGGCAACGACAGTTGGCGCCCACCGTGGGGCTGTGGCGTCTGGAGGCCGGAACCGGGAGGGTTCCGCCATGGGAAGCTACGACGACACCATCGCTGTGGGGCGCGTCCTTTACGCCGAAAATCTGCCGATCGTCCCTCCGGATGAGTGCTGGATTCCGGCTAGAACAAACCCCGTCAAGCTCTCCATCGTCCCAATTGGCGGCATACACATCTTCATCGGGAAACCGTCGATTCCGACGGAAACCCACGGTAAGTAACGCAGACGCGACCGCAGAGCTAGACGCTGTCGCGAAGATCCGATCGAGACGCAGGCTTCCCAAGGAAGATTCCGCCTCGGATCTGGAAATTTCAAAGCCCACCCAATCCGTCCCTGAGCAGGAAACAAAGGTGGAAGACCAATGCAGATCCGCCTGGGTCTCCCAGTGTTAGAAAAGCAGAGGTGCCACTTCGTACACTTCTTGGCCCATACCGCCGGAACCGCCCCTCAAGAAGACGGAGCTGGTCTGAGCAGGAAGAGGCACCGGAACACAACGCGGATCCGGATCAGGCTGAGCTTGTCGGAGAGAGCGAGACTCCGGTTGAAGAGTCGATTTTGGGCAACCTGAGCCCAATTTCCGGAGATACTCCCTCTACGGAATCTGATGACTTCATTCGCAAGATAAGGGAATAAGGATACAGTGATCAGCCCGAGGTCGACTCCGCCCAGCCTAAGCAGGTTCTCGCAACGGTAGCAGCGCTGGGACAAACTGGATCTGGAGACCAAGTCGGCCAATCTGACCCCCAACCATCCCATCAAGGATCTCCAATGTCTCGGGTGCGACCCCAAAGGGATTCTCCCTCGGAGGAAATCTTGTCAGCAGAGGAGGTGGCCGCGCGAGCAGTTCTTAACACACCTATAACCCCGGGCGACGCCGCAGATCTGAGGCCCTAGAGACCGCCAGAAAAGGAAATGCTGGCCACAGCCAAGAGGCTCGCCGATACCGAAGCTGCGTTAAGGATAGGAAGGGCAGATCATGCAGCCTGGACGGAAAACTTCGAGAGACAGGACCGCGAGATCTGCCACACTCGAGCAGGTCAAGAGCATGAGGGCTGAGTGGGAGGTAAAGATGACCTATGCGCAGGCGGAGGCCGATCGAATTGTTAGAGAAGCAATTCCGCCTCGCAGGATACCCTTCAACACGCCCGCAGATCACCAGCCGCTGGAAACTCCAAAGGACAACATGCTAAAAGCAGCGGAATTGCTGAAGAAGAAGGACGAAGAGGTTGACATCAACTATCTCCGCACACTCGTCGCTTCAAATGCAAGCAAAGCAAGGCGGATACTTCGCGCAGGTTGGAATCCAATCCGGATATCTGTATATCTACCGCGCAGAAGGATGACGAATCGCACACCGGATCCTCGGAGCGCAGAAGAAGGGCCAGGGAGCACCCAAATCCGATCCCCGTTCCGTCACGACGCCTCCGTCGGATCCAAGGAAGGGAAAGGACGCGATGTACTCCGGAAGAGACAAATACCGCAACCCCTCACCCCCACCCAACGGTTACCCGCGACCCCCTCGCCGCCGTAGTCCAGCCGGAAACACCAGGCCCATAGGGCATGGTGCGCTTGTTATCCGCGACAACGTGCTGCCAAGAAACAGAAAGCGCTCGCCGAACCTCGCCGGAATCGAACAATGTTCATGAGCCCGAGCCCAGGAGGAGTCGGAATGAAGACCGCGGGGAGCCTCGCCGGAACCGCGATCCGAACCTCGCCGGAACCGCGATCCAGAACCTCGCAGGCCCGCAACCTCGCAGAGCCGCGACCCGAACCTCGCAGAGCCGGGACCCGAGCCTCGTCGGAGCCGTGACCCGAGCCTCGCCGGAACGACCAGGGCAGCCAGCGCCAAGGCGAAGGCAGCCACAGGAGCCGGAGTCAGCACCAGGAAGGCCAAGGAGATTCCGATGGCGGAAGCAAGAAGTCAGACCGCCCACCTCGCAGGTCTCCCTCACCACCACCTAGCGGTGGCGGCGGAGATGGAGGCGGAGGCAATGGCCGGAGATCTCGCTCTCGCTCAAAGTCTCCTCGCCACGGCTCGCGCGACGCACGGGACCGCCTTAACGAGTACCACCGACATTGGTCCGAAGTGCTTTGGCGGATGATGAGAGAACCAAAGCCAAGGATGAACCTCAAGCTACCCGGAAATCTGAAGCATTACGATGGCACCGAAAGACCGGATACCTGGATTGAGGATTACTATAATGCTGTAACCTTCGCCGGAGGAACCCCTAACATCGCCGCATGCTTCGTTGTACCTTGTAGGTCCAGCCCGGATCTGGCTCAGCGACCTTGAGAAGAATTCCATCTTTTGCTGGTTCGACCTGAAGAACGCTTTTGAGAAACACTTCAGGGGCACCTACAAGAGACCTGCCACAACAAGCGACCTGCAGCATGCATCCAGAAGAAGGGCGAAACATCGAGGAACTTCCTCACCCGATGGTTGGCATGCAGAAACGAGTGCGAGAACGTCGACAACCGCACAGCAATGCACGCCTTCATTGGGGGCTTGCAGCGAGGAGGATTGCTGCGACACAAGCTAACTTGCTTGGTCAATGCAAATAAGTTGACGTTGGATGACATGATCACCATCGCTAGCGATCACACTGCCGCCGATGACGACGCAGGCGGTGATCTCGCAGCTACAGCAATCCCCCGCACCAACAAAAGAAGAACCGTGACAACGGCGGCAGCAACCATAAGCGCAAGAACCCGATGACCAGAAGAGTGGCGGATCCGAGATGGTCGCCATGGCGTTTCAACGCGGAGGTCCGGAGGCGGAAGAGGACGCGGAAGCGGAGCCGGCAGGGTCGCAGCATACCTCCGAGGTCACGCTGCCGGATCCCGCACACCGCAAACCTATGAGGAGTGGAGACATGCCCTGCCGGCCCATCCGGATCCGGTTACGGAAGTCCACTCATACTAACCGCAATGCAAGTGGGTCAATGATCTAAAGAACGACCCGGAGGCCGGATACAAGCGCGCCCGGAAGCACCGCCCTCGCGGAAAAGGTGGCAAGGGCAAGAACAAAGACAAGGAGGACGATAGTTCCGAGGCGATGGATGAGGATGATAACTCGCCGGATCCCAAGGCAGGAGCCGCAGGTAAATCCAATCCATTCGACAAAAAGAGCGTGGGGGCTTACCACACTTTCCTCGGAACCCCAACAGTACGCCCTCCAAGTCAGCTACCCGGATCCTGAACGCCATAGTTCCGGCTGTGCCGCAGTACGTCAGGTGGTCGGAAATTCCGTGCACATTTGATCGGAAGGATCATCCCGCAATTGTGCCAAAGGAATGCTACGCCTTGGTTGTAAGTCCCCGCATAGACAGGTATGACTTCTCCAAGTGCCTCATGGATGGCGGAGCCAGCTTGAACATCATGTACCTGGAGACTCTAGAGCGGATGAACCTCACCAAGGAACAGCTCAAACATAGCACCACCGAGTTTCATGGTGTGGTTCCGGTAAGAAGGCAAATTCCCTCGGCAGCATCACACTTCCCGTGGCTTTTGGCGATGTTCATAATTTCCGTTTGAAGTTGTGCCCTTCAAGAGCTCCTACCACGTCATCTTCGGCAGGCCCACCTACCACAAGTTCCACGCAAGAGCGTGCTACATCTACAACAAGCTCAAGATTCCGGGTCCTAAAGGTATGATTACCGTATCCGGAGACTACAAAAAGGCTCATGAGTGCGAGTTAGGCGAAGCCGCCTTCGCAGTCGTGATATCCGGAGAAGAGCGAAGGCTACAGAGCCTCGGTGGATCCGACGAGATGCACCACCAAGAAGCAGATCTCCGAGCCTCCTTCAAGCCCGCGATAGAAACCAAGAAGCATGACCTCATTCTAGGTGACTCTTCCAAGCAGGTTTCAGTCGGAGCCAACATGGACCCCAAATAGGAAAGCGCGCTCGTCGAGTTCCTCCGCGCTAACATGGATATCTTCGCATGGCAACCTTCTGACATGTCCGGAGTACCTAGGGAACTCGCCGAGCACTACCTCAACATAAATCCGGGGGCTAAACCAGTGAAGCAAGCTATGCGACGCTTTGGAGATAAGAAGCGCCGCGCCATAGGAATGGAACTAGCAAAGTTACTAGAAGCAGGTTTTGTAATAGAAGTTATCCACACCGATTGGGTCGCGAATCCCGTCCTTGTACCCAAAAAGAACACTGAAATACTAAGAATGTGCATCGATTACTCGGCTTGAACAAGCATTGCCCGAAGGATCCGTTCCCCTTGCCGCGCATTGACCAAGTCATTGATTCGACGGCGGCGGAACTTCTGTGTTTTCTTGATGCGTATTCCGGTATCATCAGATCCGGATGAAGGAATCCGACCAAAAGGCGACTTCATTCATTACCCCGTTCGGTACTTACTGCTATGTTACTATGCCCTTTGGTTTGAAAAATGCAGGTGCTACCTACCAACGTACGATGCAGCGGTGCTGAAGGACCAAATCGGCCGGAACGTGCACGCTTACGTCGACGACATCGCGGTCATGACCCGGAAAGGATCCGACTTGATCAGCGACCTCACGAAACCTTCGACAACCTCCGCAGGTACAAGATGATGTTAAATCCGCTGAAGTGCGTTTTGGCCTGCCACCGGAAAACTCCTTGGCTTCATAGTCTCTCACGAGGCATTGAGGTTAACCCGAAAAGATCAAGGCAATCCTGTGTATCAAAAGGCCAACTTGTCTCAAAGATGTGCAACGACTAACTGGCGTGTCGCAGCAATCAGTAGGTTTGTTAGCCGTCTTGGCGAGAAGGCACTACCTCCACAAGCTGCTGAAGAAAACAGACAAATTTGTCTGGGACGACGCTGATGCAGCTCTTCGAGGGTTGAAGGAAATACTCACCTCCCGCCTATCTTGGCAGCTCCGGAAGAGTCAGAGCCAATGCTCCTTTATCTGGCAGCTACCAACAAGGTCGTCAGCCTCGTCATTGTGGTGGAGCGAAAGGAAGAAGGTCATGAGTATGACGTACAGAGACCTGTCTACTACATTAGCGAGGTGCTGACGGAATCAAAACAAAGATATCCTCACTTTCAGAAGCTAGCTTATGGCGTGTTCCTAGGCAGCCGGAAGCTTAGGCATTATTTCCAAGCATCCATATGTCGTGAGCAAGGCTCCGCTGTCAACAATTCTCAACAACGCTGACGCAACAGGACGTACGGCTAAATGGGGCATCGAATTATCGCCGACATCGCTTACAAGCCAAGGACTGCGGTAAAATCCCAGGTTCGGCAGATTTTGTTGCAGATTGGACAAAAGCTCCGGATGCAAGTCTGGAGCCGGAACCAAAGACATGGGTTATGCACTTCGACGGATCCAAGCAGCATCAAGGCTCAGGAGCCGAGTCACCCTGAAATCCCTACCGGAGAACTGCAGTATGTTCGCAGATCCACTTCGAAGCTACTAACAACATGGCGGAATATGAGGCTCTACTACACGGTCTGCGCATCGCTAAGGAAATGGGGATCAAGCATATCATATGCTGTGGAGATTCCGACCTGGTGGCACAGCAAGTAGCCGGAACCTGGAACGCCAGAAATTCCGTCATGGCGGCCTAGAGAGTTGACGAGATCGCCAAGAGCTTCCTCGGATACGAAGTCAAATACGTCAGGAGAGACGATAACACAGCGGCAGACATGCTATCCAAGCTCGGATCCGGCAGGAAACCAATTCCGCTGGCATTTTCCTGGAGCATCTCCGGATACCCTCAGTTAAGGGCGCTAACCCGGAAAACCCAGAGGTGGCGGTGTCTCCGGCTAGGGAAGTGATGGCTATCATTCCGGCTTGGACCCAGCCTTTCCTGGACTACCCTCTCCTCTACCCTCTCCCCCCATTGAGTCATCCGTAGAGGTGCCAGACTCCTGGAGATCTCCTTCGTGTCGTGGCACCGTCAATTATGCCCATTGCATGGTGTGAAGGGATTCGATAATATGTTTAACGACCACTCGCGGGAATACATGCTATACCGAGTGACTGGAGCTCCAAAGAAGGCCATGTTGGAAACATGTCCTAGAGGCAATAATAATTTTGTTAATATCATATTTCTTGTTCATGGTATATGTTTATAGTTCATGCTAGAATTGTATTAACAGAAACATAATACATTTTTATTTTATAAAAAAACACTATGTCGTAGTAAAGCTTCTACTTGGCTAGCTTGTTGGTTAGCCATGGTTATGGTTTGGATCATATCACTAGAAGAATGATGTGATGATCAGGCCCAAATAAGCAAAACAATTAGACCACATCACAAAGTTCATATGGCTAAAGTTTTTTCATGTCAAGTAACCTATTCCTTAGACCATGAGATTATGTTACTCCTTAGCATCGAAAGAATACTTTGGGGCATCAGCTGTCATACAATAACAGGGCGATCATAAAGGTATCTTTTATGTACTTGGGAAGGTACTTGTTAGGTTGCATGAATGAAGATTGAGATTTGTTCATCCATGTGAGGGAGAGATATTCTCTAGGCCCACTCAGTTAGCGTTAGGAAAAAGCTGGCAGTTAGATTGCGGAGTATAGTAGAGCCTTCGAAAAAAGATGGTAGCTAGGTAGTGAAAACCTGGTAACTGTTTAGAATAATCTGATAGCTTCCTTCCAAAGAATCTGACAGGTAGCTAGTCAGAACATGGCAAGTGTTCAAAATAATATGGCAACTAAATCTGAGAGCCTAGTAGCTGCCTTCCAAAGACTCCGGTAGCTAGTCGACCAGAACCTGATAAGTGCATCAAAACAATCAGCCTACTGACTCATTAAAGGAAATCTAGTTCCTAGTGAGAGCCTCATAAGTACTCCCTCCGATACGTAATATAAGACGTTCTACAATTTTTCGACAACACCAGAAACTACGACAATGTACCAGATTACAATGCTAACTGTCTAAACCATAATATGTGCATCGCCTAGGGAGTCGCAAGCCCAATCGATCCCTTTGGTAATCGATCACCGGTAGCTCACCCAGCACCTCGGCCCCTGATCTGCTCTCCCAGTGATAGGGCAAAGGTGTCCGATCTTTCGATGAGATGCTGATACGTCGATTTTTTGGTGGAGTTCGTGCTTCACAATCCAACTACACGTGCAAAGCTCGTGCACCAATGCAATTGCTAGGACAATCTCCGGGAGTTACTGATCTTGCGGATGCACGATCAGCCTGACCAAAAGGTCTTAATTCCTACCTGAAATCGAGAACAAGTAAGAACTAATATTGCAATCATAATATTGCGGATATAGATGAAAACTGTATTAAAAGGTGGAATTCCGAATAGTCGGTCTTGTTCTGGACGTTGGCCTCAAAAGAAGTACACGAGAGTTGCAGCAATGGCTAACTTTTATTCCAATCAAAATCTGACTCTAAACGTGGCGGATAAGGAGGTATTTAAGGAGGAAAAGGAGAGGGTTTCGTCCAGCCCTAGGTATGGTGGCCGAACCGACCTCTAGATGGCATTTCTCCTTCAATACGGACTCTAAAAAGTAGTGGCCTTAATTCCTGAGAATTTGACATGGGCCTGGCCCAAAACTAAAGGTGACGCAGCACCATATCATACTTAGGACAAATTATGAAGTATCATCTCGAATATTTCATCCAAGCTCTTCTTTCATCACTATGGAGGCTTCAAAGTTCTGAAATCTTCACTCGAAGTGTCCTCTTCAATCCTCACATGTTTGCTGCCATCTCCATGCACGATCATGCTCCAAAGCTTGTGCCTCTTGTCAATGCTAGGTCCATCATTCCTAAGAGTAACAAACACATCTGATTTAGGTAGCATCATATTTTTATGTATGTGAGGAATAGTTCCAACAAATGAAAGTACCTGATAGTTAAGTTGTCTGCCACGAGCTCGAGTGATTGGTCCTTGTATTTGTGGGGCTGTAGGTACAGCAGTTGTATCAATAGATGGGATGTCCTCATCATTCTCCCCTTTTTGAATTGAAGTCGTCCTCGACGCAATCTCATCTTCTTCACCAGAGTAAGCCTTCAAATCTGCAACGTTAAATGTAGGACTAACTGAACCAAAATCTGCAGGAAGCTCAAGTTTATATGCATTATCATTTATTTTCTATAACACCTTAAAAGAACCAGAAGTGCATGTCATTAACTTAGACTTGCGCAAATCAGGAAAATGATCTCTGCGCAAATGCAACCAAACAAGATCACCAACATCAAACATAACATGCTTTCTCCCTCTATCCCCAACATTTTCATACTTAGCATTCATGTGTTCTATGTTATCTTTACTAGTCTCATGCAATTTTAATATCAATTCAGGATGTTGAGTAGTATAAACATTATTTTGCACCGAAGATGGCAATGGAAACAAATCAATTTCACGAAAGAACAAACCAGCAACATGCGTGGCATCATTATTCTTGTGACAAGGAATAAAGTGTGCCATGTTAGAAAACCGATCCACAACAACAAAAATGTTATCCCTCCCCTTATGTGTACGAGGCAATTCCAAAATGAAATCCATTGAAATATCCTCACAAGGTACTAGGAATAGGAAGAGGCATATATAAACCATGTGGATTAAGTCGAGACTTAGCTTTTCACAAGTAGTGCAGCGTGCCACGAATCTCTCAACATCTCGACGCATGCGTGGCCAAAAGAAGTGTGCAGCAAGTACATTTTCCATCTTATTCACACCAAAGTGGCTCATCAATCCTCCTCCATCCGCCTCCTGCAACAATAAAAGACGAACGGTATCTGGGATGCATAGCTTGTTAGCACGGAACACAAATCCATTATTGAGGACGAATTTGTTCCATGTTCTACCATCTCTACAATTCATCAACACATCTTTAAAATCAGCATCATACAAGTATTGTTCATTTCTAGTTTCTAATCCAAAAATATCGAATTCAAGTTGAGAAAGCATAGTATAACGGCACGACAAAGCATCAACAATAACATAATTTTAACCCTTTTTGTATTTGATAACATAAGGAAAATATTCAATAAATTCAATCCAGTTTTCATGGTGGCGATTCAACTTAGCTTGACTACGAATATGCTTCAAAGATTCATGGTCAGAATGTATAACAAATTCTTTAGGCCATAAATAATGTTACCAAGTTTCTAATGTCCGAACCAGCGCTAAGTAGAATAGTTCAGACTAGGCCCACTCAATTTCCCACTAAAATATGCAACAGGTTTGCCCTCTTGTAATAACACACCTCCCAAACTAATTCCACTAGCATCACATTCAAGCTCAAATGTCTTATTAAATTCAGGAAGTTAAAGCAAAGGAGCATGTGTTAACTTATCTTTCAATATCACGAAGGCTTCTTGGTGTGCATCGCCCCACACAAAGGGCACATCCCTCTTTATAAGCTCATTCAGCGGCGAAGCAATGGATCCAAAATCTTTCAGAAAGCGCCTTTAAAAACCCAGCGAGGCCAAGAAAACTCCTCACTTGTATGATCGTCTTGGGCTGCGACCAATTCTCAATTGCTTCAATCTTGGCTGGATCAACTTCAATACCCTGCGCAGTAACAATATAGCCAAGAAACGCAACTCGATTTGTGTAAAAGATGCACTTCTCAAGATTACCATACAAACGTGCATCACGTAAAGCATTGAAAACGTCACGTGAAAGATCCAAATGATCCTCCAAAGATTTGCTATATATGAGAATATCATCAAAGTATACTACCACAAATCATCCAGTAAAAGCACGTAAAACTTTGTTCATTAATCTCATAAAAGTACTAGGAGCATTAGTTAAACTAAAAGGCATTACTAACCACTCATATAAGTCGAACTTAGTTTTAAACGATGTTTTCCATTCATATCCTAATTGCATACGAATCTGGTGCTAACCACTACGCAAATCAACTTTAGAGAACATAATAGAACCACTCAATTCATCAAGCATATCATCCAAATGTGGTATAAGGTGATGGCATCGAATGGTAATATTATTAATAGCTCTACAATCAGTACACATGCGCGAAGAACCATCTTTCTTAGGTACCAAAATAATAGGAACAACACATGGGCTAAGAGACTGACGAAAGTAACCTTCACCTTGTAGAACCTGAATTTGTCGTTGAATCTCTTTGGTCTCTTCAGGATTGGTGCGATATGGTGCACGGTTCGGCAGCGAAGCTCCTGGAATCAAGTCAATTTGGTGTTCTATCCCACGAATAGGTGATAATCCAGGTGGAACATCTTGTGAGGACACGTCCATGTATTCCTTCAAAAGGTTAGCAACCGCAGGTGGTAAAGAAGGAGGCACATTCTCAAATAAAAACAGAAATTCCTAACAAATAATTGCATAACATTAAGTATTGTGCACATCAAGTTCAGAAATATCATATTTGCTAGCAAGAAAACAAGGATTCCTCAAAGGAATTGCAGTACCATGATTAGAATAATATTTAGAAGTATTCTTCTGTGGTACAAAATCTGCAGCAACAATTTGATTTTCACTCTTATGTTTCTCCTCATTTTTTACTCTACTAGCTCCAGCAAGAATTTCTTCAGGATTCACAGGTTTGAGACCAATTTTCTTTCCATCATGAATGAGAGAATAGTGATTAGTTTTACCATTACGAATAGATTCTCTATCAAATTTCCAAGGTCTACCAAGTAACAAACAACAAGCTTGCATAGGTACTGACATGGGTATACCCTTCGGGTACCCATTATTAGTATACCTGGATCGGCTCGGCCCAATATGGAGAAGGCCCAACAAGGCAACCCGAAGAAGTAGTCGACTAGGACTCTTGTAAGACCCTAAGCTGGTTGCATATATAAAGCTAGCCAGGGCACCCGAAATAAGGACGACAAGAGATAGACAACATAGCTCCGCCTATGGCGGCACCCTGTAAACACACCTATGATTATATACTGGATTGCTAGAAGCACGTAGGGATCCTTCACCGAGGGGACCCGAAGCTGGGTACGTTGTGTGCCTAATCTCGCTCCCGGAATCTCCATCGTCGCTCTCTCCCGAAACCCAAGTCTACAATATGTAGACATTGCCGAGGTATTCCCTCGTCAATTGGCGCCGACCGTGGGGATTTGCGGCGACTGGATTTCGTTATCCGGGCGGGATCCCTCATCCACATCGGTGGCCAGATCGCATCTGGTCGCGTTCTTCAACACTCGATCAAACTACAATTTTCGACTTGATGGCGGAACCCGAATATACTTGGAGATCTAGGCAGAGGCGGTAGCGCCCGCCCTCCTACGGCTCGATGCTGCAGCATCCTCGGATCAAGCGGGACAGCCGGATGCCTGGCACCAGGTACCTTCAAGCGGGCGATGCGCGGAAACTAGCACAACTATTAAGTTCAACAGATCAATCGGTAATGTGCTCTGTCTATTATTTAATTCAATCATTGTGTACCAGACCGACTGCAACTTAGAAAGCGCCTAATACGCGTCTCCTATGTTGGATAATTAGGCACAATTTCCATGATTAATTCCAGAATATTAAGCATGACGACAGTAACTACTAACATGTGAAACTCGAACATACTAGATGCATTAATCAACATGAGTAGCAGTAGCGCAAACGGTACAACATCCATCGCTAAGCAGATCGAGATATGTCGCACGTACCGATCTGGTGGAGGTGGCGGTGGAGGTGTAGCAGATGATGTCGCGGTAGTAACGTTGTTGATGACAACGTTGTTGACGACGGGGACGATGGGTCGAAGTAGACGGTGTTGAAGACGACGGTAGGCAGCACCGCCCGACTTGGACGGAAGGCGACCCGTGATGAAGAGCTTGAGCAGTCGCGCAGAGCGCTTCCCAAAAACCTAATTCGCCCTCTCCCGTACAGGATCGCAAGGACGAGTGGTTCCGGAGACCTACTCTCTCGTTCGCCGTGCACGTCGGCGAGCGGGATGGAGTAGGCTACTATGGTGGCGCAAGCAGAGAGAGGTGGAAACCCTAACTCGTGTATTAGATGTGTTTCTGCGGTAGCCGGGTAGGAGATTATATAGGCTCGGGAAACCCTAGGCAACGTGGGCCACACCCACGTCGCACGAACGTTTCGAGTCGGTTACGATAGCCCACGATCCGGAGTGACCCGAACCGACTAACTGCGACGCGTCCGTCTAGGACTCTGTTCATTTTCCTGAGCTGCAAAAAGTAAGGAAAGTCTCGGCTCGAGGCTCAATCCACTCACCACGAGCGCGGCGCGCGTCGTGACGTGTCGAGTCAAGACGAGACGAGACGAGACGAGACGAGCGAGCGAGGAGGAGGAGGAGCGCGCGCGTGTAGCACTCCTATTCTCACTCACTTACTAGTGGTGGAACAACCCACCTTATAAGGTGGTCTAACTTCCTCCCAACTTTCCATGTGGGACTAAACTTTCCACCTCTTGCCACTCCCTAGTGAGCTGCCACCAACTTGGGCTCAAACTCACAAGGCTGCCACTATGTGGGCTTTGAGATTTATAGGGAAATCTGAAATCTAGTATGGGCCTCTTAAAGTGTAGGCCCAATATTTCAACAATCCCCCACCAGATCTCAGATCCCATTTAGAGATTTACCAATACTCACTGCTTGTTTATATACCAGTGTTTCAGCGGAGACTGTTAAGTTGAACTTCCGCCTAGAACCTTAAGCTACATCCATTCACACTTGAACAATGGACTAAGCCTTGAATTGCAAGTTTTGCGTGAGGGTTTCACTCAAAGTCATGACCAGTACATGGCTGCCAGTAGCCTACCCCGCGGGTGAAGCATATGCGTCATACTTCGTGGTCTCTTCATGAGTTTACTAGAGATCACCCAAATCTCATAGATTGCGACGTTTAACAATCGGACTCATATAGGTGTGTTATTTCAAGAATGCTCTGTAGGACAGCATCTTTGCTATAATAGCCAACATAAACACATTAAGGCTTGTTGCCAACCTGCCTTACAGCAATTGAGAGTTGTGCATCTTCACATAGAGAGGGTTACATAATACTCTCCCCAATTAAACCACTAGTTTGTTCTTCCCAGGTCCTAATTCACGGGATCTCCGATCACAAAGGTTGGGTTACCACTATGGTGTAATATCAACGGGTCTCAAACCCATCTCCTCGATGCACTTTCTATCACATTACGTGATAGTCCCTTTGTAAAGGGATCTGCCAGGTTTTTGTCTGTTTGAATATATGTAACAGTTATTACTCCGGAGTTTCGCAATTTCCTGACAGACTTCAAACGTCTCTTGACGTGTCTTGATGACTTCGCGTTATCCTTAGAATTGTTCACTTTGACAATTACAGTTTGATTGTCACAATTCAAAAGGATAACAGGTTTTTCAACCACAGGCAAGTCCATCAAGAGCTCACGCAACCATTCTGATTCAACAGTGGTTGTGTCCAAAGCAGATAGTTCTGCTTCCATAGTTGACCTCGTCAATATGGTTTGCTTACAAGATCTCCATGACACTGCGCCACCTCCAAAGGTAAATACATACCCGCTAGTGGCGTAGAGATCAGCTACATCAGAGATCCAATTTGAATCACTATATCCTTCAAGCACAGCTGGGTGCCCTGAATAGTGAATCCCATAGCTCATTGTACCACATAGGTAGCGCATGACCCTATCAAGTGCATGCCAATGATCGGTACCGGGTTTGACATGAACCTACTCAACTTGCTAACAGCAAAAGATATGTCGGGTCTAGTCGCGCTCGCTAAGTACATGAGTGAGCCAACGATCTGAGAATATCTCAATTGATCTATGGAAATCCTCCGGTTCTTGCGTAGCGTCACACTGGGATCATAAGGTGTTGGAGAAGACTTGCTATCAATATAGCCGAACCGGCTCAAGATCTTCTCAACATAATGGGATTGCGTTAGAGTGATCCCACTCTCGTTCTTAATCAGCTTGATATTCAGAATCACATCAGCTTCTCCCAGATCTTTCATATCAAAGCTCTTTGACAAGAAAGACTTGACCTCGTGTATTACTCTCATGTTTGTACCAAAGATCAGAATATCATCCACATACAAACATAGTATAACACCTTCGCCCCACCATGGCGATAGTAAACACACTTGTCAGCCTCATTGACAACAAAGCCTACAGAAGTTAAAGTTCTGTCAAACTTCTCATGCCATTGCTTAGGTGCTTGTTTCAGGCCATATAAAGATTTCAGCAACTTGCACACCTTTCTTTCTTCACCTTTTACTACAAACCCATCAGGCTGATCCATATAGATTTCCTCTTCCAACTCTCCATTAAGGAAACTGTCTTTACGTCCATTTGATGAACGATAAGACCATAGAAGGCAGCCATGGATAGTAGTACTCGAATGGTGGTAAGTCTAGCAACAGGTGAATAGGTGTCGAAGTAATCTTCGCCTTCTCTCTGTGTGTAGCCTTTCGCTACAAGCTGCGCCTTGTACTTTTCAATAGTACCATCAGGTCTTAGCTTCTTCTTGAACACCCATTTGCAGCCCACAGGCTTGCATCCATGGGGTCGTTCTGATAGCTCCCAAGTTCCATTATAAAGAATCGAGTCCATCTCGTTATGGACAGCTTCTTTCCAGTCATCTGCATCTGGAGATGTATATGCCTCTGCAATGGACGTGGGAGTATCATCCACAAGGTACACAATGAAATCATCACCAAAGGATTTTTCAATCCTTCGTCTCTTGCTCCGTTTAGGAGCTTCATTGTCATCCTTCTCAGTAACATTCTCATGTGATTGTTCAAAATACTCATTAGATGTACTGGACTCAGGAATTATCTCAGTAGAAATTCTAGCAATTCTATGCATATCTTTCATAGGAAACATATTCTCAAAAAATGTTGCATCACGAGATTCCATAATAGTATCAACATGCATATCAGGTACCTCAGATTGAACTACTAAAAATCTATATCCTACACTCCGAGGAGCATAACCTAGAAAGATACAATCCTGTCTTTGGTCCAAGTTTGCGCTTCTTAGTAATTGGAATATTGACTTTCGCCAAACATCCCCATGTGCGCAAATACGAAAGTGATGGTTTTCTCCCAGACCACTCCTCGTAAGGGGTTTTATCTTTATTCTTGTTAGAAACTCTATTCAGGACATGACATGAAGTCAACAAAGCCTCCTCCACCATGCCTTTGTAAACCAACGGTGGCTAACATGGAATTCACCAAGTCGGTCAGCGTGCGGTTTTTCCTCTCGGCAACCCCGTTTGATTGGGGTGAATAGGGAGGCGTCCTCTCATGAATAATGCCATGTTCCTCACAGAATTCATCAAAGATTTTAGGAAAATATTCGCCACCACGATCCGACCTGAGACGCTTGATCTTTCTCTCTAGTTGATTTTCAACTTCGGCCTTATAAATTTTAAAGTAGTCTAAAGCTTCATCTTTAGTTTGCAACAAATAAACACAGCAAAATCTAGTCGCATCATCAATTAATGTCATGAAATATCTCTTTCCACCTTTTGTCAACACACCATTCATCTCGCATAGATCAGAATGTATGAGTTCTAGAGGTGCCAAGTTTATCTCCTCGGCCGCCTTGTGAGGCTTCCGAGGTTGCTTTGATTGCACACAACTATGGCACTTAGAACCTTTTGCAATGGTGAAATTCGGAATTAAACTTAAACTGGATAGCCGAGACATTAAACCAAAATTAATGTGACATAAACGAGAATGCCAAACACTGGTATCATCACTAACATTGCCACAAATATGGTTCACAGACTTATTACTGAAATCAGAAAGCGAAAAGCGGAACAAGCCTCCGCACTCATAGCCTTTACCAATAAATTGTCCAAACTTGGAAACAACTACTTTATTCGACTCTAAAACAACCTTAAACCCATCTCTGCATAGAAGGGAGCCGCTAACGAGATTCTTGTTCATAGTAGGGACATGTTGCACGTTCCTCAGCTGCACGATCTTCCCCGAAGTGAACTTCAGATCTACCGTGCCAACACCACGAACAGAAGCATGTGACCCATTCCCCATCAAGACGGAAGAATCCCGGGCGACCTGGTAAGAAGTGAACATGGATATGTCAGCACACACATGAACATTAGCACCTGTATCAATCCACCAACATGGAGATTGAAATACCGAAAGAACAGTAAAGAGATTACCGTACCCATCAGCATTGCTAGCGGTCACCGTGTTGACTTGCCTCGCCTTTTTCTTGCGGTCTGCCCTCTCTGGACAGTCCTTAGAAAAGTGGCTAGTCTCTCCACAGGTAAAGCAGCTCAGATCTGCTTTGTTTATCATCTTCTTCTTCTTGAAGGTTGTAGTCTTCATAGGCTTATTGAAGGAGGGCTTGTTATTCCCTTTATTCTTGCTGTAGGGTTTCTTCTGCACCATGTTGGCGCTAGACTGACCCTCTCCTTTCTCAGTAGTATCCTTAGCCCGAGCTTTCTCCTCAACATCAAGAGATGCTATCAGATTTTCAACTGATATCTCCTGTCTCTTGTGTTTGAGAGTTGTGGCAAAGTTCCTCCATGAAGGGGGCAACTTAGCGATGATGCATGCAACAAACTTGTCAGGTAAGGCACACTTAATGAGTTCAAGCTCTTTTGCAATGTATCTCATGAGCTTGTTCGACTACAGAACGGTTGTTTACCATCCTGATGTCATGGAAGCTCTCCATGATGTACAGTTCACCTGCATCGGTTGCATCGAACTTAGCATTCAGTGCATCCCAGAGCTCTTTACCATCTGTTATGTGCATGTACACATCACACAGACGATCAGCAAGAATACTTAGAACGCATCTGACGAAGAGATTATTGTTTTCCTTGAACTTGTTCTGATCTTGGTCAGATATAGTTCCTTCAGATAAACCATCAGTAATTTCGAACACTTTCAGATGAGTAAGCCAGAGCATGGCCTTATACTGCCACCTCTTAAAGTGCATACCGGTAAACTTATCCGGCCTCAGTGCATCAGCAAAACCAGCCATTGTTAGGAAATTGCCTACAATTAGGTTTTTGGATTGTTGGATAATTAGGCACAATTTTCATGATTAATTCTAGAATATTAAGCATGACGACAGTAACTACTAACATGTGAAACTTGAACATACTAGATGCATTAATCAACATGAGTAGCAGCAGCGCAAACGGTACAGCATCCATCGTTAAGCAGATCGAGATATGTCGCACGTACCGATCTGGTGGAGGTGGCGGTGGTGTAGCAGATGATGTCGCAGTAACGTTGTTGATGACAACGTTGTTGACGACGGGGACGACGGGTCGAAGTAGACGCGGCGTTGAAGACGACGGTAGGCAGCACCGCCCGACTTGGACGGAAGGCGACCCGTGATGAAGAGCTTGAGCAGTCGCGCAGAGCGCTTCCCAAAAACCTAATCGCCCTCTCCCGTACAGGATCGCAAGGACGAGTGGTTCCGGAGACCTGCTCTCCCGTTCGCCGATGCACGTCGGCGAGCGGGATGGAGTAGGCTACGATGGTGGCGCAAGCAGAGAGAGGTGGAAACCCTAACTCGTGTATTAGATGTGTTTCTGCGGTAGCCGGGTAGGAGATTATATAGGGGAAACCCTAGGCAACGTGGGCCACACCCACGTCGCACGAACATTTCGAGTCGGTTACAGATAGCCCACGATCCGGGAGCGACCCGAACCGACTAACTGCGACGCGTCCGTCCAAAAAGTAAGGAAAGACTCGGCTCGAGGCTCAATCCACTCACCACGAGCGCGGCGCGAGCGAGTCGAGACGAGCGAGGAGGAGGAGCGCGCGTGTAGCACTCCTATTCTCACTCACTTACTAGTGGTGGAACAACCCACCTTATAAGGTGGTCTAACTTCCTCCCAACTTTCCATGTGGGACTAAACTTCTCACCTCTTGCCACTCCCTAGTGAGCTGCCACCAACTTGGGCTCAAACTCACAAGGCTGCCACTATGTGGGCTTTGAGATTTATAGGGAAATCTGAAATCTAGTATGGGCCACTTAAAGTGTAGGCCCAATATTTCAACATCCTATTCATCCTTTGGATTATTTAATTTGCTAATCCTTGCTCCAACCTGTGTACGTACGAGTGGATCCACTTTGAGGCACTGGAGCCAGATTAATCAACGCAACAAGTCCACGTGAGGGAACTAGGAACCCGTGGAGTCAAGAAGCAAACCTACCAGGACTAACCACGGCCTTCTTCACTATCAACGCCAGCCATACTGCGTTTGGATTATTTCATCCTGTTCGGCGGAACCGTTCACCGCCAGCAAACGGCATCCATACTGCATCAAGCTCTCGCCGGATGAAGCGATGGCTAACAAAACCGAGTCGCGTAGGCTCGGCAAATTTTTTTTGTAGGTTCATCCAACAAAAAGTTCATCAGCGACGACCATTCAGTACAAAAAGATCAGATCGGAATAAAAGCTCCGACTATTTTCCTATCATGCACTCGCCTTGCTCAAAGGCTCGCCAGCACAAACTTGCCATCGCAGAGCCGACAACTTCGACTGTTGGGCAACACTCCGCCACGAATTTACCATCCGACGCAAAAACCAGGTGCTATATTTCTATTTATGCAAAGTTTATTTCGCCAAATAATTTTTGGTTCGTACTATTATTTGCGCATAGTTTTTTGCGCCGTAATATAACTACAGATCGGAACAAGTTTCGATGATTCTCTCTTCCATGCCGACTACTTCCACCTTATCGAATATTTTCGGCTAAACGCCGCACGGCTCCGCTGCATTGGTTGCGTCCGTTACATCAACTCCATATGCCGGGTGACCTACTTCCATGTCGACTCTGTCGCACCCGATTAAAAAGCTAAGTGTTCCTTCCGAGATTTAATTATTGTTTACTTTCGCCATGCCCGAATACTCGGGGGTTGCAACATTGCATCATTACAGCAAATTTACCTCGACATTAGGGGTTGTTCCATTACTTCGTTACCGCAAATATACTCGGTTACTTCGTGAATTTCTTTTCTTCGGCTTAGTGGAATTATCTTCTTCAGTGGAATTATCTTCTCCGGCTCAATGGAATTATTTTCTTCGGCTTAGTGGATTTATATTCTTCGGCTATGGGGATTTATTTTCTTCGGCTTGCTGGATTGTTTCTCTTCTGGATATTATTGGTTCACTCTTACAAAATATTACCCGATGCGTTTCCGGGACAATGGATTCATCTTCTATGGTTATTACTAGAAGTATTTTCTTCGGATCTATAGATTCATCTTCTATGATATCAGCGGATTTATCTTCTGTGATTATTACTGGATTCTTCGGGCCAATGGATTCATCTTCTATGATATCGACGGATTTATCTTCAATATATGCTCTATATTTAATGGCGTAATCTTCAATATGGATTCATCTCAAATACTTCATCTGGGATTCATCTTCGTATATTATTGTCTATGGCTTCATCTTAAATGGCTTCACCAAATATGACGCCGCGACTTCATCAACTTATTTCGATGTCACGCCTAACGCTCGGGGGCTCGACAACGATTTCGCCTCGGGTCACGACTGCGACACAACAATAATGACATCACCTCAGCAACGCTCGGGGGCTCGGCTATTTCTTCGTCAACAATTGGGCGACATCCATTTTTTGCTATTTGGTGGTTTCTACTTTGGCTAGACTTCTTATCTACACTCAAAGACTTCATCACGCATCGACTTCTTCGTGTCCAATAAGCTAAATGTTCCTTTATTTTACACAAAGTTGATTATCATTTACTTTCGCCGCACCCGACACTCGGGGGCTGCGCTGTATAGATTCACTCTACATCTCAGGACGACAAAAGAAAAACGCGCCTAGGAAAATCTACATCAACGAAGAACTCGATTAAAAATTCTGCAAGGAACCCGAAGAAATTTTTCTCACCCGAAGAAATGACTCGACGAAATCTTCTTCAGGGAGGAACCCAACAAAATCTTCTTCAGGGAGGAACCCGACAAAATCTTCTTCGGGGAGGAACCCGACAAAATTGTCTTCAAGAGAGAACCCGACGAAATTGTCTTCAAGGAGGACCTGAAGAATTTTTCCTCAAAGAGGACCCGAAAAATTATCCTCAAGGAGGACCCAAAGAATTGTCTTCAAAGAGGACCCGAAGAATTGTCCTTAAGGAGGTCCCGAAAAATTGTCCTCAAGGAGGACCCGAAGAAATTTTCCTGAAGGAGGAACTCGACGAAATTTTCATCAAGGAGGAACCAAAAAAAAAAGTGGACAAATCTTTGGGTCCATTGACTCGTCATATTGTTCCGAGCAAGAGCATCGGTGATATACCCGACAATATAGAATAACCAATATATTCGGCTGTCTCATCAAGCCTGAGAGAAAAATAGAAGAACCCGCAAAATGGGTCATTGCATCAGCCAAACACGGCACTTGACAAAATATTCTCAGAGCGCCAAAGTCGCGAATAATCTCTGAATGCCGCAAAACTCTACGAAGGTAAGACCCCGGGATCCGTCCTGTGTGGCGTGGCATCGCCAAAGACTGCGCTCTGCTACTTTTTTCCACATCAACAGATGTGAAGAAATATCCGGCGGACGCGCTGTGGACCCGATAACATTACTGGAATTCGGATCATGGTAAGTCCTTAAGCGGCACGTGACGAATTACGCAGGTCCCGGATCATGTCCAGGGACGTGATCTTGAAGTAGGTTCTTGCGGGATTGCCACAAGAGCGATTAACGGTACCTGATCCGTCAGATGAACCAGCCCCATTTACCATTATCCCTGAACAACATAAATAGCAACGTCCTGGAGTCGATAAAAAGAGGGGTTGCGCCCAGAAATATGGTTAAGTTCTTTATCGAGTAGTACAACTTGAGTTTATGTCCAGGTGCAAGCACCTGCCCATAGGCTCGGGGGCTACTCTTATGGAGAGTATTGATCAACCTCCCGATAAGATACAAGAAAGAGGAAAAATTGTGGTGTCGATTAAAAGCAAGTTGAGCCTACACCCAAGTGCAAACACTTAGTTGTAGCCTCTGGGGCTACTCCCATCGGGAGCGCTGGTCGGGCACCCGATAGAAAAATAACTTCGACAGCATCTATGACAATCAAGGTTTGTAGGCTCAACTCGATTCTACGACTCGAGTGGAGCCTACTCCCATCGGGAGCACATAGATTTCATCAAGTCCTCCAGAAATATAGTGAAGTTCTTCATTGAGTAGTACAACTTGAGTCTATGCCCAAGTACAAGCACTTGCCCATAGACTCGGGCTACTCTGTGGTGACCCGACATACCACTGCATGGTGTAGTATGCAAGTCTGATATAACACCAATGAAACACCGTTCCACTAGTATTATATCGCTCAGAGTGGTACAACAGAAACATATGCGGGTCCAAGGTATGTCTATAGAATTACAACATCGACTCTGTTACATAAGATCATCACAGCCTCCTACTTTACAATGAGGTAAAACTGCAAATAAACTCCAGAAGAACGACTCGTAGACTAATCTTATCACGAACTCTATTTATAGAGTATTTAACTAGCTACAGAGGCTAAGAATAGATTCTAGCTAATTAGGAACTAGGTTTAGGAAGCTAGTTCCCTTCTATGGCTAAACTAGGGTTTCTCCTGGAGGGATGTGGTATCTGACTCCTTTGACAGGGTCATGTATCTTGAAGTAGTTGTTGACTCCTCGTTCTTCGAGTTGCACTGTAGATCCTCCTTCGATGCCTCCATATCTAAGCAGGGATTTAAGAATGAGTACGAGCGTACTCAACAAGTTCATTATAGGAAAGAGGTGTTTAATGCACTAGCTACAGCATTAGACCAGAAAGTCTAATACCAATGCAGGTTTTCATAACCCTTTCTTCAAAGGTTGCTTTTATTCGGAAGAACTATGTCTCAGCCTTCACCGGTTTACTAGAACTTCATGGAGCTCCTTTCCGGTTCGCATTCGTATCCCGAACGAGGGAGGACAGTCACGGTTCTTTACACTCTGAAGGTGTGTTGCTTTACCCATAAGAGATCTTAACCTTGGTGCCAACCGGTGATCTTCCCGTCCACACTTCCTATGGTGTGAGGCCCGGTATAAGGTCTAGCCAATCATGTTCCTCCGCTACCTCGAACACCCACCCTTTGTTGCATGCCCCGACCCTGGGTCCACGCCGGTCCCATTATTCCCGTAGATTTCAGGGTGGACCCCGACCACGGCGAAGTGCTGGGCTCTACCATACACTCCGGTGCTGCAACCCATCATAGACCGCAATACCGTGGGGACTTAGGACTCCCCCTCACCATCTTGCTCCTTCGGGCGACAAGTGTACTACGGACAATGCCGTGGGGACTTAGGACTCCCCAGCCTCACCGCTTGCCCCCTTGGATTACAAGTGTACTACGGTAAGCGCATCCGTTGATGAACGAGAGGTGGAAACACTTTTGACTACTCCGTCCCACTTCGGATGTTATGGTTAACACGGGTATTACGGCACAAGAATCACTGGCGACATTTGTTGTTTAATCCTAGATGGATATAAACCCTTGCAATGGAACCTCTACCATATCAACACAATCCATGGTTCCATTGCCCACCACATAGTCATATTCATAGTTATGAAAGTAGTGATTTTGGTTTTTATGCAATAGTGATAACCATAGTACTTTGCAAGTAATTTGATAGAAATACTCAAATGACATGAGCAAGTGATGAACTTGCCTTTCTTGACTGCAAGATTATGCAGACAAGGTCTTCGATACGCAATAACTCCACCGGTAAGGACGATGTTTAAAAGATTGGCAAGGATGCAATAATGCATAAGAATGAGATGCAATCACTCTAAGCGTGACCTAACCCCGATGATTTAGGATTAATGAGTTGTAATGATTAGTTCAGGGTGTGTTGCACTTTTAGAGTGATTCACAAACAAGGTTCTTATTAGGGTTGAATACTTGGTATCATAAACATGTGCTGGAATATATCATAATAATAGCATTAATAGCACACAACAATAAGATTTGGTGTAATCCTAATATGAAATGAGTAGTGATTGGTTTTAGAACTATATGTCATGGTTAATGATTGATTATTATATACTTAAAAAGAATAACTTTTGAAGAACATGTTATTTAATAAAGAACAAGTATAATAATCAGGGTTGTGGAGTTCCATGGGTTATTATGGTTCTAATTGGTTTCTGGAGTGAGTAGTAGATGGATCACAACCTAATTGGATTCATCAACACCAAGGGCTTGTAAGGTTGAATTAAGCCTGGGCATTCTAAGCAATTAATTACACATGGGTGCTATCAAGATTGGTTTATCTTGCTAGTGATAGCTGGCTAGGGTTTATAGGTCCTTATAAGCAGGGTTGATGATGATTCCTTACTTTCTTTAAAAGAATAACTTTCGAAGAACATACTTCTTAGGTAAGAAGAAGTATATCAAATTGGGTTGAGGTGGTCTAGGTTTTACTGTTGGTTCTATTAAGTAAAGAATAATTGGCTCCTAAATAGGATGGTGGATAAGTATCCAACACTAGTAGGGTTTAGTGGAATAGGGTTATGTAATGTGAAATAATAGGTATGGTTGCTATTAGGGTTCATCACAATGGTGTGATGCTAAATAGGGATAAACAAGGATGATGGATTTGGTGATATGAACTAGGGTTTTACACTTGGTTGACCCTACTTGATTATCTAGGTTTGATGAAGATGAACACATGGGATGCTAATTAGTAGTGCTAGGGTTCCCATATTTTATGTGGATTTGAATTATTATTTAGTTGCTAGATATGAATCTATGATTACTAATGAAGTAACATGATCACATGTTACCTGGAGTTTAGGTTTGGAAACAATTTAGGGTTCATAAGAAGTAATGGATCTAGGGTCTAAATGGCACTAGGTTTTTAGGATTACACATGAAATGATGAGGTTATCACTTTGTTTCTAATGGAACTAGGTTTCCTAATTACCCTATAATTCTTGGATTAATAACTTCATTATCAAGTTGAAGTTATTAATAAGTTTGAAATAAAAATAATATTGGACTTGACATTTTATTATTTTTAATGAATTTAATTATTAAGGTGATTATTAATTATGGTTTAAATCCTCCTATTAAGGATTTAATAAGAAATAAGTAAAGGAAAATTAGTTTTAATGTTTTCTTTATTTATTTACTGGTTTTTATTTAATTTGGAAAGTTTTCCTAATTATTGTATTTTTATTTGAATTTTGAATTAATAAATAAAGGCTTAATTAACAAGTATTAAATAATTGAATTTTTATTAAAAATAAAAATTCCATTTTATATTTTTATTGGATGGAGTTTTCTTTTCTAAGAATTTTAATATCTTATTTACATTTTCTGACTTAAATTGAATTTTCTAAATTTGTTTGAAGTTGCAGCAATTTTCTGGATTTAAATCTAAACTGTAAAGGCTAATTACACCCGGACTAACCTACCCTCGCTCACTGACTAGTGGGCCAGTGAACACGTCACATGCCATGGTGGCACCAACGTGGCATGGTGCACCGTGGCCGGCGGGACAGTTGACGACGACGGCGACTATTCCGGCCACGCGCGGACCAGAGACTGGTTCCAATCGATCCAGTACGCCACAAGGATCCTAACGGTACTAGCGCCGCCCCTAGGTGGTCGCCGGAGCTTGCTCGCCGGCGAGGCCGAGCGACGACGCTCTCAGGTGGACGGTGCGGCGAGGCTACGATGTATAATCGACTAAGGCGAGCATGCTAGGAGCTTCAGCGGCTCACCAGGAGTACGCAGGGCTTGACGGCGTGGTCGGGGATGGCCTGTGTCGCCGGAATCGACATCTCCGGCAGACGGAAATGGCGAGCTCGGTGAGGGCGTTGCAGAGGGCTTCGGCTCGATTCTTTGTGTAGGCTGAGCAAGAAGAGGGTGGTGGTGACGATGGAATCAACGGCGGTTCCCGGGGAAGCTCCAAACGGCGGCGATGGTCGATGGCCGGGCGACTTAGGGTTTCGGTTTGGGGAATTTGGGACAGAGGAGGAAGAAACGAGCAGCTAGGGTTCGCCCAAGGTTTTATACTACGCGGTGGAGCACGCCACGCCACACCATCGAGCAAGGGCAGGCCGCCAGCGAGAGGGAGAAAGGGAGCACGCCATCTCGCTGTCGTCCATGCGTGGAGAAGGAGATGAGGACGAAGCCCCTCCTTCGTTTATATTTTTTTGAACAGGTATGGTGGGCTGGTAGGTGGGCTTCTGGTGGGTTGTGCTGGGCTGGTGCGGTTTGGGTTGGACCTGGCTTCTACTGGGCTCCCCAGTTGGGCTGCTGCGGCAGGTAAGCCTCTTCTCCTCTCTTTTCTTTTCTGTTTTTATTTTTTCTGTTTTAAATTCTGTTTTATATTTGCTAATTTAAATTCATAATTTAACACTTTGCTCTTTTGCAGGTAATTCATGATGTTAATTCAATGAGGATGTAGTGCAATGACTATTACACTACCCTCCTATCTGAAGAACATATTATGTATTTGATTAAATTTCATCCATGTGGGTTTATTCAAAATAGCAAATAGACATGATTTTATATCCTCATTTTAGGTTTATGTTTTTCTTGTGGATCGATCTGTTTGAAGTATTAGAGTTGATAATTCCAGCTCAAGGTATTTCAGGAGTTATCATTAGGACTTGTTATCTTGTTTGAGAAGTTGGTTGTTTACATATGATTTTATGTGAGCATCAACTATTAGGGTTTTATGATTTCTATTACAACCCCCTTGTAAAGTTAACACTATTATTATATTTGGAAGTATCTAAGGTAGGTATTGTTCCATCATGGTTGATCTTGGTTACAAAGATAAATGGTTGATCACTACACATATGGTTTACTTATAGGACTTAACATTAGGTGGCTCTTATGTTTTATAATTGAAACATTGTATTTAATTAATGAACCATTAGGGTTCTAATGATATTTACCTAATGGCAATTGGTTTGAATCTTAATTATGGTTTAGTTTATAATATGATCACCATAGTGATACATAAGCTAGGGTTGAGGTTTAATTCTAGGTTATAGAGATGAAATGACACCATATTGCATGCTAGGGTTTAATCTCCCCTAACCATGTTAAGGTGGTTGCTTTCTTAACATTTTATGTTCTCCTTTAGCTACTAAGATATTGAGAATTATTTTTATCTTCTACCAATTGGCTTCTATTATTAACCTCAATTTATCATTTAAGTAACTACTTTGGTTGTAGTTCTTTTTATAGTTAACTTTGGTCACATGGATGGATGGTTTCTCCCCATTTAGAGTATAGAGTTTGACTCTTAATGTTTTCTTGTGGTTCTTAAGTGAAAAATAAGTGGAATGTAGATGTGGTAGAATTCTACTTATGATCACCAAGTGATTCACAAGTAAAGGTTGGGATATAAGCATATGGTTGCTTACTAGTGATCTCCCTATAATTTCATGTGGGGATGAGATCTACTTATCCTAGTAGGGTTTAACTTATCCTCACATACATCAAGAGCATGATCATGGATTAGGCATGATCAACTTGTTCTTAATATCTCTACCTCAAGTTCTTAGGGTTTATGATCATCACTCAATTTATAATGATCAAGGTTTGGCTTCCTAAGGTATCTCTCATTAATTAGGTTTCTCAGTTCCATGATCAAGCATTGTCTTGATCAATTAATGTATAGTCTTCTATTTTACTTTCTAGGATAGAACTTCTATGGTTGCCTCATTAGTTTATATCCCAGGAGAATGCCTGAGATATTCTGCTAGGGTTCTTCTCAAACAATGATGATAGGGTCATCTGGGTATAAGAATAGTTCTCTCCCTCAAATCCAAGTGTTGCCTCAACTATCTTGAGTGTAACTCCATAGCTTGAGTTCTCTCATATAGGAATGGTTTATTCTAGGGTTTATGGTGTACTCCTAATATTTATTTAGGTTACTGAGCTAAAGATTCAATTGTCTATCTTAGTTGGATTATTCCACCCTTATTTCACTAAGTCATGGATATAGTCTTATTCCACTTGGTATTTGGTTATCTCACCACTCCAAGGTGAAATGGTTTACAACCCAATGCTTTAGTTCAAAGATTGTCCTTTATTCATTAATAGGTAAAACTAGAATTGATATGAATGGGCTCTCTCACTTGGGAAGGACTTCAATACTAACTTAGGGTTATTCTCCAAGGATAATTATGTGGTCACCAATATCTATGGTTAACATAAATGGGTTCTCTCTCTATGGAAGGTCTTGAATAATATCCTAAGGTTTCTCTTAAAGATGATGGTTTGAATATAATATCTTGGAATAGAGAAAGATATATATTTATAGGGTTGATCTTCTTGTTATGTTTCCAATAATGAAGTAAAATGAACACCATGAGGTTCATGGTAGGATTAAGGATTAGTTTAAAACATGGAAAAGATAAGTGAAGAATGGTTTCCCAATTATTGTTACTTGATTTCCAATTAATTGTAGGTTCATATGTTATGGCAGGGAATTCCATATTATGATCTTTTATAAGATCAAGCAATTGATCATTGAGTAAAGTGTTGTTGTGTTGATTATTAGTTCCATTTGATCTAACCCCTTAGATCAAATCATCTCTACCCAAAACAATGTTTTAACCAAAGTCACATTGAGGTTTATAGCGCTTGACTTGATGAGCTACTTCAATTCCACCAAGGTCAAGTGAAACTTCAGTTACTGTGACTGTTTTACTTTAAAGCGCGAAAATTCCCCAGATTTTCTATGCATGAATGCAATGCACACATCTGTTTCCTCTATTTTTGTAACCCCATTACCTGGGATATTACATACTCCCATCCAGCGCGAGCGATCCGATAATATTATCGTCGATATCATCTACGCTACACATGATCTACGACATGGACCTTTGGAGATGATTATGCTTGGAGTCTACGCAAGTCTTCGACTTCCCTAGACACTCGGGGCTACCGACATGGGTATACCCTTCGGGTACCCATTATTAGTATACCTGGATCGGCTCGGCCCAATATGGAGAAGGCCCAACAAGGCAACCCGAAGAAGTAGTCGACTAGGACTCCTGTAAAACCCTAAGCTGGTTGCATATAAAAAGCTAGCCAGGGCACCCGAAATAAGGAGGACAAGAGATAGACAACATAGCTCCGCCTATGGCAGCACCCTGTAAACACACCTATGATTATATACTGGATTGCTAGCAGCACGTAGGGATCCTCCACCGAGGGGACCCGAAGCTGGGTACGTCGTGTGCCTAATCTCGCTCCCGGAATCTCCATCGTCGCTCTCTCCCGAAATCCAAGTCTACAATACGTAGGCATTGCCGAGGTATTCCCTCGTCACGTACAACATCACAATCAACAAAATCAGAATATGTACCAATAGTAAAATGCACACGTGTTGTTGTTGTTACCTTGAGCTTACGAGAACTCTCAAACCATTGAATGTAGTATGGATATGGAGGTTGTCTTGTAGGTAGAGCAAGCTTCTCCACCATGTCAAGGCTAGCCAGATTGTTACAACTCCCTCAATCGGTGATGATCCGTATAGCTCGATATTTTACAACACCTCTTATTTGAAACAGATTGTGGTGTTGATCATGCTCAGCTCAATTGCACACTCAACACACGTTGTGAAACTAGGCTCTTGTATTGATCAACAGTTTTAGCTCCCATTACCTCCATCCCTCTTTCAGAATCAGAATTGGCTCCATCACGTGCATCAATAAGGGCCAATGTATTTTCATCAAAATCACTTGCAGAATCATATTCTCCATCTTCACGCACCAACATCACACGTTTGGTTCTTCATTCTTTTTCTATGTGACCAGATCTCAAACATTTGCGACATTGAATGTCTCACGTCTTCTCCATGGAGGCCATCAAAGATGAACTCCGAGGAGGACCAGCAGATGGTGGTGGAGTAGTAAATATTTCGACTGCGCCAGCCGTATGGACTATCTGGGTGGCGCAAATATTTCGACTGCGCCCACCACATGGACTATCCTGGGTGGTGCAGACTGCGCCCGCCGCATGGACTATCTTTGGTGGCGAAACTATTTCAACTGCGCCCTCCGCATGGACTATCTTGGATGGCGCAATTATTTCGACTGCGCCCGCCACATGGACTATCATTGGTGGCGCAACTATTTCGACTGCGCCCGCCGCATGGACTTTCTTTGATGGCGCAACTATTTCGACTGCGCCACCGCATGGACTTTCTTTGATGGCGCAACTATTTCGACTGCGCCCGCCGCATGGACTATCTTTGGTGGCGCAACTATTTCGACAACCTCGCTAGAGCAGAACTAAGTGTTCCTCTTCCTTTCGCCACACCCGATGATCGGGGAGGCGCCATTACATCGTTGCCTCCAGTACTCTCGATTACTCAGTGGATTTATTTTCCCCGAATCAGTGGATTTATTTTATTCATCACCTATGGTTATCAATGGATATCATCTTATATAAATGATCCGATGAAATCCCGGGTCAAAGGCTTCTTCATCTATGATTACTCGATGGATTTATCTTCTTCGATTCTGGATATATCTTCTCCCGATGGACTCTCGGGTCGGTGGATTCATCGTCTGGAATATTCAATGGATATCATATTATATAATATTGACCCGATGCGCTCTCGTCAGGAGCGCTGGAATTACTCGGGGGCTCCTGGAATATCTTCTAAATATTGCGTTTACTCCCATCGGGAGCACTGGAATTCAATAAAATATGAAGACCCCTTACACAATTTTTACTACTCCTGACGGGAGCGCTGGTTTACTGAAATTCAAGAAGACAGGAAGATCTCCGACTATTTTTACTACTCCTGACGGGAGCGCTGGTTTGTTGAAAGTCAAGAAGACATGAAGATCTCCAACTATTTTTACTACTCCCGACGGGAGCGCTGGTTCGTTGTAATTCAAGCAAATTTTCTTTATACCTGAAATTATCGTCTAAAAAGCCTCTGAAAATACGAGCGCTGCAATAGATGGTAATTAACGGAAATTATAACATACAAATATCCTTTTGCTAAAGCCTCAAGATTACGAGAGTGCTGTGAATGGCAAGGATAAACATACTTACAAACAAGGCCCATGCCGGTACTTTAAACTACAGAAGTGCTAAAGAGCGACGGAGTCAACGGCAGGTACAGTTCCTTCGATTCGTTCGGGGGCTCCCGCCCAAACATACATCATTGGTTGAACCGAAGTTGCACATTACTATGGATTCAGCGAACCTGCAACAAGAGCTGATCACTCAAAGATTCGCCTCTGATGAACTTACAGACAATGGCATCAACGATGCTGAAGGTGCATTAAGAATTGAACCTTGAAACAAACAACAATGTGTCAATGGCACCTGAAGAAAATTGTAACATCGGGTTGCTCAACTTGAGTCTACACACGGTTTCAAACATCCGTGCCAAGACTCGGGGGCTACTCCCATCGGGAGCGCTAGACGCGCACCCGATAAAATTATTGATTTCTCTGGGATATCATCTGCATTATCGACTCCTCCGGAATATCATCTGAATTATCGACTCCTCCGGAATATCATCTGAATTATCGACTCCTCCGGAATATCATCTGGATCATCGACTCCTATCGGGACATCTTCCAAATTATCGAACTCTCCGGGATATCATCTGAATCATCGACTCCTCTGTGACATCATCCAAATCGTCGACTCATCTATCTATGATATCATCAAAATCATCGCCACCATCGAAAGCATCTAAATATTCTTGGAACTCGAAGAAATCTACGGTATTCGACTCAGCATTTTTTACATCCTATACATAACTATTTCATATTTATCTAAAGGCTCGGGAGCTACTCCCATCGGGAGTGCTGGTCGCGCATCCGAGAAAAAGATGGCAACCTCGTCAACAAAGAAGAATAAACCCGAAGACGTTGGCATCAACATCAAGATCTACGAGTAGTACAACTTGAGTCTATATGCGGCTGCAAGCACCCGCCCATAGACTCGGGTAAGAAGACTCCAATACGAATCCTACTAGGACTCTTGTAAATCCTAGCTTGGCTGATATATATATAAAGCCAGGCAGGGGCAGGGCACCCCTTAGGGACACATATTTAGAACACACTAATCATAGAGGCGACACGCCTAGACACCGCAACCCGCAAATTAGAACTAGACTAGATACAACAACTCCGCCTATGGCGGCCCCCTGTACACATATTTTCATATACTGGATTGCTAGCAGTACATAGCGACCCTCCACCGCGGGGACGTGAACCTGAGTACGTCGTGTACCGCCTCGCTCCCGGAACCTCCATCGTCGCCTTTCTCTAAAACCCTAAGCCTCTCATGGTGGGTATTGCCGAGGAACCGCCTCATCATGGCGTGACACACAAGCAACAAGCAGCGATGAGGTGGAGACCAAAAAGCGAAAACATCACTATTATGGCGAGTGTCTCAAACCCAAGGTCTAAAAACAGTATAGCCTCAGAAAAAAATTTGTCGAAATTCTGAAAAGTACTCCAGAAAGCGCGCAGACACAAAAAAATATCGCCATAACGGCCAGTGGAGAAAAGCGATCCCCATGGTTGAAAACTAGTGTAGCCAAAAAAAAATTGGAGGCGTTTTCAGACTTTTTGTTCTCTCCTTCACAATCTGTACCGGTGGCCGAAACTTATCTCACGAAAAAAATTGTACAACACAAGTGAGATTACAAGGCAACAACTAATAAGGAAAAATTGTACTCGGACTCAGTCGCGACAGAGAAACAACACGAATCTGTGTCGCGGCAGGAAACATGTTATATGGAAGATGTATATGACGGTGGCGGAATGATATGGTAGATGTATATGACGGTGGCGGAAGGATATGGTGGATGTATATGGCAGTGGCGGAAGTATATGGTGGATGTATATGGAAGTGGCGGAAGTATATGGTGGATGTATATGGCAGTGGTGGAAGTATATGGTGGGTGTATCTGCGAGCGATGCGACCGTGCGGCGGCGGCGTGACTACTATGACTAGAACTCGAAACTCTAAAGGAACTAGACGATAAGACCAGCAACTCGACACGAAGATGCAGACACAAATTTAACTATGCAACACTGAAAAGACAATGGAAATTCTCGACGTGGTTTATGGGACGATATGATCTAAAACACTAACTGTATTTTTGACTTTTTCGTGGTTTATGGGTATGAAGGCAGATGTAATCTACAATAGGAAAACTGTAAAATATCACCGAGCAACCTAAAATATGATACCACTTGATAGGGCAAAGGTGTCCGATCTTTCGATGAGATGATGATATATCGATTTGTTGGTGGAGTTTGTGCTTGACGATCCGACTACATGTGCAAAGCTCATGCGCCAATGCAATCGCTAGGATAATCTCCGGGAGTTACTGATCTTGTGGATGCACGATCATCCTGACCAAAAGGTCTTAATTTTTACATGAAATCGAGAACAAGTAAGAACTAATATTGTAATCAGAATATTGCGGATATAGATGTAAATTTTATTGAAAAGGTGGGATTCCGAATAGTCGGTCTTGTTCTGGGTGTTTCCCTCAAAAGAAGTACACGAGAGTTACAGCGATGGCTAACTTTCAGTCTAATTAAGATCCGAGTCTAAACATGACAGCTAAGAAGATATTTAAGGAGGAAAAGGAGAGGGTTTCGGCCGGCCCTAGGTATGGTGGCCGAACCGACCTCTAGATGGTCTTTTCTTCTTTAATACGGACTCTAAAAAGTAGCTGACTTAATTCCTGCAAATTTAACATAGGCTGGCCCAAAACTAAAGGCGATGCAGCACCATATCATACATAGGACGTAATTATGAAGTATCATCTTTAATATTTCGTCCAAGCTCTTCTTTCATCACTATGGAGGCTTCAAAGTTCTGAAATCTTCACGCGCTGTCATCTCCATGCACGATCATGCTCCAAAGTTTGTCCCTCTTGTCCATGCTAGGTCCATTATTCCTAAAAGTAACAAACACATCTGATTTAGGTAGCATCATATTCTCATGTATGTGAGGAATAGTTCCAAGAAACGAAAGTACCTGATAGTTAAGTTGTCTAGCACGAACTTCAGTAATTGGTCCTTGTATTTATGGGGCTGTAGGTACATGATACGCGTACAGCACGCGCCGTTGGGAACCCCAAGAGGAAGGTGTGATGCGTACAGCGGCAAGTTTTCCTCAGTAAGAAACCAAGGTTTATCGAACCAGTAGGAGCCAAGAAGCACGTTGAAGGTTGATGGCGGCGCGGTGTGCGGCGCAACACCAGGATTCCGCGCCAATGTGGAACAACACAACCAAATTACTTTGCCCCAACGTGACAGTGAGGTTGTCAATCTCACCGCTTGCTGTAACAAAGGATTAGATGTATAGTGTGGATGATGATGTTTGCAGAGAACAGTAGAACGAGTATTGCAGTTGATTGTATTCGATGTAAAAGAATGGACCGGGGTCCACAGTTCACTAGTGGTGTCTCTCCCATAAGATAAATAGCATGTTGGGTGAACAAATTACAGTTCGGCAATTGACAAATAAAGAGGGCATGACCATGCACATACATGTTATGATGAGTATTGTGAGATTTTAATTGGGTATTACGACAAAGTACATAGACCGCTATCCAGCATGCATCTATGCCTAAAAAGTCCACCTTCAGGTTATCATCCGAACCCCTCCGTATTAAGTTGCAAACAACAGAAAATTGCATTAAGTATGGTGCGTAATGTAATCAACAAATATATCCTTAGACATAGCATTGATGTTTTATCCCTAGTGGCAACACACATCCACAACCTTAGAACTTTCTGTCAGTTTTAATGGAGGCATGAACCCACTATCGAGCATAAATACTCCCTCTTGGAGTTACGAGCAAAAACTTGAGCCTCTACTAGCAATGGAGAGCATGCAAGATCATAAACAACACATAGATGATAGATTGATAATCAACATAACATAGCATTCACTATTCATCAGATCCCAACAAACGCAACATGTAGCATTACAGATAGATGATCATGATCATGTTAGGCAGCTCACAAGATCTAACAATGATAGCACAATTAGGAGAAGACGATCATCTAGCTACTGCTATGGACCCATAGTCCAGGGGTGAACTACTCACACATCACTCGGAGGCGACCATGGCGGTGAAGAGTCCTCCGGAGATGATTCCCCTCTCCGGTAGGGTGCGGAGGCGATCTCCTGAATCCCCCGAGATGGGATTGGCGGCGGCGGCGTCTCTGGAAGGTTTTCCGTATCGTGGCTCTCGGTACTGTTTAATCTCGTCAAACGCTCGCTGCTGCTCAGCCCCCCAGTGAAACTCATCATCGGATTTAATCTTCACTAATGCCATAAACGGCTCAATTCGTCCGACAGTTAGAGATGAACCGTCGGACGAAGTTGATCTTGCCGATAAGACATTGGAGTTCCTTCTTCGTGGTAGGTGGCTGCATGGTACGTACTGCCTCCTGACTCTTCAGGCCGATCTCAATTCCACGTTCATGAACCAAAAAACCTAGGAACTGACCGGCCGTCACAAAAGGCACACTTCTTTGGATTCATTCTTAGTCCGAATTTTCTAGTCCGGTCTAGGATGCGTCGCAAATCACCCAAGTGCCCTTCCATGGAGATAGACTTGACCACCACATCATCGATGTAAATTTCCACCAACTTGCCGATCAGATCATGAAAAATGTAATTCATGGCTCTTTGGTACGTTGCACCGGCATTCTTCAGCCCAAAAGTCATGACCACATATTCAAACAAGCCCACTGATCCTGGTACTCTGAATGCAGTCTTGTGTATATCTTGGAGCCATGAAAATTTGGTTGTAGCCGGCATTGCCATCCATGAAACTTAACACCTTGTGGCCAGCAGCTTGATCAATGTTTCTGCCACATGCATTAGATATTCATCCTTTGGAGTGGCTCTGTTGAGATCTCAAATCTATGGCAACACGCCATCGCCGTCCTTTTCTCCAGTACGATACTGGAAATCCATTCAGCATACCATGGCCTGATGAACCCGTGGCCAACATTTTCTCGATCTCTTCTTGACTTCTTCAAGAATTTTGGCATCTGACGTGCACGTTGTTGGAATGGCGAAATCCTTTCTTGAGCGGGAGCCGATGCTCAATAATGCTCTGTCTAACCCAGGCATCTGTGTAATCCCATGCAAAGCAATCTGGGTATTCTTTCAACAGAGCTATCATCTGGCTCCTGAGATGTGGATCTAACTTTTTGCTGATAAAAGTTGGTCATGGCTTATCCCCAGGACCAATATCAACCTCTTCTAGCTCATCAGCCGATGTAAACCCATACCCTAGCTTTCCGTCTCCTGTTAGATCGATGCTCAACACAGGCAAAACGTATGGCGAGGATAATATGGGCCGATTGCTGGAATCGGCCCCCACCTTGATTGCATTGCTCAATGAAGGTTTACATCTTGTTCGTGCTTTACTACGACTACATGACATGCTTGAGACAAGATCATCACTTTTTATTTTTTGGGGGCGATCGCATGGATCGGCCTTGCCACGTACGTCCATAGTCTTTGCTCTTGTTACAAAGTCAGGCCGGTGGATAAGACCAGCCTCACCCCGTTTTTTGTCACGTCAATGCGCTCACAGTCGTCCAAAGTAATTCCGGAGAGTGGCTCTTGGCCTGCCGTCTCCCAAACGTTCATGCCAGCCGTTGAGATCTCGGTCGAGTCATCTGCGTGGACGATCTCTACTTCATCTCCATCCCACTCTATTAAGCATTGATGCATCGTGGACGGAATGCAGCAGTTGGCGTGAATCCAATCTCTCCCTAGCAGGACAGCGTAGGTGCCCTTGCTATTGACAATGAAGAATGTCGTAGGGATGGTCTTCCTTCCTACGGTCAGATCCACGTTCAGAACACCCAGCTTCGATGCTTGGCCGTTGAAATCGCTCAATGTGACATTGGTCTTGATCAGATCCGAGCTAAAGCGTTCCAGACGACGTAGCATGGAGTAGGGCATGATGTTGACTGCCGCTCCTGTGTCGACCAGCATCTTGTTGACCGGCTGCCCATTGATATAACCTCGTAAGTACAGGGCCTTCAGGTGTCTGTAACTTCTTTCTCGTGGCTTCTCAAAGATAACTGGTCGTGGGCCGCATCAAGTTGTGCCACGGTGCCTCTTCGGTTCCATGAGCACAAACTCCGCCGGAAGAATGAACACCATGTTGGTGCCACCGATGTCTCATCATCGGCTTTCTTTTGTTTGGGGCGCCACTCTTTCTTCGTGGTCGACCCTCCTCGTCCAGTTCGCTGAATTTTCGCGGCTAGATCGGCGCTTTCCTCAACGTATGCAGGTATAACCTTTCGGCTTCCTCCAAGCAACGTAGTCGCTGAACCCTACGTTTTTGGGAGTGGCTGAGTCCATCAGGGCACCACCTTGGACGGTGGTATTTATCTTCTTCTTCTTCTTCTTCTTCTTCGTCTTCTAACTCCTCGAGATCTTCCACCCGAGAGGACTCAGCTTGCTTGTTCCGAGATGGGAGAGGTCCAGACGAACACGACACGTCTCCTGTGCCCTTCTTCTGTCTACACAGGCAGTTGCCGATTGTGGGCAATCGTCTCATTCCTGAATCCCAGCAGTGTTTGAAGAAGGGACAATCCCAGTGCATGTCCACGTCATCCTGCTCTCTTGACTTTTCCTTGGCATGGCGCTCATATCTTTCATCGTCCCGATCACGCTGACGATATTTCCTGGCGTCCCTGCTAGCCCGACGATCTCTTTCGTCGTCGTCGTTGTATCGCCGGCGTTGGTCGTGACGCTCATATTTGTTGAGGAGATGATCGGAGAGAGGTCGCTGATATCGCACATTCTTCACTTCTCCCTCTGTGATGTAGCGCTTGCCATCGTGTCGGGACCGGTCGCGCGGAATGGCCTCCTCCTTGTCCTTGTCACGAGAGCGGCTGCCCTCGTCTTTGTCCTTACCAGGGTGGTGCACAGGCCCGACCATGTTAATGAACGAGAAACCTGGCTGGCACCTCCCGGGTAAGTGCACTCCACCATGTTAACGGCGGGAAAGGGGTGCGTGTCGACTTTCATGGCGTACTGGCTGAAAATTAGACGCCCTTGTTCTATCGCCATTTGGATCTGCGACGCCCTGCAGTCGTTGGTGGTATGGGTGAACGTGTTATGCCACTTGCAATATGGCTTTCCGTTCAGCTCTTGCGTCGTAGGGATTTTATGGCCGGGTAACTTCACTGCTTCTCCTTGAGTAAGAGGTCAAAAATCTGCTCAGCTTTGCTTACGTCGAAGTCAAACCCTCTTGGAGGACCTTGTGGCTTAACCCACTTGCAGGACACGGGGCTTGCCCCCCGAGCCCATTCAGCCACCGCTACCTCCTGATCTCCAGCAGAGTCTTCACCTTCCTCTGTCTCAACCAGGACTACTGCGCGCTTGACTTGTCTGGTACAACTCGGGTGGTGTTCATATAATGACGTTTCGACCATATGCGCCGAAGGCGTACTCGCTTGGGAAGCCATATCCTTGATCGGCGATGCGAGACCCACCACCGCTCGACTGCTTCTTTTTCGATCAAACGAGCCGAATAGCATCGGTTCTGATGGTCCTGAAGCGCTGGATGTATTCTGCCACTGTTTCTCCGCGCTGCCGTACTTGTGCTAGATCGGCAATGCCAGCCTCGGAAGCCTCGAGTGATACTACATGTGGAACTGCTCTTCCATCTGCTTCCAAGTCCGGATTGAATCTGGTGGCAGCGGGTGTACCACCCGAAAGCCGATCCCGTGAGGGACTGTGAAGAACCTCACACGTAATGGGTCCGATGAGATCGTGCCCAACTGCGCCAAATATCGGCTCACATGCTCGATTGAACTGGAGCCTTCTGACCCACTAAACTTGGAGAATTCAGGGAGCCGATATTTGGGTGGTAGTGGGATCAAATCGTACTCGTTGGGGTACGGCTTGAAATAGCCGATTGTCCTCCTTTTCGGCACCATGCCGAACTGGTCTCTCAAGATTGCACTGATCTGATCCACGGTGCTAGCTGCAGGAGTCGAGCTTTGAAGATTCGCTGGAGTGGCATACTTAGCTAGCCACGCCCTTCTCAAGATCTGAGCTAGCTGCAGGAGTCGGGCTTTGAAGATTCGTTGGAGTGGCATACTTAGCTAGCCACGCCGCTTCTCAAGGTCAGATCCGAAGCCCCTCCTCTGTTCCGAAGTCCCCTGTTGCGGTCGGTTCGTGCGTGCCCAGCCCCTGTCGCACATATGCGCACATGTATCCGTGAGGGATCTCCTTAGGCGCTTCATACAAGAACTGGTAATCACTAGCATCGCCACCGATCTTGTAGACGACGTATGCCGGTGAATTCGGCACTTACCAATGGGCGGTGGTCTGGAGGAGTGGTATCTCTCCTTGGTGAGTCCCTAGAGCAGGTCCCGATGGAAATGCGATGCTTCATGATTTCCTGGACCACGCGACGACACGCTCAAGGCGTTCACCAGGCTCTCATGGCGGTGTAGCGAATGAGCTACCATGTGATTAACTTCCGCGCGAGACCGGTGCGTTCTTCGAAGGTAGACAGTCCACTCCATCGAGCGCCCTTCAGTGAGAACCCTTTCCACCTGATGCCGTGTGAGCGGGTTCTCTGGAAAGAGCCGATGAGGTCGGCGTGAGAGCTTGACATCGTCATACTTCTTCTTGAGCTCCTCCGTTAGATCCTCGTACGTGATGGATCTTCCGCCATCTCGATGCGGATGATGATGCGATTGATGTCGAAGACGGTCCCACCGGGCGTGCCAGAATGTGTTGGCCACCAAAACCCACCGGCGAGTAGCGACGGGCAACACGTAGAGCCGGGAGGCTCCCAGAACTGCGGTAGGCCCTGGTCCCTCGTGCGACGGCCCGCAAAGCTCCGGCACGCACGTCCGATGCTGGTGCAAGGGCGTGCCACCTGACCTATACCTGGTCAGGAGGTGATGGATTGCTTCGCTTAGTTTCCTGCATGGCATACACGTAAACATTAAATACGAGCCTCGATCGGCTCTCAGGTTGTCCTGTGAATCGGCTCAATGAGCCGATCCACCCATGATTCGTATGAGGTCTACGATAACATGGTGATCCTGCTTGATCAATATTAAGTTAAAACGATCTACGACGATCTAGGGTTTTCACCACATAACCGGAACATCCTACACGTAATTGAGCCTGGCAGCCACGCAAGATGATAATAAACCAGCCCTAGATAAGACCTAAAAACCAACATGGAGTTGATTCCCGGAACATCTTCTCTAGGGCTAGCAAACTACACCCTACGTACTACTGGATCCTTCAATCCGTTTGCAAGGCCTAACTATGTAGATATTAAACTAATCCTTGAAGAACAAGGAGCAATCGTAACGGATCGGATCTACTAAACAATGACTAAGCAGGGTGCCACCCTTGCACCTCAGATCGGTACAAGGGTGGCTAGATATCTAGAGGTAGCATGGCTAATCAAATACATCAATAAAGTACTTATGCTAACCCTAACATATCTATGATAACTACGTTGCTCGCCATCAACAAGGCTTCAGCACGAGCAACGCATGAACAACGAATAAACTTGATACTGCCTAGATCGCGAGATGCGATCTAGGCAGCATGGTGAAGAAACCCTCGAAACAAGGGGTGGCGATGCGCCTAGATTGATTTGTTGTGAACGTGATCGTCCTTCTTCTCAATAACCCTAGATACATATTTATAGTCCGTAGACTTTCTAACGTGGGAATAATCCCAACCGTGCACGAGCTAAACTCCTTTAATCCTAACCGACACGTATCCTACTATATTTACAGATACACGGGCAATTTAGCCCAAACTATTATACAAGGCCGATTCATGCATATTTTCCGTGTATATTCTCCAAGCCCATCTTAATCACGGCCCAAACTATTATGATCCGGTTAAATTCTGGTGATAACAATCATATAGCAAAGACTTTTCATGAATAGTACTTTCAAGACAAGCATCAATAAGTCTTGCATAAGAGTTAACTCATAAAGCAATAAATTCATAGTAAAGACATTGAAGCAACACAAAGGAAGATTAAGTTTCAGCTGTTGCTTTCAACTTGTAACATGTATATCTCATGGATATTGTCAACATAAAGTAATATAATGAGTGCAATAAGCAAGTATGTGGGAATCAATGCACAGTTAACACAGTCAGCACAGCGGTTATATCAATAGATGAGATATCCGCATCACCCAGGGAGTCGCCGCCCAATAGATCCATTGTAATCGATCACCAGTATCTCACCCAGCACCTCGCCACAGATCTGCTCGCCCAATCAAACCCTCCCGTAATCGATCGGTGTGAGAGCATGTCAAACGAGACAAAACAATTATAGCAACTCGATCACTACCACATAGTTAAATCTAGGCTATCTGGCACACTTTTTTGTTGCTTTTCAAGAGCCTTAACTCTTAAGTAATGAGTCCCTGATGAAAGATGTAATATGCTTTTAACCGGACTGAGTAGATTTAGAAGGATCACTCGCTTTTGAACCTTTTGTGGTCTAATGATTTCTCATAGTTGTTAGCAGCTTCTAACTTTCTTTGCAACGTAACCCCATAGAAAATGTAAAATTTTACCCTTTATAACATTAGATTTTTAATCAACTCATAGCCAAAATTCGTCGTCGATGCCATTGCTGGTACATAGCATTCGTGCGCTTATCCTTCGTACTCAGGTAGACATTGTTGATGATGGCCACTGCAAGAAAACCCATTCCAGACACCCTTTCCCTCGATCTTGAACACATCTTGGAGGTCGACGTGGTACTCCGAGGGTATATGAATCATCTCATGGAGCAGCACATCAATGTCTACGCTTGTCCATGCTAACAAAAGTGATATGTTTCCTCTGCAAGATCTCTCGAAGCTAGCTATGGGCAATGCTTCGAGCAACTGCAATAATGATAGACTAGAACATGTTGTTTCATGGCGAGCTGCACGACTGCGACTCTTTGGCTCCGACCAGTAGCGGTGTACTCGAAGTCCAACCCCACAAACCTCACATTCTCTTCATCAAGTCATCTCTCGTACATGGTCAGGATCTCATCAACCTTCCATGTCTCGTTGGTGTAAACCACACTGTTTAAAATAGTCCGCTATAGCCCGGCTATGGCCTTTTGCGAGGCCAGCAACCACGGCTAGAGCCTTTAGAGGCTGAAATGAAAATTGCCGCTAATAGCCCGTCTATAGCTATTTAGCCCCAATTTAGCTTAATAGCCGCTATCTTCCCGCTCAACTGGCCTAGAAAAATTTAACCTGAAATTTTCAGAACGGCTCAATTTATAGACACTACTATGTCATGAACTGCTCAAACTTAATGATGTTGTAATATTTGGACATAACTATCTCCTTAACTATATGTGAACTATGTTTTGGATAATATGTAAACTATGTTTTAGTTATGTGTATCTTATGTTACTATGTTACTATGCTATGCATTTGTGAATAATTGATGTATATATATACTATATATTGTTATATGCTGCCAAAGTATTAATTTTTTTCCCATTATTTAACAAATCGGTTATATGGGCTTAGCCCGTTATAACCCGGCTATAGCCATTTGTAGCTACAGAAATCGTTGCGGCTATAGGCTATAGCTCGCTATTTTAAACAAAGATAAACCATTGTTAGCTTGGTGGTGCCATGCGTAACGGTAGCCATGGCAAAGAAAAAAAGATGATCGAGGTAGCGGTAGGTTCGGTGGAGAGACCCCAATGTACCATGCCACCGAGATTCGTCGTTGTAGATGACACAGTATCGCCACAGAAGAAAATTGCACACAACATTTTACACGGAGTAAATCTTTGTACTACGCGCTAGCGATTTCCAATACCGAAGTTATTGTTTCCCTGAAATGTCAACTCACCGGGAATACGAAGAGGCTGTTGGCTCCCGATGCATCCCATGTTTCCCGATGCGGCAATTAAATTGACAGCAGCGGTGATTAGCCCAGCAGCCGCAGCAGACGGTAGTCCTTCCGACTACTCTTCTACAAATATGCGCATATCTTGTGGCTGCAAAGTACCCTCATTTCTCTCAAGTTCAACCATGTCAGGGCACCAGGTTTCCCTCTACACTTCCCAAGTCTCAGCTCGCGGGCACTACCGGTCATCCAGTGGCCTGGCTGCGGCGTCCGCGCTCCGCTGGGTTCCCTACGCCGCCGCGGTATCCACCGCCCGTGGTCTCATGGGTGCATCCCACGAAGACCTCCGGCTCCGCGTGCAGCAGCTTTCTCGTGCGCTGACCAGCACCTTCTTCTACGACGCCAACGCGGAGCAGCGCACGGCGCTGCCCTTCTCGGCCACCTCTCGGTTCCCGGAACGGGAGCTGTTCATCTGCCCCGATCTCTCGCCTGTCGCGCCGGCGCTGCAGGCCGTCAACCAGGCGATGGCGCAGGTGGCGGCGAAGAGTGCCAGCGGGGACGCCTGCGCCTCCTACTACGACGCCGTTGGCAAGCTCTTGCGTCTGCTCACTGTCAATGTTTTTGATTACCACGTGTTCAGTCGGAGCTGGTTTGAGCGACATTTCATTCTCCTATGGGAGGAGGAATAAACAGTAAACGCTGCTTGGTCTTCTTAATCCTTTGCAAATTAGTACTGGGGTTGCTTCTTCATTTACTATTTCTAGTCTACTTCTGGTGCCCAGTACAGCATGTTCGCCTGTTTGGTATTGTCGTGTTATGGGGTATTAGGCTTATGATTTGTGAACCAGCGGGTGCTTTCGTAAATTATGCATGTTAACTCCCGAATTGGTTCAATTTGCCACTTGCGACTTGTGATGTGTTCAACTTGTTGGTAGTCATCTTTGACAGGCTAATATTACAACCGGTATGAAGCCCCAACATCACGACATACGAATTGGAGTCACTATGATTGCTTAGCAGAAATGAAAGTGTAAACATATGAGTAGTACAAAGTACCCATTTTCAAGTATCCTCTCACAAGGTAAAAGCACCACGAAATAATCTGTTCAATGCTCAACCGGCGTTGGTTGGGTCATGAGAGTGGTTTGATCAAGATTTCCGATTTGTCCCACAGCCTGACTTTGTAAAAAGGGAAGGTGTAACCATTCATATCTAACTTTTGTCTACCTAAATACTAGACCTTTTTCTTTAAAAACTTTTGTAGCAGAACTTGACTGCAAATCAGTTGTAGCTAAAATTGCACGCTTCTTTGCCTTGTATCTCAAAAAAAAAATTATGATAAGCGTCAACCTGAAGAAAAAACGTGAGCAATCCAGTAGATTTTGTGTTTTTGCTGCCAACTGGAATCAATTCAACATGTTCTTTTTGTTTGTGTTACTGTATCCAGAAACTGCATTTTAGTAGCTGAATTCTACAACATTCATATACGTTATAAGGCCATCTCAAATGGCCTCCCGCATAACCGACAGCTTTTCGATCCGTTTCTGTCTGGATGCGGTGGCCCGCGGACACGAAACAGGCCACAGTCTGGATGCGGGTGCCAACGGCCCCTCGCATTTCCTTGGAACTAGGTGTTCGTGCTCACTCGTAACAAGCGTTAATGGCGGCCGTGGCTGCTAAGAGCAATTCCAATAGTGTAGCCAGCTATAAGCCAAGTGCCATGTCATCTATAGCTAATTTAGACAATAATAGTGATATAAAATGTAGTACTTAATCAATGTATTGCTTTCACTCTCACAAAGTGCCTAGGAGCACGTGCTAGAGCTGGCTCTTGCATAAGAGCCCACTCTCCTTCTCTCTCCTCTTCTCTCTCCTCCAACTAAGCAATAATATACTATTTTAATCCTTATAGCCAGCTGACTGGGACTTATTGTACTTGCTCTAACGGGAGTTTAACCAGGTATCATCAGGACCACTGTTGCTAGCAAGACACCTATTGCCTGAAATTCCAACAGGCCAAGACAGGTGTGATTCCAGCGATCTCTGTCTGTCGGAATTCAGTTGCTGAAACTTGTGCTGTTTGGTGGTTTCATATTAGTTGAACCGGGATGCCCTTGCTGTTGTACTAAAAACAAGTTGAGGTCACTAACTCAGTAAGCAGCGTGGAGGTAAAAGCGCAACTCTAAAACCCTCTTTTGGTGTTGTCCGGTTTTGTTTCCCTGCCACGCTTTGTGCAAAACATTGTACCAGGAGCTTACAAGAAGGATGTCCGAATAGGAAGGAACAAATCATTCATCATCCAACAAACTAGTTTCAGTTTCATGTTAACAGTCTAAAAGACAAGTAAAATGACAAGAGACAAAATTGCAGACAGAGACGAACGAAATCAAATATCATAAGCCGTGATTCGCTTGGCAATACTGAACCGAGAGAAGTGCAGTAGCATTTCTTCATGGCGAGCACTACATTAGAACAATCACAAACTTCCGCAGATCCACAACCTAGAGAAGCATATCTCCTAGCCGCCAAAGCTGTACAGGGTGCAGCCCTGGCACTTGAGCGCGTAGATGACGTCCATGGAGGTGACGGTCTTCTGGCGGGCATGCTCCGTCTAGGTGACAGCGTAAAAGAGCTCCTGCCTCCAAATGTCCAGAATAATCAATTCAATGTTTCTCTTCATCCGAAGATAAACCTGAACACTGGAACCAGAGGACTTCATCTTTGCAGCCTGAACACACATATCAGTACCAAATTTTCAGATAGCTATCTAATACATCAAAGTGGCAAAATTAAGTTAATCATTTGACAACATGACCAACAGAAACACACTTTGTATGACATTCATTGATACCAGGGAGATCTTTATTCAAAGCATGATGCAATTGTACGAAAAGGGGAATCAAGAAAGAGCGATCATACACATACAAAAATCAGACAAGGTGGATACATAAACATATAGTTGGAATTAAACCCAGAGATTACTTCGTAACCTGATACACACTAAAAAAGTGAGAGAACTAAATATAGCCTGCTTATCACATATTTTTAAGTTCACATTCCTTTAGAGAATGCTCAACTGTTGGTGACAAAACAATCTGAGAACTATAAGCAACATGAAGCAAAAAAAAAAATGGTTACCTTACCTCACCTTTTGCAGAACACTTCTCTATCAGTAAGTGTTCCCAATAGCAGAAAACAAATCATTCATACGAGTATAATTCAACACACCCAAAAATCTTCTATTTAACTGTTTCAAGGATCCAGAAATTAACAGTTTATTCTGGACATTTGGAAGCAGGAGGTCAAGAAATAATGCTAAACTAGAGATCTCTAAGCAGCAGGAAGGCATAACGCCTTGTTTGATTTCGTTGCCAGACTTGAAAACATTTAGCCAGGAGCTTGCTAGCAGAAAGCTAGCCGAATAGCAACGAAGAAATCATTCAACATTCAACAACCTAGTTTCAGTTTCATGTTGGTCTAAAAGAGAAGAACCTCGGGCTGAATAATGGCAGGCAGCCGCAAGTGAAAGGGCAAGCAAGAGCGAAAATGGTGACTGGACAGACACCAACGGAAACGTAATTGAGAAATCGAAACCTTAAATTAGAGGTTACTCAACAGAGCCAACCTCGGTACCACCATTTCTTCATAGCAAGAATTACATTGACCCACACAACTCCCACAGGCACAGAGATTCTCAGATCCACGAATTCAACAAGCCTAGTATCTCTTAGCCGCCGAAGCCATAAAAACTTTTTACAAAATCTTATTACATTGACAAACTTTTTACAAAACATTTTACCAGGAGATTACTAGAAGAGTAGAAGTCTTTGTTCCGAATAAGGGAACAGTCTAAAATACAGGTCAAAGGACAGGAGCGAAAATTACCGACAGATAGGACCGGAAATTGAAAACCAAAAGACGGTACGATGTCAAATTAGAAGCCGATACTGATTTGAAAATAACGAACAGAAACAAAATCTCAGTACTAGCATTTCTTCACACCAAGCATTACATCAGAACGAGCACAAACATTCGCAGATCCGCAACAGCGAGACAAAAGCCTATCTCCTAGCCGCCGAAGCCGTAGAGGGTGCGTCCCTGGCGCTTGAGCGCGTAGACGACGTCCATGGCAGTGACGGTCTTGCGGCGCGCGTGCTCGGTGTAGGTGACGGCGTCGCGGATGACGTTCTCGAGGAAGATCTTGAGCACGCCGCGGGTCTCCTCGTAGATGAGCCCGGAGATGCGCTTCACGCCGCCGCGCCGCGCCAGGCGCCGGATCGCCGGCTTGGTGATGCCCTGGATGTTGTCGCGCAGCACCTTCCGGTGGCGCTTGGCGCCGCCCTTGCCCAGCCCCTTGCCGCCCTTGCCTCTGCCTGACATCTCCGCCTGGTTGCTCTGCTCCGTCGAAGTAGGAGAAAGGATTTGGGGATTTGCTTTCGCTGGATGGGATTTTTTTTTTTTTTGACGGGCGCTGGATGGGATTTTGGTGTGCTGGAGGTTGGTGGAGAGCGTATTTATAGAGCGTTGGCTAGCTCGGAGGGAGGGCGTGGGAGGCGTTGGATTCGGGAGCGATCCGCGTGTGGGGTGCGAGAGATGTCGTGGTCCGTTGGATGCGGAAGGTTGGCTGCTATTGGTGGACTGGAGGGAGAGCGGATCGGCGGGGGTTAGGATTTGGGGACGGAATGCGCGGGAATGGGAAATTGGTTTTCGCGGTTTCCTGTGGGAGATGGAACTTTTGTGCTTGGGCTGTGCAGCGAGCCGCAAAGGGTTCTGAACAAATTCTAACGCAGCCTCAAGAACTCTGCTCCTGGGCCGGGCTTATTTGGGTATCTTTTTTATTTTTTAAATTTGAACATACTATTTAATGTATGAAGATATGTTTTGATTTTCGTAAAAAAAAAGATAAGTTTTGATGAATCTGTATATCTTGATCTCAAAAAAAGATGAATATGTATATCTACATTTTACATGTACGAACATTTATTTCAAATAAATAAACATTGTTATTCTATATATAAATATTTAATTAGAAAAAAATCTTCCTCCAACATCAAATAATTGTCACATATTCAATGAATCTCGACATATTTTAGCCTACATTTATCTAAATTTGTGAGAACTATTTAAAACCGAAGGGAGTAGTAATATTTTCTTATGTTTAGCATTCTAAGCAGCTGCCTTCCTATACGCACAAAGTTAAGTTATAATGTACACACATGAACATTCAGGGAAAGATAAAAATATTTAAACATGTGATCTATATAGGTTTTTACTATGATGCTTTTAAACATAATAAACACAAATTAAAATATGTATACTCCCTCCGCTTTCATAATTCTTGCCGCAGATTCGGATGTATATATTCACAACAAACAATGTCTAGATACGTTCAAATTTGCGACAAGAAATATGGAATGGAGCAAGTATGAATTAACATGATACAGTGCTAGTGTCTGGTGCCAAAGCCTGAGGAGTCAATGCGATCCACCACCATCACCTTCGGTTGAAAGGCGCATCGAACGTCCTTGATCCTCTATCAGCAAGCAAGCATCTTAAACTTCCGTGTAATTCAAAGTTCTCTTTTGTTCGGTCAGTTTAGAGGCATCGAACACCCCTTCTCTATAGCCTCCACCTAATTCTACCCAAAATAATTTTGGACTTCTTGGTCATTAGCAGGCTATCAGGAGGCCTCCTATTATACAGCACCAGGTATGTTAATGTAGAGCACCCGAAGGGTCATGCCCCCGTCACCATAACCCTCTTCAGTGTTGGCATTTGTATGCCCCAAGTGGTGTATCATTAATGTTAACCGTGTTCTCATTCAGCGGATTCAAACAAGGAAGAGGAACCACTTGCAAATCGAAACTACAACACACAAAAAACGGAATACCTAAGAAAAACATGAAATTTGATTCCTAGCGGACACCTTTTTCGCACAGGTGCTAGCAGTGGGCAAGGCGGGCACCACAGCCGTAGAGGTGTCATGGGAGGCAAGCCGCTTTTGTGTACCACCTTCTTCTTTAGGTCGGAACCCCGCCACCTTTGGTCGTCTCGAGGATGACGCGACACCTTCAGTTCTTATGGGTCGCCGCCTAGGACAACGTGCAGGGCGCTTGCACTTGGAGCTCTCGGCGGTTGAATTCGACGGTGCTGGGAGTCGCGAAAGATGCAAGAGCAATGGGTGGGGTCGATTTGGGCCGTGCGACCTGCTCAACGATGAGCCGGTACTCGGCGGAGTCCATGGTGGCGAAGCGTCAGGACCAAACGTCTCATGGGAAGGTAGATTGGCAGCGGCGGCATTTTACGGGGTGTGCTAGAGTTGCTCTAGGCCCGTGTGGTCCTACGACTCGTACCATCTCATTTCGTCTTTCACTCGAGACAAACTGCTCGCATTTCGCAGAAACAAAATTATTCGCATATTTCACAAACACGGAATAACAAATGAAAAGAAAAATATTACAAGTCGTCCATACACGAGAGCATTCGTGCTGTCGCGCAGGCAGAAGATTCTTCCTCCTTGCCCACGCGGCCACGTCTATAATCCAGAACAGGAATAACCCACGTCATGTCGTCATGGAACAGTCTGTATTCAAGGTAGCACAATGGCATTTGGGGCCCTAGATGGACACAGAAGCAGATAAAATAAGCACATCACGCGTACAAGGACGCGCAGCCGGGGCACCTCGCACAAACTGATTGCCGCCAAAGCCAGCGACTTGTCCCAGAAGCAAATAGGTACGGCCAAGTCGATCTCCAAGGCCCCTCTCCTGATTTGACATGTTAACAACACTAAAGTCACGTACACCTCTGAACCAGACGAGGCGAAGACGCACAGGAGAGAGTGACAGGTACCCGTCTGTGGACTGTGGCATCAGTTGTTGCCCAGCTCTGCTGACAGCGAGGATGGATGACTTGCCCAGCTCAGTTGCTCCTCCTTGGCCCTCGATCGTCTCCATCGAAACGCGCGCGGGCGGTCCCCTCGCCTCGTGCGACGACGACCCGCGAGTTGGAGCTTTCCTGTGTTTGGTTAGGGCATCTCCAGCGGCGCGACCCATTTCGGACGTCTGAAATGTCCGTTTGCGTCGGCCCGCGGACGCGTTGTGGCCGGCGACCGTTGCGTTAGGGTAGCTCGCGCGGACGCATATTTTATCCGGGGACAACGTCAAGGTCGCTAATGGCGTTTTACGTCGTCGAGGAGCGCCGCGATTAATGCCATGCGACGACGATCGTTCCGCGCGCCAATACATGCAGTTTCGCGGCGTTTTGCGCGCGAACTGCCGCGGCGGCGCCGTTCCCGCCCCCGTGGCTATATACGGTGGACACCACCGTGCGACACACACCACACTACCATCCATCCATGGCGGACCACATGAGTTGGGAGCAAGTTGTTGACATTTTCCGCCTCCACCCGAAGGAGGAGGACGACGAGGCGGCGCCGACGTTGAGGCCCAGCGGACCCGGAGGTCGCGGAGGCGGAGGTCGCGGAGGCGGAGGCGGGCGGCGGCGGAGCGCGGAAGGCGCCTCGCGGCGACCGGCGGAGATCGCCAACGCCATGGCCGAGCTCGCCGACGCCGGGCCGAGCTCGCGGAGCGGGCGGCCCTCGCGGCCCTCGGACGACGCCGTCATCATCCACGGCATCGCGGACGACGACCCCCGTGCCGGGCGGCAGAGTGCGCCGGTGACCGGCGGGTTGCTCGCGTCCTTCGAGTCCCCGCGGGGGGCCCGCGCCGCCAGGGTTTGGTGGCGGAGGAGGAGCCGCCGCTATGCGACGGCCATGGCTAGGGGGTTAATGTGCTCCGACCTGGACTCGCCCCGGCGTAGGCCGTTCTCCCGCGGGTCGACAGGAGAACCGGGAGCGGAGGTCGCCATCGCCGCCAGGACGAAGCGTGGCGGCGGCGGCTAGGGACAGGGCCGGTTCGTCGCCAACGTGGCGGCGATCGAGGCGGCGGTCCAAGCGGAGGACGCGGCGGCGGAGGAGGCGGCGCGGCGGCTCGCGGAGAGGAGGCGGCGACGACGGAGGGCGGCGGCTACGAAGGTGGCCTTTGCGACGGTGACGCGTGGGATAGCTCGGCCGAGGCCTCCGCCGCGGCGCGGGCGAGATGTCCGTTCGCCGCCGTGCGCGCGCGAGTGCAAGAAGCGCTCCCACTTCGACAACGGCGCTGGCCCGTCCGGCGGCCAGTAGTAGGGCGCGCGACGGCGAGTAGGTACGGCCGTTGTAGTTTTAGGTTAACTCGACTAACCATCTCTGTAAAGATGGTCCTTTTGGCCAATCAATAGTAATGAAAATATATTTTGCTTATCTAGTCACTGCCGACCGGGCCCGGATGTGCCCAACGCGGACATTTTCCGTGAAGCCGTCCGCGGAGACGCAAACCTGGCGCATATTTGGGCCAGGTTGCGTCTCCGACAACGGTCTGCGTCGCCCGGGAGCAGGGCCCAGACGCATTTCCGGTCACGGCGGACGAAAACGGTCGTGTTAGAATATAAGTTGTATTAGGTTAAGAGTCCTAGTTGGTTTTGATATAGGACTAGGTCGGTGCCTAGGTCCCTATATATATCTCTTGTAACCGGCACAATACAATCATCAATTATCAATCCTATACAATTCTACATGGTATCAGATTAGTTTCGATTCTAGGGCATGGCTCCCACGCCCCCTACCCCGCCGCCGCCGCCGCCGCCCCCTCCGGGCTTCTTCGAGTGGCGCGACGCCATGGCCGCCGCCGCCGCAAAAACTTCCACCTCCGCCAAACCCCCTCCTACCACCACCACCGCCATCTCCTTCACCGACACTATCGCCGATATTAGCCCCTATATCCCCATAACTCTAGACCTCGCTGCTCACAACTACTACCATTGGCGCCACCTCTTCGACGTCCACCTCGGGCGATGCAATCTCCGATCTCACGTTGCTGCCGATGCTCACCCTCAACCTCATGATTCACAGTGGGTGAAGGACGATCTCGCCATTGTCCAATGGATTTACATGCACGTCTCCACGGAAATCTTCAATCTCGTGCACCGTGATGGTGCCTCCGCCGCCGATCTCTGGACAGCTCTTCGTCAGCTCTTCCAGGACAACGTCGACGCTCGCGCCAACATTCTCCACACCGAGCTACGGAACACGGTGCAAGGCGATTCACCCGTCGGTGTCTACTGTCAACGCCTCAAGGCGATCGCGGACGAACTCCGTGAACTTTGTGATCCGATCGACGATCGTCAGCTCATCAACGTCCTCCTCGTCGGTCTTAGCGAGCGGTTTGAGAAACAGACCTCCTTCATCCCTATGATGCGCCCGCGCCCCTCGTTCGCCGAGGTTCGCTCGATGCTCCAGTGGGCCGACCGAGCTCAAACTACCAAGGACTCCCGTCCGCAGCTCTTCACTGCTGCTCCTCGCCCGCCCGCGCCACCGCCGACACAGCCACCTCCACCAATGGCTCCTCCTCAACCATCGAGCTGGCGTCCAAGTCCCAACTACCGGGGTCGCAACCCTAAACCGCCGCAGCTTCGTACGGCGCCTACCCCTCCTCCGCCCTCGGCTCCACCGCCTGCACCACCAACTGCACCAACGCCGCCCCTCGGATGGCGTCCTTCTCCTGATCCGTGGACCGGACTAGTCCAGGCGTGGCCCATGCCCTGGTCCGCCCCGACGCCCTACGGTGCTCCTCCGGCTTACACTGGCAGCTGGCAGCCTGGCGCCCGCCCTCATGCCGGTGCCCCCGTCCTGGCCCCACGGCAGCCGACGGCCGCGTTCCACGCCGCCCCCGCCTACAACGCTCCTCCTTATGCACCCTATGGCGCTACTTCGGTCCCCTACATGCTGCAGCCCAATATGTCGCAGTACAATGATGGTGGCTCTGTCTATACGCCGATGCCGGCCCTTCTGCCGACGCCTCCATACCCGCCAGCTCCCATGTCTACACCGGCCTCTACTTCGACTCCGAGCTGGGACCAAGCTGCCTTTATTCAAGCCATGAACAACTTTGCTGCACAAGGAAACTCAGGTACGGATTGGATTTTCGATACTGGTGCTTCTAGTCATATGGCTGCATCAAGTAACTTGCTCTCTTCTTGCACATCGTCGCCTTTTCCCTCTATTACTCTCGGTGATGGATCATGCATTCCTATTTACTGCGTCGGTCAAGCCCAAATTCCATCCCCAATCAAACCATTGCTTCTTCGTGATGTTCTTGTAGCTCCTGCATTAATCAAAAATCTAATTTCCGTTCGCCAACTCACCACTGATAATCTTGTTTCCGTCGAATTTGACCCCTTTGGTTTGTCTGTGAAGGATTACCGGACCAAGACCGAGATCGCTCGATTCAATAGCTCCGGTGATTTATACTCGCTTCATGGTGCTCCGGCCGCTGCCCCTCCAACGTCTATGATGGCCTCTATTGCTCTATGGCATCAACGTCTCGGCCATCCCAACAATAATGTGTTATCTACACTTCTTAGTGAATTTTCCATCCCTTGTAATAGAGATTCTCATAATTCTTCTATGTGTCAGTCATGTCAATTAGGAAAACATGTTCGTCTTCCCTTTAGCTCCTCTCAGTCCTCTAGTACCTTTCCCTTTGAATTACTTCATTGTGATCTTTGGACATCACCAATCGAAAGTGTTTCTGGTTTTAAGTATTATCTTGTTATTCTTGATGATTTCACACATTATGTTTGGACCTTTCCTTTACGCAACAAATCCGACGTTCACAATATATTTCTCAACTTTCAGCGCTATGTCTCTGTTCACTTCTTCCTCCCCATTAGATTTATACAATGCTATAATGGTCGTGAATTTGACAACTTTAAAAATCGAAATTTCTTTCTTCAATACGGAATTCTCTTACGCTTCTCCTGCCCCTATACCTCTCCACAAAATGGCAAGGCCGAGCGTTCTCTTCGCACTCTTAATGACATCACTCGCACTCTACTTATTCAATCTTCTATGCCTCCGAAATTTTGGGCTGAAGCCCTCCACACGGCTACCTATCTCCTTAACATTCGACCATCCAAAGTCACTTCTCACACCACGCCATACTTCTCCTTATTTCTTTCTCACCCAAACTACTCGGACATTCGTGTCTTCGGTTGTCTCTGTTTTCCTAACTCCTACTCCACTTCTCCTCACAAACTTTCACCTCGCTCTATCCCATGTGTCCACCTAGGTTTTTCTGATGAACACAAAGGGTATCGTTGCCTAGATCTTGTTAGTGGACGTGTTCATGTCTCTCATCATGTAACCTTTGCTGAACGTATTTTCCCTTTCTCCGAGCGTCAAACTCCAGACCCTACCCCATCCACCTTATCTCCCAGTCCCCCTCGTCGCAATATTCTTCCTCTCTCTCAACTATCCCATCCTGCTGCCGCTCCTGTCGCGGCAGCACAACCTGCCGAGTTCTCTGCCGCGGCAGCCGATCCTGCCGCGCCCTCTCTTGCCGCCACCATCGATCTCTCGCCACCGTCGCCTTCCTCAACAACTCCCGCGTCCGCTTCTTCCGCTGCGCCAGGCGCGGATTCTTCATCACCCACACCTCCTCCTCACGCTATTTCTGTTCCAGAACCTACTAATGATCATCCCATGCGTACCCGTGGCAAATCTGGCTTTCGTTTACCTCCCAAAGATCGTCTCAATCTCCACGTCTCTGTATCTTCCTCTCTCCCAAAATCCTACAAATCATCTCTCCTCGATCCTAATTGGGCCGCATCTATGAAAGATGAATATGATGCTCTCATTCAAAATAACACATGGCAACTAGTTCCTCGTCCATCAAACACTAATATAGTATCCGGTAAATGGGTTTTTCGACACAAATTTAATTCCAATGGAAGTCTTGCACGCTACAAAGCTCGATGGGTCTGTCGTGGTTACTCTCAACAACATGGCATCGATTATGATGAGACTTTCTCCCCGGTTGTCAAACCCAGCACTATTCGCACTGTTCTTGGCATCGCCGTCTCTTCCTCTTGGCCAATCCATCAACTTGATGTCAAAAATGCTTTTCTTCATGGATCTCTTCAAGAAACAGTTTACTGTCAGCAACCTCTTGGCTTCGAACATTCTTCATATCCTGATCATGTTTGTCTCCTTAACAAATCTCTCTATGGCCTTAAACAAGCACCACGGGCTTGGTTTCAACGTTTTTCCACTTATGCTCAAACCATTGGTTTCACTCCTTCCCGTTCTGACACTTCTCTCTTCATCTTTCATCACAATACTGACACTGCTTATCTTCTTCTATATGTAGATGATATTATTCTCACAGCTTCTTCCCAACGCCTTTTAGATCATATTATCTCTCTTGTTGCCAAAACCCACCGGGCGGCAGCGGTCAACAGGAGCCGGGAAGAGCCTAGAGCTGCTAGTGAGACCCTCCGAGCGACGCCCGCAATGCTCTTGGTCACACGTCCGATGCGAAGTGCAGGGCGTGCCACCTGACCTATACCTGGTCAGGAAGGTGATGGGGATGCCTCGCTTAGTTTCCTGCATGGCATACACGTAAACATTAAATACGAGCCTCGATCGGCTCTCAGGTTATCCTGTGAATCGGCTCAAAGAGCCGATCCACCCATGATTCGTACGGGGTGCATGAATATATGGTGATCCTGCTTGATCAAGATAAAGCTAATGAGATCTACGACGATTTAGGGTTTTCACCGCATAATCGGATCATCCTACTCCAGGTTGGGCCTCGCGGCCACGCACGGTGATCGTAAGCCGATCCTAAACAAGGCCTAAAAACCAACATGAAGTTGATCCTCGGAACATCCTGTTTAGGACTTGCGAACGACACCCTACGCGCTGGATCCTCCCCCCTTTGTAAGGCCTAACTATTGCAGATATTAAACTAATCCTTGTAGAACAAGGAGCAATCGTAACGGATCAGATCTACCAAATAATGATCAAGCTGCCGCCCCCACACCTGAGATAGGTGTGAGGGCGGCTAGATATGCAAGGGTTGCACTACGTAAGCATGTTATACGAAGAACTATGCTAACCCTAACACATCTATGATAACTACGTTGCTCGCCATCAAAGACGCTTCAGTACGAGCAACGCGCACAACGTGGAGCTTGTGCTGCCTAGATCGCAAGATGCGATCTAGGCAGCATGTCGCTTACCTGATAGAAACCCTCGAGACGAAGGAGTTGGCGATGCGCCGAGATTGGTTTGTTTGGGTTGAACGTGAGTTGTTGTTTATTCCATAAACCCTAGATACATATTTATAGTCCAGGGGACTTTCTAACGTGGGAATATCCCCACCGTGTACGAGACAAACTCTAACTTTTAATCTACGATACAATCTACTATAATTAAAGATACACGGGCAAACTAGCCCAAATTCTCCGTGCAAGGCCGCTTCAGAGATCTTCCACGTGTAATCTTCCAAGCCCATCTCTCTAACGGCCCACCTCCTGATTTGACCAAAATCTGGTGATAACACATGCCCCCTGGTTTTGGAAATAACTTTTCCAAAATCATTATGCTTTCCTTCGTCGGGTCATGTCGTGGCGAGCAGAGCTGTTGCAGTATCCGTTATCATTATGCCCCGTCTTCTCAGCTTCTCTGCAAAATTCGATAGCTCGCGTCATCTCCTTGGAAACTATAATGACATTAAATTTCCACCAGGCTCCTCATTATTTAACTGTGCCGATCGATTAGCTTTCTTCATCCCCTTCCTCTGTTCCAGCCATCGGCACCCAAAAAACCCTCTTCTCCTGCCATGTCTTCCTCTTCCTCCTCCTTCTCAAACCTCTTCCCCCAATCCTCGCCGAAGAAGAAGAACGAGGACAACCTTCACTCCAAGGTGAACCCCCTCTCCCCCGACAATGAGAAGAAAGAAGGAGAAGTAGCGAAGGCCAAGGCCTTCCCTCCGCCAAGCTCCCGCGAAGAAGCGCTCCCGCATGTGGGCGGATAGCGAGGATGAAGACGACGATGAAGAAGGAGAAGAGGAGGAGGAAGATGAATCTTCCTCTTCCGCCGGGTACCCACCAACCAAGCGCTTCCGCTCCGGCGGACAGCGAGGATGATGATGACGAGGAGGAAGAGGCCGGCCACGGGGGGTAGCAGCGACGAGGAGCTCCCCAGGGCAGCGCCGACGACATCGGGCGGTGACGACGAGGACAGCGATGACTAGTAGAATAAGACTAGTAGTAGCAGTGCACTAGGCACTAGATCCCCTCTTTTGAGAGCCATCGGCTCTTTCTTGTAAAGCCGCTCCTCTGAATTAATGAAATTGTTCTTTTGATTCATCCTTCAATTACTCCAATTTCATTCCTTCCGCCTGTCATGCCAAGACCGATAGCAACGCATCGGATTCCTTTTCTTTTGGACGCCCATGAAGCCGGATTCTCATGTCGATTAGCTCGTAGGCCAAGAACTTCTCAATTTCAGGCTGCGATTTGGTATCTGACCATAATTTTTTGCAATCCCTTAGCCGATGACTACTCATCGGCTATTTTGAGAATCTAGTCCCTTTCCTCCTCTTGCAGCGACAGGACGGTCCAAACTTGTAAAAAACAAAAAAAAACCGACGGCCTCCTATCCCGATTCAGAGGAGGTCACAATGCAGGGCCAGTCGATGCGACTCCACTCGGCTTTCCAAAACAGAGCAGCCACCAGGCCAGCTGCCCCCCGAGTCTCAGTCGAGGCGAGAATCGGTAATGGATCAGCCGAATGTGCCCTATGCGAGTTAGCCGATTTCAACAAAATCGGCTCCCCAAAGCAGAGAACCTTCGGGTGAGCTGCCCCGAGCTTCTTCAGTCTACTTTTCGCGCCTTGCAGGTCAGATCGGCTCCTTTCCTGCACTGACCGTCGATGCCGATGTGAACTTTGAGCATATAACCAGCCGGTCTTGGTCTTGTGTGACTGTACTAGAGTCGATGGCTGAGCATCGGCTAAATTTTTTTTTTATTTGGCCGATTTTTCTTAATCGGCCCCCAATGTTCCACTGCACGCATGTCTGCACGTGTTTATCTGCACATGTTTATCTGATTATATGCCCCGAGCGAATGCCAGATGACTGCAGATATCGGCTTTTATGGTTAGCCAGGGCACTGTACTTGCACGTCGGCTCCGCAAGGATTCGTGCTGGAATGTGTTGACTTTCATTCGCCGACGTGGCCGTTGCCCAGTAGATCGATGCTGAACACAAGCAGAACATGTGGTGAAGATAATTTTGGCCGATTGCTGGAATCGGCCTCCATATCCATTGGAGCGCTGAGGGTTCATAATGCTCCTTCATAATTTTTGGGGCCGATCACAAGGACCAGCCTCGCCCCGTTTGCTCATCGGTTTGTTCTTGCTACTCGGCCAGGCTGGTGGATAAAACCAGCCCAACCTCGACTTGATGCGCCTGTGTCGTCCACCTTGAGTGCATCGTAGAATCGTGGAGCACTAAGCTCCGTCGGAAGGACGAGCACCATGTTTGTACCAGCCGATGTTTCATCATCGGCTTTCTTTTGCTTGGGACACTCCATTCTCCGTGGACGACCCTCTTCATCCAGGGTTCGCTGAACCTTTGCGGCCGAGATCAGGCCGTGCCTTCCTTAGCGTATGCGGTATAACCTTTCGGCTTCCTCCAGGCCGCGCAACCGCTGAACCCTGCGTTTTTGAACGGCTGAGTCCGTCAGGCACCACCTTGGACGGTGGTACTGTCTTCTTCTTCTGTCCCTCGTCTTCGGAATCCTCAAGATCTGCCCACCGAGGACTCAAGACGTTTGCTCGTGACGGGAGAGGCCCTAAGCGCTCGAACACAGACACGTTGGCTGCCTCCTTCTTCTTCTTGTTGCATTGGGCAATTGCCGATTGTGGGCAATCGGCTCATTCCTGAATCCCAGCAGTGTCAAGAAAGGGCAGTCCCAGTGTCGGCGTTGTCATCTTGCTCCCTTGCCTGTCCGTGGCACGGCGCTCGTGCTCCTCCTCATCGCGATCATGCCGACGATGTCTTCTGGCTTCTCTAGACAGATCTCCTTCATCATCATAGTTGGACCGTCGGCGTTGGTCATACTGACTCACATATTTGTTGAGGAGGTGATCGGAGAGAGGTCGTTGATATCTTATGTTCTTCACTTCTCCCTCTGTGACGTAGCGCTTGCCATCATGATGGAGCCGATCGCGTGGAGCGGCCTCCTCTGTGTCCTTGCTATGAGAGCAGCTGCCCTCATCTCCATCTTTGCCAGAGTGGTTCCCAGGTCCTACCATGTTGATGCTGAACGTGGGACCTGGCTGGCAACCCTCGGGTAGGTGACTTCTACCATGTTAACGGCGGGAAGGGGCTGGGTGTCGACCTTCATGGCGTACTGGTTGAAAATTAGACGCCCTTCTCTATCGCCGCTTGGATGTGCTGACGCCACACCCTGCGGTCGTTGGTGGCATGGGAGAGCGAGTTGTGCCATTTGCGGTACGGCTTTCCGTTCAGCTCTTGCGCCGTGGGGAACTTGAGACCTTCAGAATCGTCAACTGTTTCTCCTTGAGCAGGAGGTCGAAGATTTGTTCAGTCTTGGTCACGTCAAAATCAAATCCCTGGGCGGCCCTGGTGGCTTTACCCATTTGCGGGACACGGGGTTCCTCCCGAGTCCACTCAGCCACCCACTTCTTGGTCTCCCGCAGAACTTCGTCTTCCTCTGCCGACCAGGGACTACGCACGCTTGAACTTGTCTTGGTACAGTCCGGGTGGCGCTGTTCATATGCTGATAGTTTCTGAACCATGTGCGCGCGAGGATAATCTGCTTGGGAGGCCATGTCCTTGAGTGTGTTGCAAGGCCAGCTACCGCCAACTCGATCTTCCTTTTCAGTTATACGAACCGAATAACATCGGTTCCTAAGATTCCTGAAGCGCTGGATATACTCTGTCACCGTTTCTCCGCGCTTCGACGTAGTTGTGCTAGATCGGCAATGCTAGACTCGGAAGCTTCGAATGGTATTGCATATGGAACTGTTCTTCCAATTGCTTCCAAGACCGGATGGAGTTTGCTGGCAAAGAGGTGTACCATCCGAAAGCCGATCCCGTGAGGGACTGTGAAAAGAGCCTCACGCGTAGGTGATCCGACACTGAAGCCGGTCCTAGTTGCGCCAAATATCGGCCGACGTGCTTGATGGAGCTGGAGCCATCCGATCCAAATTTGGAGAAGTCGGGGAGCCGATATTTAGGTGGCGGCGGGATCATCTCGTACTCATCGGGGTACGGCTTGGAATAGCCGATTGTCCTTCTTTTCGGTACCATGCCGAACGGGTCTCTCAATATGGCGATCTGATCCGTCTGGCTGCAGAGTTGCTCAAGATTCGCCGGGTGGCGTACTTAGCCAGCCATGTTTGCTTTTCCAGCTCCGAGCCAACTGGGAGCTGGGCTCGGGAGTTTCGTGGGGGTGGCGTACTTAGTTAGCCACGTGCTTCTCAAGCTCGTCGACGTTCCTCTGTTTTCGCCGGAGTCCCCGATGTTGTGGCCTGGTTTGAGTGCCCAGTTGCCACAATCGGCACATACGTGCACGCGTATCCTTGAGGGATCTCCTTAGGCGCCTCAGCAAGAACTGTAGTCACTAGGGTCACCACCGATCTTGTAGACGACGAATGCCGGTGTAGCCGGCACTTCAGCGGTGCTGCCAACGCATATGCAGCGGTGGACGGGACTGGAGTGGCAACTCCCCTTGATGCGTCCCGAGAGCTGGTCCGACGGGTGCGGTGGCTCATGATCTCCTAGATCACGCGCGCGACACGCTCCAACACGTTGACCAGGTTTTGAGTGGCGGTGTAGCGAGTGAGCCACCAAGTAGTTGATCTCTGCCGCAGGCCCGGTGCGTTCCTCCGACGGGGCAGAGAGGTCTATCCCATCGAGTGCACCTTGCGGTGAGAATCCCTTCCATCTCGATGCCATGGGAACGGGTTCTCTGAAAAGAGCCGATGAGGTCGGCTTCGAGGGTGACCTTGATCTCGTCATATCTCTTCTTGAGCTCGTCAGGCAGCTCCTCGTAGGTGACTGCGTCCGCCATCTCGATGTAGATGGCGATGTGGTTGATGTAGACGATTGTCCCACGGGCGTGCCAGAATGTGTTGATGCCAAAACCCCGGCGGGCAGCGACGGTCAACACGGTAGAGCCGGAAGAGCCTAGAGCTGCGGCTGGCCGAGACCCCCGAGCGACGGCCCGCAATGCTCTTCGGTCACACGTCCGATGCGAAGTGCAAGGGCGTGCCTGACCTATACCTGGTCAGGAAGGTGATGGGAATGCCTCGCTTAGTTTCATGGCATACACGTAAACATTAAATACGAGCCTCGATCGGCTCTCAGGTTATCCTGTGAATCGGCTCAAAGAGCCGATCCACCCATGATTCGTACGGGGTGCACGAATATATGGTGATCCTGCTTGATCAAGATAAAGCTAATGAGATCTACGACGATTTAGGGTTTTCACCGCATAATCGGATCATCCTACTCAGGTTGGGCCTCGCGGCCACGGTGATCGTAAGCCGATCCTAAACAAGGCCTAAAAACCAACATGAAGTTGATCCTCGAACATCCTGTTTAGGACTTGCGAACGACACCCTACGTGCCGCTGGATCCTCCCCCTTTGTAAGGCCTAACTATTGCAGATATTAAACTAATCCTTGTAGAACAAGGAGCAATCGTAACGGATCAGATCTACCAAATAATGATCAAGGGGGTGCCGCCCCCACACCTGAGATAGGTGTGAGGGCGGCTAGATATGGGTTGCACTACGTAAGCATGTTATACGAAGAACTATGCTAACCCTAACACATCTATGATAACTACGTTGCTCGCCATCAAAGACGCTTCAGTACGAGCAACGCATGAACAACGTGGAGCTTGTGCTGCCTAGATCGCAAGATGCGATCTAGGCAGCATGTCGCTTACGTGATAGAAACCCTCGAGACGAAGGAGTTGGCGATGCGCCGAGATTGGTTTGTTTGGGTTGAACGTGAGTTGTTGTTTATTCCATAAACCCTAGATACATATTTATAGTCCAGGGGACTTTCTAACGTGGGAATATCCCCACCGTGTACGAGACAAACTCTAACTTTTAATCTACGATACAATCTACTATAATTAAAGATACACGGGCAAACTAGCCCAAATTCTCCGTGCAAGGCCGCTTCAGAGATCTTCCACGTGTAATCTTCCAAGCCCATCTCTCTAACGGCCCACCTCCTGATTTGACCAAAATCTGGTGATAACACTTCTTCGCTCAGAATTTTCTATGTCCGATTTAGGTCTTCTTCATCACTTCTTAGGTATTGCTGTCATGCGTGACTCTTCTGGTCTTTTCTTGTCTCAACGACAGTACACTCTCGATCTTCTTTCTCGTGCTGGCATGCTTGATTGTCAACCGTCCCGTACTCCAGCTGATACAGGTTCCAAACTTTCTGCTGACGGTGATCCCTTTTCTGATCCTTCTCTCTATCGTAGTCTCACCGGTGCCCTTCGGTATCTTACTCTTACTCGTCCTGAACTTTCTTTTTCTGTTCAACAAGCCTGTTTATACATGCATGATCCTGGTGTTCCACACTATAACCATGTCAAACGTATCCTTCGGTATCTCAAAGGCACATTAGATTTAGGTCTTCACATAAACACATCCTCTCCCACCTCTTTGATTGCTTACTCTGATGCAGACTGGGCTGGTTGTCCCGATACTCGACGTTCCACATCCGGATTTTGTGTTTTTCTTGGTAACAATTTGGTTTCTTGGTCTTCCAAAAGGCAGGTTACGGTCTCCCGCTCGTCGGCCGAAGCTGAGTATCGTGCTGTGGCTCATGTGGTTGCTGAAACGGTTTGGTTGCGCCAGTTGCTGTCGGAGCTGCATCGTCCTATTGCTCAAGCTACTATTGTTTACTGTGATAATATTTCAGCTGTTTACATGTCAGGGAATCCTGTTCAGCACCGTCGCACCAAGCATATAGAGATCGACATTCATTTTGTTCGCGAGAAGGTGGCTCTTGGTCAAGTTCGTGTTCTACACGTTCCGACTTCTGCTCAGTTTGCTGATATCTTCACTAAAGGCTTGGCGACTACTCCGTGATATAGGACTAGGTCGGTGCCTAGGTCCCTATATATATCTCTTGTAACCGGCACAATACAATCATCAATTATCAATCCTATACAATTCTACAGGTCGCTCAGCGACCATTTGCGTCGCGCCGCTGGAGATGCTCTTAAGTAAAACTTTGTTCAAAGGCGATCTCGCTCGTGTAGGCGCGTGCGTCCTTCTCGATCAAGTCTGCTTCAGTTGCCTGTGGACTCCGTCGTCCTCTCCAAATTACTTCGGCCAGAAGCACATGCAGCTGAGCTGGTCAAGTAAAGCCGACGAGGAACAACGAAGGGAAAACGAGTGCGCCGAGCGAAAATAGCTAGACTTTTGTGATCCTGGGACTTGGTGGTACTTGACCGGTCGAGCGCGCGGAACCAGTCTGGTGAGCTGTGGTTTTCAGGAGGGAGGAAGCAGGGAGGAGCACGGCACGACGTCGAGGCCCAGATTGACGGACGGGCGGGCGAATCTACGTGCGAAACCAGCTGATCGATGCCGTCCACACGGCCGTATAACGTGCAGGTGCTCGGCGTGGTCGCGTCCGTGCCGCTGTCGTGTAGGCCACTACGCGCGCCCCCGCGCTGCTCTGGCTCCCGTCGTGTTGACCAATAGGGCAAATATTAGCATTTTTCCAAGCATCTCCGGCAAGTGCCTAGAGAGACGTGCGCTCACGCATGCTTCCACGTTAAACCACGGCCACGTGTACGTGCACTTGTCCGGCTTGTTACACAAGTCAAAATCGCTCATGGGGTATTACAGTGACAGTACTACTGACTGATGGAAGCTCCATAAAGAACTAGTACAGTAATGGCACAGGGTGAGAGAGGCACTAGAAAACTAATCTAAGGTTTGGTCTCCCTCGCCGGCGATGTCTGCGATCAGCCCCGTTTTTACTGGCCTTGGGGCATTCAAGGTGTGACAGATCACGGGATAGAATAAGATACTCTCTGCTCTATGCCCGTTTTAGCAGTTCGCCTAGCACAAGAAAAGTGTGTTTCAAGTTGTTTTTTCTAACGGATCTTCTAGGATTCGGTCGATGTTCGTGTCAGTTGGTGTGGTTGCAAGTCTGCTCTTTCGATATACGGTTCTCATCTTTAGCGGCAGTTGTTGTCCTAATGTGTTGGTCCTTTAGGGCTTAGCACAACAACCACTCGTGACAAACCGTGTCCAGAGAAAAGAGTGGGCCAGTTACTAGATATTAGCCTATGAATGAGATATTTTCTAGTTCTACCAGAGGGTCAAATTTCTGTGTACTCCGTAATAGAAAGTTATACTATGAGAAGGTTTGGGCGTCTCCGATGAGCGAGAGGTGATGACGGCGACCCATCTTCGCTCCACTCTGGTGCTTATAGTGTTAGTTATGTGGTCAAAGAATATATTTACATTTTTTGTTACTTTTAAAGCTGTGTTTGATGATGTTTATTAGTAATAGATAGATTTTTCATATAAAAGCCTGAAAAACTGCACATGTGAAGCTCAACTGTTGCGATCTGCGAAACTGAACCTGAATCTCGACTATAGCAAAATATAGGTCATCCCCTCTCTCTCTACTTTTTCTTTTGAATCTCAGCCTCAACTAATAAACTGTACAATTACGCCGAGTTGTCACACGGTTGCTTTTCGAATTTCTCGCTAGGGTGAAGCGTCTTCCTCGATCATCAGAAAAATCAGTTCTCCCTGTCAAACGTTCCACGATATACTTTCATAAACTAGTAGGACTCGGATCCTCCCTATTTCTCGAGCCAACTTAAGCCTCCCCACCATAACTCGTTGCTCGTCGCACGACGCCACGCTTCCATTTCCATCAACCGAGCCATGACCTCGAAGGCGCCCTCCTCCACCTCCTACCTCCTTCTCGCCCCCATCGCGGTCCTGCTCCTCGTCTTCCTAGTCTCGTCCGTCAACCGGTCCGGCGGCGGCTCCGATGGCCTCGGCATCCTCTGCACCCGCCGCGCCGTCGCCGGCAACTACACCGTCGCGCCGGAGGAGGCTCCCAGCAAGCCCGAGCTGAGCCTGCTGGTGGGCATCCTGACCATGCCTCGGCTGCGGGAGCGGCGGGACATCGTGCGGCTCGCGTACGCGCTGCAGCCGCCGGTGCCCGCGTACGCGCGCGTGGACGTGCGCTTCGTCTTCTGCAGCGTGACCGACCCGGTGGACGCCGCGCTGGTGTCGCTGGAGGCCGCGCACCACGGCGACATCATCGTGCTGGACTGCACCGAGAACATGAACAACGGCAAGACGTACGCCTACTTCTCCTCCGTGCCGCGCCTCTTCGCCGACGCGCCCTACGACTACGTGATGAAGACCGACGACGACGCGTACCTGCGCGTGCCGGCGCTGGTGGAGGAGCTCCGGGGCAAGCCGCGCGACGACGTGTACCTCGGCTGGGGGTTCAACATGAGCGGCGACCCGATGCTGTTCATGCACGGCATGGGGTACGTCATGTCCTGGGACCTGGTGAGCTGGGTGGCGACGGCGGAGGAGATCCTGGAGAGGAACGACACCGTCGGGCCCGAGGACCTCATGCTCGGCAAGTGGGTCAACCTCGCCGGGAAGGGGAAGAACCGCTACGACCTCAAGCCGCGGATGTACGACCTCAACTGGGACATGGACAACCTGCGCCCGGACACCGTGCTCGTGCACACGCTCAAGAACAACCGCCGGTGGGCGACGGTCTTCGACTACTTCAACGTCACCCAGCCGGCGTCCCACTTGCCGTGATCCATCGCTTCTTCTCGATTCTTGTGATGTACTCGTCAACTGTGTGTATTCTTTAGTTGAGATTTCGATCGCCCACGCGCATATGTTAGCCATGTGCTTGAAGCAAGCCGCCGGGCAAATGCCGAAATATCACCGGCGGTTGCCTTCAGATATTGCTTTCATGGTGACGACTGACGATCGAATGGGGGACCTTGGTTCGTGCACTTAATTCTTGGTCGCGTCATCACAATCTCGTCGATTCTATGATGAAAAGCGGAGTGAATTAGTAGGAGCATTTCTAGTAGTAGGCTACTCAAAATCACACACCCCATACGCAGGGTGAGCTTCTACAATTGAAGGGTGGTGAGTATATATTTTTGTCTCCAACTTTCAGACTATCAATAATGCACCACTCTCACACCCCATATGCGGGGTGAGCTTCTAGAATTGAAGGGTGGTATACATTTTTGTCTCCAACTTTCAGACTATCAGTAATGCTCCACTCTCACAAGTCACACCCCATATGCAGGGTGAGCTTCTACAATTGAAGGGTGGCACATTTTTGTCTCCAACTTTGGCAGACTATCAATAATGCACCACTGCGTGTTAACTCAAAGTCACATCACAACTCAATCCTGCATGTATGTACCACATCAACAAGATTTAAATCCATAATATTTGAAATTGTGGTTCAAACATAACATAAGATCCAAATAGTTCAAAGAAAAATGAAAAACAATATATGAAGGAACGGTTGTGCATGGAGCTGCCCCACATACTTCAGTACACCAACTTGGAGTTGTTCAAGGGCCACGCGGCCTTCGATATTTTGATGCAGCACATGAAACACTAAACTCGTTCATGTTTCTGTTCGGCCTCACATTTCTTCTCACATTCTCATACTCAAAGTCTTCCTCTCGACCTCACTCGTTCTCAACTATTGTTTTGTGCATAATCACACAAACTGCCGTGATCTCTCGCAATGTCTTCTGATCCAATATAATACCAATTGAGCAAGTCCATGGACGATTGCAATAGTGATCGCAACACCCGAAATACACGCTTCCTCACAGCTTCTTGACATTTGGTAAAGTGTTTGATTTTTTTTGTTTCCTTGAAGAACTGATATTATATCACAAACGCAGACCACACAAAGATATATGCAATATGCAATGTAGTAGCCTATTGGTGGTGAGGTACGCCCCCGGGTGAGAGATGCAATGAGGCACCACCTTTACTGTGGTTCAGGGTCCCTTGTACAGGTAAGGGAAAAGTCCATATCAAACATTGAATTCGTAGAGGACAAATCAAACCCTAAACTTGTGATACCCGTAAGTCACACACTGATGTCTCTAATCCTGGTCCAAATCAAACCCTGATTCTTTTTTGGCTGGAAAACGTTGACGTGGCCAAGATTACTGTCACTCGTGGGCCAATGCAGCTACTAAACCGCGCCGTGGGTTCTAACCGTTGCGCACAAGAGAGGGAGGGAGGGAGGGAGGGAGGGAGAGAGAGAGAGAGGAGTGGGGAATGGAAATTAGGGTTCTTCCGCGGTGGCGGCGATTTGGCATCGAGGCGATGAACTAGGGCCACGACGGAGCGGAGAATGTCTTGTTCTTCTTCAGCTTCTTCCGCTCCATGCTTCTGTGACATGGGGTAGCCATGGAAATGCCCATACGTGATGGGTTTGAGTTTAGATAAAGAAGCATGATGGTGATTTCGGCGGTGTACAAGCGCAAGACACGGGGGACAACGAGGTTTTACCCAGCTCCAGGCCTCCAGCTACGTGCTTCTTGTTGCTTGTATTCGAGATTACAAATTCGTCGAGATTGGCTATGGTCTACTGAAGCTAGGGTTTGTATCGCGTGTGGTGGGTGTTTGTGGATTGCTTAGCCTTGCTCGAAGGCTCCTGGACTTTATATAGGAGGCCGAGTCTCGGGTACCACGTTATTCGAGTCGTGTACATATTAGTTTCTTCCTTCTATGAGCTTTCCTTAGTCAATACATCCAGCTCTTGGGCTTCGGGATCCTTGCGTGTAATGTGTTCCCTCTTGGGCTTCATGGTCCGCTAGTTGGATAGAACTAACTATGGTAATATTGAGTACTCGATAAGTCTCCCCACATCATTATGAGCGGCCGCTGGAAGAAGGAGGGAGGCAGATGCGAGGTCACATGTGCCCTATTGTGAGAACGTGATGGCGTACGAGCCGGTGAAGCTCTGCCATTGCAATCCTCCGAGGAAGGCTCGAAGGTGGATTTCTTGGAGTGAACTGAATCAAAGCAGGAGGTACTACTCATGTGTAGATGCGATGGTGAGTTAATTTTGATTTTTCTTTGATTTTTTTCTTATTTATCCTATCCCTCTTTGATTCATTTCTGGATGTGGTTATGTTGAATGGCATGATGGGCCATTGCCTAAATTTTTTAGTGGTTTGCTTGGTGATTTGCGCAATGAAGTCTGGAGGTTGCGGGGTGATGCAAGTGTTTGTACTCGGTGTGAACAAGATCCTATGAGAGATGCACTGGTTCAGGCCATGGAACAACATCTGAAAAATAAAAATGTAGAGATAGCTGCTATCACGGGAAAATTTAAGAATTTGGTGTTAATTTTTCGTTGTGTTTGTGTTAGGTTCAGTGGTTGGGAAAGTGTTTGGGAAGTGTGTCAAGTGTTTTCATGTAATTAAGTCGTATGTTGTGTACTATACTGGCAAGTTTATGAGAATTGGCTGCAGTTGTTTCTGTTAAACTTATGTCATTTTAAGTGGGACATTTGCAAATGAAATGAGCAACAACAAATGAGCAATTGAAGAAATGAGCACGTGACCAATAGAAATATCATCATAAGAAGATTGAAAAACTAAGACAACATAACTTAACTTAGAGTGCAATTTGTGAATTTTGTTTGCAACATTGTAGTAAGGACATTTGCACTAGCACATAGTCTGCAAGATCATCATACTCACTTGCAACTTCTTCATCACCACTAGCAGGTTATGCACTTATGACACAATCTCATTCTTATTCACTTAGTGCAAAATATCATCCTCAAAATCACTGCCACTACTGTTGTCCTGACTATCCCCCTCAGCATGGTACTCCAAAAATACATTTGCAACTCTACAAATACAAATGTAGTCTCCCATTTGCACACAACCTTTGTCATCATGCATAAACACCAATCCATCAGCAATCTCTTTCCCATGAAGCAAGAAGTAGTACTTCATTGACTCCTTCAGCTCCAAATGATCTCCCATATGCCCTTTCAACTCTTGCAAATAAGAGATTGTCCCTATCAATCTCTAACATTTCCTCATCGACACCCACATAGTCCATGTTTGGACCAATTTGGACAAACTCGCCCCCAAAATGGAATCTGACGGTCAATATCTTTTTCGGATCCATGATTAAACATGAAAAATAGACGGAAATCACTTCAGAGTCATATCCAAACCAAATCGACGACAAAAACACACCCAATCACACCAAAACTCCGAACTTTACGATCAAAGAGAAGTGGAAAAACCCTACTTTACCCTGCCTAAAACCATGACCTTAACGATGCGGGCATGGCTCACACTACGACGACATAAGGGGGATTAGGTCAAAACATACCGACGTCGTTCCTCGTTGTCGCGCGTCGAGGGTCATCGCTGCTCCCGCTGATCACCCTCCTATCACCATTGCCATCAGAGGAGAAACAAAAGGGTGGGAGTGGAATTCCAGTGGACACCCTCTCCGCCTCGGCTAGATCGGAATGGAAAGGTCAACGACTTGGCGGTTGCAGTGGGTCGGTCTAGACTACTTGAGAAAAGAACTAGAACACCACGCCGAACCGGCCATTGTTGACGCGTAAAGCACACGTCCGTTGGGAACCCCAAGTGGAAGGTGTGATGCGTACATCAGCAAGTTTCCCTCAGTAAGAAACCAAGGTTTATCGAACCAGTAGGAGATGAAGGCCACGTGAAGGTTGTTGGTGGAGGAGTGTAGTGCGGCAACACCAGGATTCCGGCGCCAACGTGGAACCTGCACAACACAATCAAAATACTTTGCCCCAACTTAACGGTGAGGTTGTCAATCTCACCGGCTTTGTAAACAAAGGATTAAATGTATGGTATGGAAAATGATGTTTGTTTGCAATGAGCAGCAAAGAACAATGATTGCAGTAGATTGTATTCAGTTGTAAAAGAATGGACCGGGGTCCACAGTTCACTAGTGGTGTCTCTCCAATAAGAAATAACATGTTGGGTGAACAAATTACAGTTGGGCAATTGACAAATAAAGAGGGCATACCAATGCACATACATATCATGATGACTAATATGAGATTTACTTAGGGCATTACGACAAATTACATAGACCGCTATCCAGTATGCATCTATGCCTAAAAAGTCCACCTTCGGGCTAGCATCCGCACCCCTTCCAGTATTAAGTTGCAAACAACAGACAATTGCATTAAGTATGGTGCGTAATGTAATCAACACAAATATCCTTAGACAAAGCATTGATGTTTTATCCCTAGTGGCAACAACACATCCACAACCTTAGAACTTTCTCTCACTGTCCCAGATTCAATGGAGGCATGAACCCACTATCGAGCATAAATACCCCTCTTGGAGTCACAAGTATCAACTTGGCCAGAGCCTCTACTAGCAACGGAGAGCATGCAAGATCATAAACAACACATATATGATAGATTGATAATCAACTTGACATAGTATTCCATATTCATCGGATCCCAACAAACACAACATGTAGCATTACAAATAGATGATCTTGATCATGATAGGCAGCTCACAAGATCTAACATGATAGCACAATGAGGAGAAGAAAACCATCTAGCTACTGCTATGGACCCATAGTCCAAGGATGAACTACTCACACATCAGTTCGGAGGCGATCATGGTGATGTAGAGTCCTCCAGGTGATGATTCCCCTCCCGGTAGGGTGCCGGAGGCGATCTCCTGAATCCCCCGAGATGGGATTGGCGGCGGCGGCATCTCTGGAACTTTTTCCGTATCGTGGCTCTCAGTAATAGAGTTTTCGTGACGGAGAGTATAAGTAGGCGGAAGGGCAGAGTCGGAGGAGGCATGGGTGACGTGGGCATTACCCTTCGGGTAACCGACATTGCCCTATCCTGTATTGACTAATTGGAGGCCCATGAAGACACTTGAAGGCAAGATGGGCCACCTGGACGGCGCACCAGAGGAATCCTTGACGGGCAAGACAAGGAAGCAGCCGAACAAGGAAAGATAAGATTCGAAACTGCTGTAAACCTTGTCATACTCGGTTAGACCTCTTGAGACCTGGCCTCCTATATAAAGGCCAGGAGAGGGGCTGCCGAGGGACACAATCAATCTTAGCAGCCTTAGCCACCAAAAAGTCTAGAGCTAGGTCACCATAACGCTTAGCCTCTCGACGAGATCTCAGCCGAACTATTCGGCACCCCATTGTAACCCATTATCATCATAATCAAGAACAGACAGGCAGGACGTAAGGGTTTTACCTAAATCGCTCTCCCCGCTTGTCTGTGAACCGATGTCTCGTGTCAGCTTGCAGGATTCCGTCAACCCTAAGCCCCAATTGGAGGGCATTGCCAAGGAGTACCCTCGACAATTGGCGCCGTCTGTGGGAAGCCTGTCGGCATAAGATCGGACATCGGCGGAGCCCGTCATGTCATCAGCAGCTTCGTCAACACCATCGTCGCCTCATCTGGGAAGCCCGATTCGTTTCGGCTCCTATGAATTCACCCCGCACAGCGACTCGTCTCGCTCGACCTTCTCCGATCTGCAAGGCAACATGGAGATGACCTTCGGAAGCGTCCACTACAACGTCAACTCGGAAGGAATTCTTCGGCTGCTGGAATCGCCCATCTCCAGATCGACGAGCCCAAGCGCATCATCATCACTCGACCTTTCGGCTGGCCTGACAAGCTCGCCGAGTTCGCCCGCGCCCTCGACTCCCCGTTCGGCATCTTCCATGTCGGTTGGATCCGACAATCCCGCGTCTTCGGAGCTAACCTCGTACTACTATTTGAACTGTGACACCAGGCACGGGCTGGGATCGAGCGACACACCGTTCATCTGCAATGCCCGGTATTCATCGGGAGAGGACAGCGTCGACAGCATCGTTCAAGGTGTCACCCGAAGAGCGGCGCCCCACCAAGTTTATGTTGCTAACAGGGGAGACGGAGATCGCACCCCCCGTTTCAGTAGGCGAGCTAGTTTTGAGAACAGCGCCAGCAACAACAACAGCGACCACACCATCGCAGAGGAGGAATGGGCAGCAGCCAAGGCAGCCGTGCTCAAAAACACGCCACTTCCGGCAGGAACCACGGTTGGCACTCTCAATGCTTACCGCTCCATATTGGAGAAAAATCGGGAGCGACTATCCAAAGAACAAGCTGATACGTCTCCGACGTATCGATAATTTCTTATGTTCCATGCCACATTATTGATGATATCTACATGTTTTATGCATACTTTATGTCATATTTATGCATTTTCCGCACTAACCTATTAACGAGATGCCGAAGAGCCAGTTGCTTGTTTGCTGGTTTTGGTTTCAGAAATCCTAGTAAGGAAATATTCTTGGAATTGGAAGAAATCAACGCCCGGGGGCCTATTTTACCACGAAGCTTCCGAGAGAAGAGAGACGAAGTGGGGTCACGAGGTGGCCGACACTAGGGCAGCGCGGCCGGGTCTTGGCCGCCGGCCCGTCGTCTGGGCCCTCGTGTGGCCCCCTGACCTGCCTTTCGCCTACATATAGTCTTCGTCGCGAAACCCCCAGTGAGAGCCATGATACGGAAAACCTTCCAGAGACGCCGCCACCAATCCCATCTCGGGATTCAGGAGATCGCCTCCGGCACCCTGCAGAGGGGATTCATCTCCCGGAGGACTCTTCACCGCCATGGTCGCCTCCGAGTGATGAGTGAGTAGTTCACCCCTGGACTATGGGTCCATAGCAGTAGCTAGATGGTTGTCTTCTCCTTATGTGCTTCATTGTCGGATCTTGTGAGCTGCCTAACATGATCAAGATCATCTATCGTAATGCTATATGTTGTGTTTGTTGGGATCCGATGGATAGAGAATACTATGTTATGTTGATTATCAATCTATGTGTTGTTTATGATCTTGCATGCTCTCCGTTACTAGTAGATGCTTTGGCCAAGTTGATGCTTGTAACTCCAAGAGGGAGTATTTATGCTCGATAGTGGGTTCATGTCTCCGTGAATCTGGGGAGTGAGAGAAACCCCTAAGGTTATGGATGTGCTGTTGCCACTAGGGATAAAACATTGATGCTATGTCCGAGGATGTAGTTATTGATTACAATACGCACCATACTTAATGCAATTGTCTGTTGTTTGCAACTTAATACTGAAGGGGTTCGGATGATAACCTGAAGGTGGACTTTTTAGGCATAGATGCATCTGGATAGCGGTCTATGTACTTTGTCGTAATGCCCAATTAAATCTCACTATACTCATCATATCATGTATGTGCATTGTCATGCCCTCTCTATTTGTCAATTGCCCGACTGTAATTTGTTCACCCAACATGCTATTTATCTTATGGGAGAGACACCACTAGTGAACTGTGGACCCCGGTCCATTCTTTTACATCGAATACAATCTGCTGCAATACTTGTTCTACTGTTCTCTGCAAACAATCATCATCCACACTATACATCTAATCCTTTGTTACAGCAAGCCGGTGAGATTGACAACCTCACTGTCGTTGGGAAAGTACTTTGTTGTGTTGTGCAGGTTCCACGTTGGCGCCGGAATCCCTGGTGTTGCGCGCACTACATCTCGCCGCCATCAACCTTCAACGTGCTTCTTGGCTCTACTGGTTCGATAAACCTTGGTTTCTACTGAGAAAACTTGCCGCTGTCGCATCACACCTTCCTCTTGGGGTTCCCAACGGACGCGTGCTTTACGCGTATCAAGCTCTTTTTCTGGCGCCGTTGCGGAGATCAAGACACGCTGCAAGGGAGTCTCCACAATCCAATCTCTTTACTTTGTTTTTGTCTTGCTTTATTTTATTTACTACTTTGTTTGCTGCACTAAATCAAAACACAAAAATTAGTTGCTAGTTTTACTTTATTTGCTATCTTGTTTGCTATATCAAAAACACAAAAAAATTAGTTACTTGCATTTACTTTATCTAGTTTGCTTTATTTACTATTGCTAAAATGGGTACTCCTGAAAATACTAAGTTGTGTGACTTCACAACCACAAATAATAATGATTTCTTATGCACACCTATTGCTCCACCTGCTACTACAGCAGAATTCTTTGAAATTAAACCTGCTTTACTAAATCTTGTTATGCGAGAGCAATTTTCTGGTGTTAGTTCTGATGATGATGCTGCCCATCTCAATAACTTTGTTGAACTATGTGAAATGCAAAAGTATAAGGATGTAGATGGTGACATTATAAAATTAAAATTGTTTCCTTTCTCATTAAGAGGAAGAGCTAAAGATTGGTTGCTATCTCTGCCTAAGAATAGCATTGATTCATGGACTAAATGCAAGGATGCTTTTATTGGTAGATATTATCCCCCTGCTAAAATTATATCTTTGAGGAGTAGGATAATGAATTTTAAACAATTGGATACTGAGCATGTTGCACAAGCATGGGAAAGAATGAAATCTTTGGTTAAAAACTGCTCAACCCATGGACTGACTACTTGGATGATCATCCAAACCTTTTATGCAGGACTGAATTTTTCTTCGCGGAACCTATTGGATTCAACTGCTGGAGGTACCTTTATGTCCATCACTCTTGGTGAAGCAACAAAGCTTCTTGATAATATGATGATTAATTACTCTGAATGGCACACGGAAAGAGCTCCACAAGGTAAGAAGGTAAATTCTGTCGAAGAAACCTCTTCCTTGAATGATAAGATTGATGCTATTATGTCTATGCTTGTAAATGATAGGACAAATATTGATCCTAATAATGTTCCGTTAGCTTCATTGGTTGCTCAAGAAGAACATGTTGATGTAAACTACATTAAAAATAATAATTTCAACAACAATGCTTACCGGAACAATTCTAGTAACAACTATAGGCCATATCCTTATAATAATGGCAACGGCTATGGTAATTCTTATGGGAATTCTTACAACAATAATAGGAACACACCCCCTGGACTTTAAGCCATGCTTAAAGAATTTATTAGTACACAAACTGCTTTTAACAAATCTGTTGAAGAAAAGCTTGAGAAAATTGATATACTTGCTTCTAAAGTCGATAGTCTTGCTGCTGATGTTGATCTTTTGAAATCAAAAGTTATGCCTCATGAGAATCATAATAATAAAATTGTTACTACAGGAAATGCCATCCAAGTTATAATTAATGAGAATATAAGATTGATGGCCGAATTGCGTGCTAGGTGGGAGAAAGAAGAAAATGAAAAAGAAGATAATATAGCTAAAGTTTGGACTATTACCACCACTAGCAATGCTAATGCTACACATGTTTCTGCACCTCCTACTAATAATGGTAAAAGAATTGGTGTTGGCAATGTTCCCACTTCTAATGCAAAGCGCGAAAAACTGCCTGAAACTGCTAAACTGCTGAAATGTGATAAAACTGCTGAAATTTTTTCCAACATTGGGGATGATGATCCCATTGCTTTAGATTATAATGGTTTGGATTTTGATGATTGTCATATCTCTGAAGTTATAAAGTTCTTACAAAAACTTGCTAAGAGTCCTAATGCTAGTGCTATAAACTTGGCTTTCACGAAACATATTACAAATGCTCTCATAAAAGCTAGAGAAGAGAAACTAGAATGCGAAACTTCTATTCCTAGGAAGCTAGAGGATGGTTGGGAGCCCATCATTAATATGAAGGTCAATGACTTTGATTGCAATGCTTTATGTGATCTTGGTGCAAGTATTTCCGTTATGCCTAAGAAAATCTATAACATGCTTGACTTGCCACCATTGAAAAATTGTTATTTGGATGTTAATCTTGCTGATAATTCTACAAAGAAACCTTTGGGGAGAGTTGATAATGTTCGCATTACCGTTAACAATAACCTTGTCCCCGTTGATTTTGTTGTCTTGGATATTGAATGCAATGCATCTTGTCCAATTATATTGGGAAGACCTTTTCTTCGAACTGTTGGTGCTATCATTGATATGAAGGAAGGTAATATTAAATATCAATTCCCTCTCAAGAAAGGTATGGAACACTTCCCTAGAAAGAGAATGAAGTTACCTTTTGATTCTATTATTAGAAAAAGTTATGATGTTGACACTTCGTCTCTTGATAATACTAGATACACACTTTCTGCGCCTAGCTGAAAGGCGTTAAAGAAAATCGCTTATGAGAGACAACCCATGTTTTTACTACAGTACCTTTATTTTATATTTGAGTCTTGGAAGTTGTTACTACTGTAGCAACCTCTCCTTATCTTAGTTTTGTGCATTGTTGTGCCAAGTAAAGTCGTTGATAGTAAGGTTCATACTAGATTTAGATTACTGCGCAGAAACAGATTTCTTTGCTGTCACGAATCTGGGCCTAATTCTCTGTAGGTAACTCATAAAATTATGCCAATTTAGGTGAGTGATCCTCAGATATGTAAGCAACTTTCATTCAATTTGAGCATTTTCATTTGAGCAAGTCTGGTGCCTCAATAAAATTCGTCTTTACGAACTGTTCTGTTTTGACAAATTCTGCCTTTTATTTCGCATTGCCTGTTTTGATATGTTTGATGGATTTTTCGATACCATTGACTTTCAGTAGCTTTGTGAAATGTCCAGAAGTATTAAGAATGATTATTTCACCTCTGAACATGTAAATTTTGATTGTGCACTAACCCTCTAATGAGTTGTTTTGAGTTTGGTGTGGAGAAAGTTTTCAAGGATCAAGAGAGGGAGATGATACAACATGATCAAGGAGAGTGAAAGCTAAGCTTGGGGATGCCCGGTGGTTCACCCCTGCATATATAAAGAAGACTCAAGCGTCTAAGCTTGGGGATGCCCAAGGCATCCCTTCTTCATCGACAACATTATCAGGTTCCTCTCCGGAAACTATATTTTTATTCCATCACATCTTATGTACTTTGCTTGGAGCGTCGGTTTGTTTTTGTTTTTGTTTTCGTTTGAATAAAATGGATCCTAGCATTCGTTGTGTGGGAGAGAGACACGCTCCACTGTTGCATATGGACAAATATGTCCTTAGGATTTACTCATAGTATTCATGGCGAAGTTTCTTCTTCGTTAAATTGTTATATGGTTGGAATTGGAAAATGATACATGTAGTAATTGATATAATGTCTTGGATAATGTGATACTTGGAAATTGTTGTGCTCATGTTTAATCTCCTGCATCATATACTTTGCACCCATTAATGAAGAAATACATAGAGCATGCTAAAATTTGGTTTGCATAATTGGTCTCTCTAAGGTCTAGATAATTTCTAGTATTGAGTTTGAACAACAAGGAAGACGGTGTAGAGTCTTATAATGTTTACAATATGTCTTTTATGTGAGTTTTGCTGCATCGCTTCATCCTTGTGTTTGTTTCAAATAAACCTTGCTAGCCTAAACCTTGTATCGAGAGGGAATACTTCTCATGCATCCAAAATCCTTGAGCCAACCACTATGCCATTTGTGTCCACCATACCTACCTACTACATGGTATTTCTCCGCCATTCCAAAGTAAATTGCTTGAGTGCTACCTTTAAAATTTCTATCCTCTACCTTTACAATATATAGCTCATGGGACAAATAGCCTAAAAACTATTGTGGTATTGAATATGTACTTATGCACTTTATCTCTTATTAAGTTGCTTGTTGTGCGATAACCATGTTCCCAGGGGACGCCATCAACTACTCTTTGTTGAATATCATGTGAGTTGCTATGCATGTTCGTCTTGTCTGAAGTAAGGGAGATTTACCGCTAGAATGGTTAGAGCATTGCATAATGTTAGAGAAGAACATTGGGCAGCTAACTAAAGCCATGATCCATGGTGGAAGTTTCAGTTTTGGACAAATATCCTCAATCTCATATGAGAAAATTAATTGTTGCTACATGCTTATGCATATAAGAGGAGTCCATTATCTGTTGTCTATGTTGTCCCGGTATGGATGTCTAAGTTGAGAATAATCAATAGCGAGAAATCCGATGCGAGCTTTCTCCTTAGACCTTTGTACAGCACATAGAGTACCCCTTTGTGACACTTGGTTAAAACATATGCATTGCGATGATAATCCAGTAATCCGAGCTAATTAGGACAAGGTGCGGGCACTATTAGTATACTATGCATGAGGCTTGCAACTTGTAAGATATAATTTACATAACACATATGCTTTATTACTACCGTTGACAAAATTGTTTCTTGTTTTCAAAATCAAAGCTCTAGCACAAATATAGCAATCGATGCTTTCCTCTTTGAAGGATCTTTCTTTTACTTTTATGTTGAGTCAGTTCACCTATCTCTCTCCACCTCAAGAAGCAAACACTTGTGTGAACTTTGCATTGATTCCTACATACTTGCATATTGCACTTGTTATATTACTTTGCATTGACAATATCCATGAGATATACATGTTATAAGTTGAAAGCAACCGCTAAAACTTAATCTTCCTTTGTGTTGCTTCAATGCCTCTACTTTGAATTATTGCTTTATGAGTTAACTCTTATGCAAGACTTATTGATGCTTGTCTTGAAGTACTATTCATGAAAAGTCTTTGCTATATGATTCATTTGTTTACTCACGTCATTTACATTGTTTTGATCGCTGCATTCATTACATATGCTTACAATAGTATGATCAAGGTTATGATGGCATGTCAGAAATTATCTTTGTTATCGTTTACCGCTGGGACGAGCAGAAACTAAGCTTGGGGATGCTGATACGTCTCTGATGTATCGATAATTTCTTATGTTCCATGCCACATTGTTGATGGTATCTACATGTTTTATGCATACTTTATGTCATATTTATGCATTTTCGGCACTAACCTATTAACGAGATGCGAAGAGCCAGTTGCTGTTGCTGTTTTTGGTTTCGAAATCCTAGTAAGGAAATATCTCGGAATTGACGAAATCAACGCCCAGGGGCCTATTTTACCACGAAGCTTCCGGAAGACCGAAGAGGAGACGAAGTGGGGCCACGAGTGGCCGGACACTAGGCGGCGCGGCCCGAGGTCTTGGCCGCGCCGGCGTCGTCTGGCCCTCGTGTGGCCCCCGACCTTTCCGCCTACATATAGTCTTCGTCGCGAAACCCCCAGTACCGAGAGCCACGATACGGAAACCTTCCAGACGACGCCGCCGCCAATCCCATCTCGGGATTCAGGAGATCACCTCCGGCACCCCGCCGGAGAGGGGATTCATCTCCCGGAGGACTCTTCACCGCCATGGTCGCCCGGAGTGATGAGTGAGTAGTTCACCCTGGACTATGGGTCCATAGCAGTAGCTAGATGGTTGTCTTCTCCTTATGTTCTTCATTGTCGGATCTTGTGAGCTGCCTAACATGATCAAGATCATCTATCTGTAATGCTATATGTTGTGTTTGTTGGGATCCGATGGATAGAGAATACTATGTTATGTTGATTATCAATCTATGTGTTGTTTATGATCTTGCATGCTCTCCGTTACTAGTAGATGCTTTGGCCAAGTTGATGCTTGTAACTCCAAGAGGGAGTATTTATGCTCGATAGTGGGTTCATGTCTCCGTGAATCTGGTGAGAGAAACCTCTAAGGTTATGGATGTGCTGTTGCCACTAGGGATAAAACATTGATGCTATGTCCGAGGATGTAGTTATTGATTACATTACGCACCATACTTAATGCAATTGTCTGTTGTTTGCAACTTAATACCGGAAGGGGTTCGGATGATAACCTGAAGGTGGACTTTTTAGGCATAGATGCATGCTGGATAGCGGTCTATGTACTTTGTCGTAATGCCCAATTAAATCTCGCTATACTCATCATATCATGTATGTGCATTGTCATGCCCTCTCTATTTGTCAATTGCCCAACTGTAATTTGTTCACCCAACATGCTATTTATCTTATGGGAGAGACACCACTAGTGAACTGTGGACCCCGGTCCATTCTTTTACATCGAATACAATCTGTTGCAATACTTGTTCTACTGTTCTCTGCAAACAATCTTCATCCACACTATACATCTAATCCTTTGTTACACAAGCCGGTGAGATTGACAACCTCACTGTTTCGTTGGGGCAAAGTACTTTGGTTGTGTTGTGCAGTTCCACGTTGGCGCCGGAATCCCTGGTGTTGCGCCGCACTACATCTTGCCGCCATCAACCTTCAACGTGCTTCTTGGCTCCTACTGGTTCGATAAACCTTGGTTTCTTACTGAGGAAAACTTGCCGCTGTACGCATCACACCTTCCTCTTGGGGTTCCCAAAGGACGCGTGCTGTACGCGTATCACAAGCCACCCTCGAGAGACACTTATCTGCGGCAGACCGATCCAGCGAGCGACGAAGGGGCTCGCAAGGAAGCGCCTCTCGAAGTACTCACGGGGCAGGCAAACATCGATCAAGAATGTCCAGGCTCTCGGAAGACGATGCTAGAGAAATAACATCGAATCTGACCAAGTCCTTTATGACCACGGACACCGCGGGCATGCCACGGCCAAAAACCGTCGCGGGCAGCCAACCTCGCTGCATACCTCATCAATCAGCGCCCTGAAGGTTCCCAAGCCCACCGAGGTGCCCTAGAAAGTCTCGCGATATTGGGAGACAATCTGGTCCCAAGAAAGGAAAAGACCACGTTGCAAGCTAGTGGCTCAAAGCATCATGCGAGAGATGCTCGGGATGAGATCACCCAGAGCAGGATCGACAAAGCAAGACGACGACGCGCTGCCAGGGAGGAATACGACAGCGACTCTTCAGATGAGAGTCAGGAGAACGACGGCGAGCTTAGGGGAGCCGACTGTTTGAGCTACAAAATCCGTAAGGCAATGCCTCCCAGAAAGTTCAAACCCACCCCGTGACGCCAAATACGATGGGCAGCAGGAGCCCAGTCCCGGATAGATGACTATCTGTGACTGTGATTCTGCAAAAGGGAACCAGATAGCAGCGATGCAGTGCTTGCAGCTTTACCTAAAGGATTCAGCGGCCCTGGTTAAGAGGTCTCCGAAGGGTTCCATCAAATCATGGGACGACCTAGTAGAGGCCTTCGTTGCCAACTTCCAAGCAACGTACAAAAGGCCCGTCGGGATCGAAGAGTTACGGCATTGCCGCAAAAAAGAAGAATCGATGCGCTCATACATCGGGAGATTCACCAAACTCCTGAACGCTGCAGAAGACGTATATGTCAACAGAGCAATCGACGCCTTCAGCGACGGCATCCGACGTGAAAGCTACATAGAAGAACTCGGACGCAAAAAGCCGAAAACCATAACCAAGTTAATGGAAATCGCCAACAGCTGGGCTGATGGCGAGGACAATGTTCGAAAGCCGCGACAGCGCAGTGATGACGAAGACGATGACTAGCCGAAGCATGACTCGGGTGGTCGAAGGGATCGCAACAAGAGAAGGAAGAACCGCAGCTATGACAACAACAACCTGGTAGCCGGGTATTCCGATCGGCAGGATGATCGGTATGACGACGACGAGATGATCGACAGACGGTAATCGGAACAACTCGGGGAACCGTGGCAACTATAAACCACGATAGCAGAGAGGACTCCCGAACTACCCCTGAGAGATCAACGCTCTCTGTTACTTTCACTCGTATACCGATTCCAAGGACGGCAAAACGAAGTCAAGCCACCTGCTCAGGGACTGTCGGCAGTTCATTGACATGCACAAACTCATCCAGCAGGCAGGCCAGCAACAACTACACCACCACCACCACCTCCACCGCAACATCAGGTCCAGCAGGCTCAACCTCATCAACCCAACGAGGCATTTCCACCACCACGTGGGCAGATGAGTATGATCCACAGAACATGTGTTTCAAGAAGAGAAATGAAGAAGCTCACTCGAGAAATCAACCTGGCAGAAAGCATCATGGCGAACATCCCTGAGTATGTCGAGTGGTCGTCTCAGAACATCACGTTCAGCCGAGCGGATCACCCGATGACTATACCAAAACCAGGACACGCTGCCCTAGTAGTGGATGCGCAGGTCGGAGGATTCAAGATGAGCAAAGTATTCATGGATGGTGGAAGTGGACTCAATCTGATATTCCTCGACACAATTAAGAGTATGGGGATCACCATGAGAATGCTAGAAGAATCAGACACCCGCTTTCATGGGATCCTCCCCACTTCACCGGCGTACTCTCTTGGCAAAGTTTACCTGAACGTCGTCTTTGGCAAACCCGACAATTTCAGGAAGGAAAAGATCGAGTTCAAAGTCGTGAACTGGGAATCGCAGTACCACGCTATACTCGGGAGACCAGCTTATGCCAAGTTCATGGCTGTACCGCACTATGCATACCTCAAGCTGAAAATGCCTGGGAACAACGGGACAAACATTACAGTCTATGGAAGTTTCTCACGCTCGGACAATTGTGATCGGGACTTTCAGAGGATTGCTGCTAAGTTTGGCCTGAGGCAGGAAATTACTGACCTTCCATCGAAGACATCGTCACGCAGTAACAAGGAAGAAGAATGCGTCAAAGGAGCAAAGAAGAAGTCAGCCGACCTCGCCCTTGAAGCTTCGGCAGCACAAACTTCGGCAGCACAAGCTTTGGCAGCAAAAGCTTCGGCAGTTGATGGTGCAGAAGACATAGGAGGCAGCAAGACACTGACAATCGCTGCCCAGGCCTCTGGCGAAATCAACTACGCTTCGAAAAACACCGACGCGGTGACCAAGCCAGAAGATGAGAAGAACCCCTTCAATACTTAAGCAATCTACTAGTGTTTAGTTTCCCTTTCCTTTTCAAGCAGGGCTCCCCCTTTTTTCGCCCTTTAGTTCCGAATTTTTTATTATTAATAAGAACTTAAGTTTTGATTCCTTGAAAAGCATTGAAGTTGATCGGAGCACCTAAACCTTGTAAACCTTGCCCACGCCCCGTGGTGAACGATGGTACGACACAGTACGCGGCAAAGGATCGTGCTCCGAAAAAAGCCTCTACGAGTGCTACAGGATGCAAAATAAACAAGGACATCAACTCTTCCCTCTGCTATAGATGCCTCTACGAGCGCCGTAAATAGCAAGAGTCCGGAAGTACACATGAACACAACCCACGTTCGATATTTTACTTATGGAAATATCAAAGAACAACGGGCTCATCGGCAGATTCATTGCACCCTAAATATTCGGGAGTGACTGCCGAAGCATACATCGGTTGAAAGCAAAGTTGCGCATACAACGGGATTAGAAAAACCCGCAACACGAGCTGATCACTCAAAAGATTTGCTGACCAACGAATACACATAAGAGCAACTAAGATTTGCTCCTTCAAAATTTGCAACGGCATCAATACGGTAAAAATACATATACATGTATCTACCAAATAAAAAGCCTCGGCTAAACAATCCTAACACTTGGATCAAGAAGCCAAAGTATCTATTTACAAAAACAATCTTAATTCCTGAAATCACCCTTGCGGAGTGTCTTTTTCTTCAGGTACCTTTGAATCCTTCTCAAGCTTGTCGACAATCATATTGGCAGGCAGCAATACCTTCGGATACAGCGTCTCCAAATCACCAGTTGCGTTAGCAATAGACAGCAAACTCGCTGAAGGATAACGCGCAAGGACAAGGGCAAGTGTAAACCTGGCCCCTGCAAAGACCTGGGCTCGCACCAAGTCCCGAATCTTCTTGGTATTTCCAAACTCCGACATCAGAGTTAGCAGCGTCGGAGGAACCCTGTTCAAGGGAAACATCGTCCTCCAAACTACCCTCAGAGCTTTGTAGCACTTGTCGAAGAAATGGTGGACCTGTTGGACCCGATCCTGAAATTGCGCGACAGCTGAAGCCTTCAACTGCTCCCGCCAGAAAATTTCTTCGGCTGATGATAGCTGGGTTAATGCATGTACACACTCGTGGACCCGCTTGTTCTCTTCCGCACGATTCAAAGATATGACTGGCAGAGCAATTAACAGAAGATCAGGCAATACGTTTTTGGCGGAAGAGCAATGAATACAAGGATCAGGGAACTTACAGTTTAAACTTTCGGTGGCTTTATGAAGTTCAGTAAGGGCATAGCTCTCTACGTCAGCCACAATCTCGCCCCTCTTCTTGATGATAGTGATACGTCTCCAACGTATCGATAATTTCTATGTTCCATGCTACTTTTATGATGATACTCACATGTTTTATACATACTTTATGTCATATTTATGCATTTTCCGGCACTAACCTATTAACAAGATGCCGGAGAGCCAGTTGCTATTTTCTGCTGTTTTTTGTTTCAGAAATCCTAGTAAGGAAATATTCTCGGAATTGGACGAAATCAACGCCCAGGGGCCTATTTTTCCACGAAGCTTCCAGAACACCGAAAGGGAAACGAAGTGGGGCGACGAGGCGCCCACACAACAGGGCGGCGCGGCCCTAGCGTGTGGGGCCCTCGTGGCACCCCCTATCCTACCTCTTCGCCTACTTAAAGTCTTCGTCGCGAATACCCCCCCCGAGCCCACGATACGGAAACCTTCCGAGACGCCGTCGCTGCCAATCCCATCTCGGGAATTCAGGAGATCGCCTCCGGCACCGGAGAAGGAATCATCTCCCGGAGGACTCTTCACCGCCATGGTCGCCTCCGGAGTGATGTGTGAGTAGTTCACCCCTGGACTATGGGTCCATAGCAGTAGCTAGATGGTCGTCTTCTCCTAAGTGTGCTATCATTGCTGGATCTTGTGAGCTGCCTAACATGATCAAGATCATCTATTTGTAATGCTACATGTTGCGTTTGTTGGGATCCGATGAATAGTGAATGATATGTTATGTTGATTATCAATCTATTATCTATGTGTTGTTTATGATCTTGCATGCTCTCCGTTATATTAGTAGAGGCTCTGGCCAAGTCGTTACTTGTAACTCCAAGAGGGAGTATTTATGCTCGATAGTGGGTTCATGCCTCCATTAAATCTGGGACAGTGACAGAAGTTCTAAGGTTGTGGATGTGTTGTTGCCACTAGGGATAAAACATCAATGCTATGTCTAAGGATGTATTTGTTGATTACATTACGCACCATACTTAATGCAATTGTCTATTGTTTGCAACTTAATACTGGAGGGGGTTCGGATGATAACCTGAAGGTGGACTTTTTAGGCATAGATGCATGCTGGATAGCGGTCTATGTACTTTGTCGTAATGCCCAATTAAATCTCACACTACTCATCATAACATGTATGTGCATGGTCATGCCCTCTTTATTTGTCAATTGCCCAACTGTAATTTGTTCACCCAACATGCTATTTATCTTATGGGAGAGACACCACTAGTGAACTGTGGACCCCGGTCCATTCTTTTACATCGAATACAATCTACTGCAATACTTGTTCTACTATTCTCTGCAAACATCATCATCCACACTATACATCTAATCATTTGTTAAAGTAAGCCGGTGAGATTGACAACCTCACTGTCACGTTGGGGCAAAGTAATTTGGTTGTGTTGTGCAGGTTCCACGTTGGCGCCGGAATCCCTGGTTGCGCCGCACTACACTTCGCCGCCATCAACCTTCAACGTGCTTCTTGGCTCCTCTTGGTTCGATAAACCTTGGTTTCTTACTGAGGAAAACTTGCCGCTGTAAGCATCACACCTTCCTCTTGGGGTTCCCAACGGACGCGTGCTGCACGCGTATCAAGCTCTTTTTCGGCGCCGTTGCTGGGGAGACACGCCGTAAGGGGAGTCTCCACTTCCAATCTCTTTACTTTGTTTTTGTCTTGCTTTATTTTATTTACTACTTTGTTTGCTGCACTAAAACAAAACAAAAAAAATTAGTTGCTTGCATTTACTTTATTTACTGCCTTGATCTCCATATTAAAAACACAAAAAAATTAGTTACTTGCATTTACTTTATCTAGTTTGCTTTATTTACTATTGCTAAAATGGGTACTCCTGAAAATACTAAGTTGTGTGACTTCACAAACACAAATAATAATGATTTCTTATGCACACCTATTGCTCCACCGCTACTACAGAATTCTTTGAAATTAAACCTGCTTTACTGAATCTTGTTATGAGAGAGCAATTTTCTGGTGTTAGTTCTGATGATGCTGCTGCCCATCTTAATAATTTTATTGAACTATGTGAAATGCAAAAGTATAAGGATGTAGATGGTGACATTATAAAATTAAAATTGTTTCCATTCTCACTAAGAGGAAGAGCTAAAGATTGGTTGCTATCTTTGCCTAAGAATAGTATTGATTCATGGACTAAATGTAAGGATGCTTTCATTGCTAGGTATTATCCTCCTGCTAAAATCATATCTTTGAGAAGTAGCATAATGAATTTTAAGCAATTGGATAATGAGAATGTTGCCCAAGCATGGGAAAGAATGAAATCTTTGGTTAAAAATTGCCCAAACCATGGACTCACTACTTGGATGATCATCCAAACCTTTTATGCAGGACTGAATTTTTCTTCACGGAACCTACTGGATTCAGCTACTGGAGGTACCTTTATGTCCATCACTCTAGGCGCCGCAACAAAGCTTGTTGATAATATGATGATTAATTACTCTGAATGACACACGGAAAGAGCTCCACAAGGTAAGAAGGTAAATTCTGTTGAAGAAACCTCCTCCTTGAGTGATAAGATTGATGCTATTATGTCTATGCTTGTGAATGGTAGATCTAATGTTGATCCTAATAATGTTCCGTTAGCTTCATTGGTTGCCCAAGAATAACATGTTGATGTGAACTTCATTAAAAATAATAATTTCAACAACAATGCTTATCGGAACAATTCTAGTAACAACTATAGGCCATATCCTTATAATAATGGTAACGGTTATGGTAATTCTTATGGGAATTCTTACAGCAATAATATGAATACACCCCCTGGACTTGAAGCCATGCTTAAAGAATTTATTAGTACACAAACTGCTTTTAACAAATCTGTTGAAGAAAAGCTTGGGAAAATTGATATACTTGCTTCTAAAGTCGATAGTCTTGCTTGATGTTGATCTTTTGAAATCGAAAGTTATGCCTAATGAAAATAATGATATTAAGTCATTTGCTACAGCAAACGCCATCCAAGTTAGAATTAATGAGAATATAAGATTGATGGCCGAATTGCGTGCTAGGTGGGAAAAGAAGAAAATGCTAAAGAAGATAATATAGCTAAAGTTTGGACTATTACCACCACTAGTAACGCTAATGCTCCACATGTTGCTACACCTCCTACTATCAATGGTAAAATAATTGGTGTTGGCAATGTTTCCACTTGTAATGCAAAGCCTGCAAAACTGCCGGAACATGCTAAAACTGCTAAAACTGCTTGTGATAAAACTGCTAAATTTTTTTCCAACATTGGGGATAATGGTCCCATTGCTTTAGATTATAATGGTTTAGATTTTGATGATTGCCACATCTCTGAAGTTATAAAGTTCTTACAAAAACTTGCTAAAAGTCCTAATGCTAGTGCTATAAATTTGGCCTTTACAAAACATATTACAAATGCTCTCATAAAAGCTAGAGAAGAGAAATTAAATCTTGAAGCTTCTATTCCTAGGAAGTTAGAGGATGGTTGGGAGCCCATCATTAAGATGAAGGTCAATGACTTTGATTGTAATGCTTTATGTGATCTTGGTGCAAGTATTTCCGTTATGACTAGGAAAATCTATAATATGCTTGACTTGCCACCATTGAAAAATTGTTATTTGGATGTTAATCTTGCTGATAATTCTACAAAGAAACCTTTGGGGAGAGTTGATAATGTTCGCATTACTGTTAACAATAACATTGTCCCGTTGATTTTGTTGTGTTGGATATTGAATGCAATGCATCTTGTCCCATTATATTGGGAAGACCTTTTCTTCAAACTGTTGGTGCTATTATTGATATGAAGGAAGGTAATATTAAATATCAATTTCCTCTCAAGAAAGGTATGGAACACTTCCCTAGAAATAGAATGAAGTTACCTTTTGATTCTATCATTAGAACAAATTATGATGTTGATGCTTCGTCTCTTGATAATACTTGATACACACTTTCTGCGAAAGGCGTTAAAGAAAAGCGCTTATGGGAGACAACCCATGATTTTACTACAGCACTTTTGTTTTATATTTGAGTCTTGGAAGTTTTTACTACTGTAGCAACCTCTCCTTATCTTAATTTTGTTGCATTGTTGTGCCAAGTAAAGTCTTTCATAGTAAGGTTCATACTAGATTTGGATTGCTGCGCAGAAACAGATTTCTTGCTGTCACGAATTTGAGCAGTATTCTCTGTAGGTAACTCAGAAAAATCTTCCAATTTACGTGAGTGATCCTCAGATATGTACGCAACTTTCATTCAATTTGAGAATTTTCATCTGAGCACGTCTGCACCTAAAAAATTCGTCTTTACGGACTGTTCTGTTTTGACAGATTCTGCCTTTTATTTCACATTGCCTGTTTTGCTATGTTTGATGGATTTCTTTATTCCATTAACTTTCAGTAGCTTTGTGCAATGTCCAAGTGTTAAGAATGATTATGTCACCTCTGAACATGTGAATTTTGATTATGCACTAACCCTCTAATGAGTTGTTTTGAGTTTGGTGTGGAGGAAGTTTTCAAGGATCAAGAGAGGAGGATGATACAATATGATCAAGGAGAGTGAAAGCTCTAAGCTTGGGGATGCCCCGTGGTTCATCCCTGCATATTTCAAGAAGACTCAAGCATCTAAGCTTGGGGATGCCCAAGGCATCCCCTTCTTCATCGACAACATTATCAGGTTCCTCTAATGAAACTATATTTTTATTCCATCATATCTTATGCGCTTTACTTGGAGCGTCTGTATGTTTTTATTTTTGTTTTGTTTGAATAAAGTGGATCCTAGCATTCATTGTGTGGGAGAGAGACATGCTCCGCTGTTGCATATGGACAAATATGTCCTTAGTTTTACTCATAATGTTCATGGCGAAGGTTGAACTGCTTCGTTAAATTGTTATATGGTTGGAAACGGAAATGCTACATGTGGTAATTGGTATAATATCTTGAATAATGTGATACTTGGCAATTGTTGTGCTCATGTTTAAGCTCTTGCATCATATACTTTGCACTTATTAGTGAAGAAATACATAGAGCTTGCTAAAATTTGGTTTGCATGATTGGTCTCTCTAAGGTCTAGATATTTTCTAGTAAGGGTCGAACAACAAGGAAGACGGTGTAGAGTCTTATAATGCTTGCAATATGTCTTTTATGTGAGTTTTGCTGTACCGGTTCTTACTTGTGTTTGTTTCAAATAACCTTGCTAGCCTAAGCCTTGTATCGAGAGGGAATACTTCTCATGCATCCAAAATCCTTGAGCCAAACACTATGCCATTTGTGTCCACCATACCTACCTACTACATGGTATTTCTCCGCCATCCCAAAGTAAATTGCTTTAGTGCTACCTTTAAATTTCCATTCTTCGCCTTTGCAATATATAGCTCATGGGATAAATAGCCTAAAAACTATTGTGGTATTGAATATGCACTTATGTATTTTATCTCTTATAAGTTGCCTGTTGAGCGATAACCATGTTCCTGGGGACGCCATCAACTACCCTTTGTTGAATATCATGTGAGTTGCTATGCATGTTCGTCTTGTCTGAAGTAAGGGTGATTTATCATGAGTTGAATGGTTTGAGTATGCATATTGTTAGAGAAGAGCATTGGGCCGCTAACTAAAGCCATGATCCATGGTGGAAGTTTCAGTTTTGGACAACTATCCTCAATCTCTTATGAGAATATTATTTGTTGCTGAATGCTTATGCATTAAAGAGGAGTCCATTATCCGTTGTCTATGTTGTCCCGGTATGGATGTCTAAGTTGAGAATAATCAAAAGCGAGAAATCCAATGCGAGCTTTCTCCTTAGACCTTTGTAAAGGCGGCATAGAGGTACCCCTTTGCGACACTTGGTTAAAACATATGTATTGCGATGATAATCCATGTTAATCCGAGCTAATTAGGACAAGGTGCGGGCACTATTGGTAATCTATGCATGAGGCTTGCAACTTGTAGGATATAATTTACATAATGCATATGCTTTATTACTACCGTTGACAAAATTGTTTCTTGTTTTCAAAATAAAAGCTATAGCACAAATATAGCAATCAATGCTTCCCTCTGCGAAGGGCCTTTCTTCTACTTTTATGTTGAGTCAGTTTACCCATTTCTGTCCATCTTAAGAAACAAACACTTGTGTTAACTGTCCATTGATTCCTACATACTTGCATATTGCACTTATTATATTACTTTATGTTGACAATATCCATGAGATATACATGTTACAAGTTGAAAGCAACCGCTGAAACTTAATCTTCCTTTGTGTTGCTTCAATGCATTTACTTTGAATTTATTGTTTTATGAGTTAACTCTTATGCAAGACTTATTGATGCTTGTCTTGAAAGTACTATTCATGAAAAGTCTCTGCTATATGATTCAATTGTTTACTCATTGTCTTTACCATTGCTTCGAATCGCTGCATTCATTACATGTGCTTACAATAGTATTGATCAAGATTATGATGGCATGTCACTTCAAAAATTATCTTTGTTATCGTTTACCTACTCGGACGAGTAGGAACTAAGCTTGGGGATGCTGACATCTCCAACGTATCGATAATTTCTTATGTTCCATGCTACTTTTATGATGATACTCACATGTTTTATACATACTTTATGTCATATTTATGCATTTTCCGCACTAACCTATTAACAAGATGCCGAAGAGCCAGTTGCTGTTTCTGCTGTTTTTGGTTTCAGAAATCCTAGTAAGGAAATATTCTCGAAATGGACGAAATCAACGCCAGGGGCCTATTTTTCCACGAAGCTTCCAACAGGGAAACGGTGGGGCGACGAGGCGCACACACAACAAGGCGGCGCGGCCCTAGCGTGTGGGGCCTCGTGTGGCCCCCTGCCTCTTCGCCTACTTAAAGTCTTCGTCGCGAATACCCCCCGAGAGCCACGATACGGAAAACCTTCCGCAGACGCCGTCGCCGCCAATCCCATCTCGGGGGATTCAGGAGATCGCCTCGACACCAGAGAGGGGAATCATCTCCGGAGGACTCTTCACCGCCATGGTCGCCTCCGGAGTGATGTGTGAGTAGTTCACCCCTAGACTATGGGTCCATAGCGTAGCTAGATGGTCGTCTTCTCCTAATTGTGCTATCATTGTTGGATCTTGTGAGCTGCCTAACATGATCAAGATCATCTATTTGCAATGCTACATGTTGCGTTTGTTGGGATCCGATGAATAGTGAATGCTATGTTATGTTGATTATCAATCTATTATCTATGTGTTGTTTATGATCTTGCATGCTCTCCGTTATTAGTAGAGGCTCTGGCCAAGTCGTTACTTGTAACTCCAAGAGGGAGTATTTATGCTCGATAGTGGGTTCATGCCTCCATTAAATCTGGGACAGTGACAGAAAGTTCTAAGGTTGTGGATGTGCTGTTGCCACTAGGGATAAAACATCAATGCTATGTCTAAGGATGTATTTGTTGATTACATTACGCACCATACTTAATGCAATTGTCTTGTTTGCAACTTAATACTGGAGGGTTCGGATGATAACTTTGAAGGTGGAATTTTTAGGCATAGATGCATGCTGGATAGCGTCTATGTACTTTGTCGTAATGCCCAATTAAATCTCACACTACTCATCATAACATGTATGTGCATGGTCATGCCCTCTTTATTTGTCAATTGCCCAAATGTAATTTGTTCACCCAACATGCTATTTATCTTATGGGAGAGACACCACTAGTGAACTGTGGACCCGGTCCATTCTTTTACATCGAATACAATCTACTGCAATACTTGTTCTACTGTTTTCTGCAAACATCATCATCCACACTATACATCTAATCCTTTGTTACATCAAGCCGGTGAGATTGACAACCTCACTGTCACGTTGGGGCAAAGTAATTTGGTTGTGTTGTGCAGGTTCAACGTTGGCGCCGAATCCCGGTGTTGCGCCGCACTACACTTCGCTGCCATCAACCTTCAACGTGCTTCTTGGCTCCTACTGGTTCGATAAACCTTGGTTTCTTACTGAGGGAAAACTTGCCATTGTACGCATCACACCTTCCTCTTGGGGTTCCCAACGGACGCGTGTTGTACGCGCATCAGATAGCAGCCAAGGCATAGGTGCTGCGCAGATCCTTCTCCAACTGCGTGATCCGATCCTTCATACGTTGGATCCGATCATCTTCAAAAAGAGCACCCGAAGAATCTTCGACAGATGCAGGCACAGGGAACACCTGCAAGAAACAGCGTCAAAAGCATGACAGAACGATTCACACCAACATCAGAAGATACTCCCATCGGGAGAATGCAAGTGACAATATTATAACGAAGAGTGTGCTAGCAACATTGCTAGCACAAAGTTTATTAAAACCAAAGGTTATCCAGCGGGACAGTGTTTCACATCCGATCAAAAGAAAAGTTTGTTACAAAGATCAGAGGGCTTGGGTCTGAGTCGATAAACTAGGGCCTGCCGATGTCATCCTTGATGAAACCAACTCGAGGAGCTGGCGTGCACATTTAACGGCTGACGCCTTGAAGGTGCTTAAATCAACAAACCGCCCATCCTCCTCTTTCGGCAGCTCCTTGGACATTTCTTCAATATCGGCCTTAAAACCGTGACCCATCATAAGTTGGAAGGCAAGGACGACACCATAGGTACGCGAAGTACGTTTGAATACCTCGATAACCTCCTTGGTGTCAACCGCGAAGGCGTCGATCAACTGCCCCAGAGTCTTGTCTTGACTGATCTTGGGGAAGATCATCGAATGTATCCGAGCCATGGCACCTTTTCCCTTCTCAAGAAGCTCCCGCGTGAGCTGATGGGAGGCGAGAGTCATCGACAGGCCATTGGCCGGAGAGTTGTTTGGAATTTTGTCCAAGGCATCGGCAGAGATGTTGGCAGCTTCTGCAAGAGAGTAAAATGGGAAAGGTCATTGATAAAAGGCCGAACCCACAAGTGCAATAATCGACAGAGGTGTACAAAGGACATTACCAAGTAAAGCCAAGGAAGACTGACGAAGGAGTTCATCCTTTTCAGCCGCCCGAGCTTCGGCAACCAGCCTGGTCGCCTCCTCTTCTCTCAACTTCTCCCTTAGCTTTCCCAGCTCCTCCTTCAGGGAGTCGACTTCTTGGCGGGCCTCGGCAGCAATCTTGACTGCACCGTCCAACTTCGAGGAGGAAGATTTAACTTCCTTCTGCAGCCGAACCTTCTCTGCCTCCAGAGAAGTGAATTGGGAAGCGAAGGCCTCCAAGGAGGAGATAACTCCTTGCAGGTCCTAAAGGAAAAATAATATTCAATGAAGAATCATTAAGCAAGATACGCATCAGAAAAGTTCATGTTGTAATCGAAAAGGACTTACAGAAGGAGGAGTCTTGGCGGCGGCAGTTGAAGGAGCATCTTTCCCTTTAGAAAGGGAGGAAGCTGTTGATACCTGAGCTGCGGGGGCCGCTTTAGGAACCGACGCTTCGGAAGCAGCAACGTCCGGCGGAGCAGCTCCGGATTTGGCCTTCTTAGCCGGCGGCTCGACAAAACCTTCATCACTGTGAAAGGAGATGATTGACAATAAGTTATGAAAGGAATGCAAGAAATAAAAAGGCAAAATATGACTTCAGGGAAAAAGGTGCTTACATATCGAAGAGATCGTCTTCATCGGAAAAGCCGCCGGTCGATCTCTTCACGGGCGAAGCCCTGGTCTCCTCCACAGCTGCATTAACAAAGGTATCACGATCAGCGTCATCATCACGCATTGATCCCTCTGTGTCGCAAGCGTCGTCGGTTGAGGAAGGAAGATCGGTGTGGACAGCTTCTGAATTTATCGGGTCATTATGTTCACTCTACGGGCTTGTGGGCCCGACAGTATGAAAGTCAACAGGGATTGAGGAGCCCCTTCCCTCAGAAGTATCATTTGGCGAATCACGCAAGTCGCCCGAAACTATGGGAATCTGCCAAAGAAAGGAGCAAATGAGAACAGCAGAAATTATGTCGACTGAGAGGAAGCAGCGTAATAAAAGTATAAGGAGAAAAGTTACCTCTGACAGTGGATAATCAGCATCAAGAGGAGTGTAGGAAGGTATCAATGGAATCGAGTCTTCTTGACTAAAGAGAGTAAGGCGGCGGACTTCATCAAGCAGTTCCTTTTCCGATAGTTCGGCAACATTGATCCTGGTCTCATCTTTTGGACCCGTATACAACCACATTGGACGAACTCTTGCCATAACTGGTTGGACCCGACGTTTCAGGAACACCGCTGCTACCTCTGTGCCGATCATGGTTTGACCATCGGCCTCTTTGATTCGAAGGAATTTGGCGAATAATTCGTCGGCTGCTGCCCTTTCGTCGGGAGAAAGAATGTTCTTCCAAGAATCTTTCGGCTTAGCCTCAAGAACGTCGGCAAAGCAAGGAAGCTGGAACTCGGTTGTCAAAGAATCCTTGACATAAAACCATTTCAGTCTCCATCCTTGCACAGATTCTCTCATTGGGAAACTGAAATAGTTAACCTCCGAGCGAGCCACAAACCCCACGCCTCCAATGACGAAGGATCCATTGCTACTGCTGTACCTCTTAACATAGAAGATCTTCCACAACCCGAAATGAGGCTCAATGCCCAAAAATGCCTCGCAGAGGGTGATAAACACAGCAACGTGAAGAATCGAGTTGGGAGTGAGTTGCCACAGTTGGATTTCATAAGTCCGTAGAAGGCGAAGAAGGAACTCATGGGCAGGAAGAGAAAGACCCCGATATAGGAATGATAGGAACACCACGGTAAAACCAGCAGGGGATTGGGCCGAGAAATCGCACCTGGAAGTATCACGTTCCCCTCGTCGGGGGAAACTAATCCAAGGCTTCGGACCCTCTTCTCATCACGTTTCGTGATGGAGGACACTAGCCAATCTCCTGGCTTGGCTATTGAGCCTGGCGGCGCTGGCGGCGCCGGAGCTGGAGGAGGAGCGTTGATACGTCTCCGACGTATCGATAATTTCTTATGTTCCATGCCACATTATTGATGTTATCTACATGTTTTATGCACACTTTATGTCATATTCGTGCATTTTGGAACTAACCTATTAACAAGATGCCGAAGTGCCAGTTGCTGCTTTTTGGTTTCAGAAATCCTAGTAAGGAAATATTCTCGGAATTGGACGAAATCAAAGCCCAGGGGCCTATTTTTCCATGGAGCTTCCAAAGACCGAAGAACACACGAAGTGGGCCACGAGGTGGCGACACCACGTGGCGGCGCCGCCCGGGGCCCGCCGCCCTATGGTGTGGCCCCCTGCGGCTCCCGACTCTGCCCCTTCCGCCTACAAATAGCCTCCGTGACGAAACCCCACCGAGAACCACGATACGGAAAACCTTCCAGACGCCGCCGCCGCCGATCCCATCTGGGGATCCAGGAGATCGCCTCCCGGCACCCTGCCGAGAGAATCATCTCCCGGAGGACTCTACGCCGCCATGGTCGCCTCCGGTGTGATGTGTGAGTAGTCTACCCCCGGACTATGGGTCCATAGCAGTAGCTAGATGGTTGTCTTCTCCCCATTGTGCTATCATTGTCGGATCTTGTGAGCTGCCTAACATGATCAAGATCATCTATCTGTAATTCTATATGTTGCGTTTGTTGGGATCCGATGAATAGAGAATACTTGTTATGTTGATTATCAAAGTTATGCTTATGTGTTGTTTATGATCTTGCATGCTCTCCGTTACTAGTAGATGCTCTGGCCAAGTAGATGCTTGTAACTCCAAGAGGGTACTTATGCTCGATAGTGGGTTCATGCCGCGCATTGACACAGGACAGTGAAAGTTCTAAGGTTGTGTTGTGTCGTTGCCACTAGGGATAAAACATTGATGCTATGTCTAAGGATGTAGTTGTTGATTACATTACGCACATACTTAATGCAATTGTCTGTTGCTTGCAACTTAATACTGAAGGGGTTCGGATGATAACTCGAAGTGGACTTTTTAGGCATAGATGCGGTTGGATGGTGGTCTATGTACTTTGTCGTAATGCCCAATTAAATCTCACTATACTCATCATGATATGTATGTGCATTGTCATGCTCTCTTTATTTGTCAATTGCCCAACTGTAATTTGTTCACCCAACATGCTGTTCGTCTTATGGGAGAGACACCTCTAGTGAACTCTGGACCCCGGTCCAATTCTCTTTACTGAAATACAATCTACCGCAATACTTGTTCTACTGTTTTCTCGCAAACAATCATCTTCCACACAATACGGTTAACTCTTTGTTACAGCAAGCCGGTGAGATTGACAACCTCACTGTTTCGTTGGGGGCAAAGTACTTTGGTTGTGTTGTGCAGGTTCCACGTTGGCGCCGAATCCCCGGTGTTGCGCCGCACTACATCTCGCCGCCATCAACCTTCAACGTGCTTCTTGGCTCCTCCCCTGGTTCGATAAACCTTGGTTTCTTTCTCGAGGGAAAACTTGCTGCTGTGCGCATCATACCTTCCTCTTGGGGTTGCCCAACGAACGTGTGAAATACACGCCATCAAGCTCTTTTCTGGCGCCGTTGCCGGGAGATCAAGACACGCGCAAGGGAGTCTCCACTTCTCAATCTCTTTACTTTGTTTTTGTCTTGCTTAGTTTTATTTACTACTTTGTTTGCTGCACTAAATCAAAATACAAAAAAATTAGTTGCTAGTTTTACTTTATTTGCTATCTTGTTTGCTATATCGAAAACACAAAAAAATTAGTTTACTTGCATTTACTTTATTCATCATGTTTCCTTTTAATTTTACCAAAAAACATACCGGTAGGACATGGGTCTATAGTTGGGAGAAATAATATAGAAGAATTTTTCAATCATGTTAGTACTATTGAAAATTTTGAAGATAGACACTTGGTAGACCTTGCGCCTACTTATGAAATTGCTGCTGCGCATTTAGTCCGCTTGTTGGAAACTAAATTTGTTAATCTTAATCCTATAATCCAACACATGTTCTTCACACTTGGTGATATGGAAGAAGGGGAAAAGAAAGATTTTGTGTTAGAAACCCTTCTTAGAGAATTTGGAGTCTAGCAAGAGAAGCTAGAAAGGTGTTTGCTAAATTTAATATGCTTGGTTCTCCAACTAATTTTGTTAGTCTCCTTGAAAAGATGGATATGGATAGAATAAGATTCACTAACAATGTTGATAATGGAGGGGAGATCAAAGCACCAATACCATGTAAGCTCCTAGCTATGAATGATGCGCTAGAAAATAACTATGCTTGGCTTGTTCCTGAAAATTTGTTTGATGAGAGTAGCACGCCTAAGACTAATGAAAAGGGAGATGCTGAAACTTATGTATCCAATATAATATGCCTGGTTGAGAAAAGCCCACACCCCGCTAACGATGCACCACCCTTTGATAATACTTGATGCACACTTTCTGCGCCTAGCTGAAAGGCGTTAAAGAAAAGCGCTTATGGGAGACAACCCATGTTTTTACCTACAGTACTTTGTTTTTATTTTGTGTCTTGGAAGTTGTTTACTACTGTAGCAACCTCTCCTTATCTTAGTTTTGTGTTTTGTTGTGCCAAGTTAAGCCGTTGATAGAAAAGTAAGTACTAGATTTGGATTACTGCACAGTTCCAGATTTCTTTGCTGTCACGAATCTGGGTCCACCTCCCTGTAGGTAACTCAGAAAATTAAGCCAATTTACGTGCATGATCCTCAGATATGTACGCAACTTTCATTCAATTTGAGCATTTTCATTTGAGCAAGTCTGGTGCCATTTTAAAATTCGTCAATACGAACTGTTCTGTTTTGACAGATTCTGCCTTTTATTTCGCATTGCCTCTTTCGCTATGTTGGATGAATTTCTTTGATCCACTAATGTCCAGTAGCATTATGCAATGTCCAGAAGTGTTAAGAATGATTGTGTCACCTCTGAATATGTCAATTTATAATGTGCACTAACCCTCTAATGAGTTGTTTCGAGTTTGGTGTGGAGGAAGTTTTCAAGGATCAAGAGAGGAGTATGATGCAACATGATCAAGGAGAGTGAAAGCTCTAAGCTTGGGGATGCACCGTGGTTCACCCCTGCATATATCAAGAAGACTCAAGCGTCTAAGCTTGGGGATGCCCAAGGCATCCCCTTCTTCATCGACAACATTATCAGGTTCCTCCCCGAAACTATATTTTTATTCCATCACATCTTATGTGCTTTTTCTTGGAGCGTCGGTTTGTTTTTGTTTTTGTTTTGTTTGAATAAAATGGATCCTAGCATTCACTTTATGGGAGAGACACGCTCCGCTGTAGCATATGGACAAGTATGTCCTTGGTTTCTACTCATAGTATTCATGGCGAAGTTTCTCCTTCGTTAAATTGTTATATGGTTGGAATTGGAAAATGATACATGTAGTAATTGCTATAAATGTCTTGGGTAATGTGATACTTGGCAATTGTTGTGCTCATGATTAAGCTCTTGCATCATATGCTTTGCACCCATTAATGAAGAAATACATAGAGCATGCTAAAATTTGGTTTGCATATTTGGTTTCTCTAAGGTCTAGATAATTTCTAGTATTGAGTTTGAACAACAAGGAAGATGGTGTGGAGTCTTATAATGTTTTCAATATGTCTTTTATGTGAGTTTTGCTGCACCGGTTCATCCTTGTGTTTGTTTCAAATAAGCCTTGCTAGCCTAAACCTTGTATCGAGAGGGAATACTTCTCATGCATCCAAAATACTTGAGCCAACCACTATGCCATTTGTGTCCACCATACCTACCTACTACATGGTATTTTCCGCCATTCCAAAGTAAATTGCTTGAGTGCTACCTTTAAAATTCCATCATTCACCTTTGCAATATATAGCTCATGGGACAAATAGCTTAAAAACTATTGTGGTATTGAATATGTAATTATGCACTTTATCTCTTATTAAGTTGCTTGTTGTGCGATAACCATGTTTACTGGGAACGCCATCAACTCATTGTTGAATTTCATGTGAGTTGCTATGCATGTTCGTCTTGTCGAAGTAAGTGGCGATCTACACGAGTTGAATGGTTTGAGCATGCATATTGTGAGAGAAGAACATTGGGCCGCTAACCGAAGCCATGTTCCATGGTGGAAGTTTCAGTTTTGGACAAACATCCTCAAATCTCTAATGAGAAAAGAATTAATTGTTGTTGAATGCTTAAAGCATTAAAAGAGGAGTCCATTATCTGTTGTCTATGTTGTCCCGGTATGGATGTCTAAGTTGAGAATAATCAAAAGCGAGAAATCCAATGCGAGCTTTCTCCTTAGACCTTTGTACAGCGGCATAGAGGTACCCCTTTGTGATACTTGGTTAAAGCATATGTATTGCGGTGATAATCCAGGTAGTCCAAGCTAATTAGGACAAGGTGTGGGTACTATTAGTACACTATGCATGAGGCTTGCAACTTATAAGATATAATTTACATGATGCATATGCTTTATTACTACCGTGACAAAATTGTTTCATGTTTTCAAAATCAAAGCTCTAGCACAAATATAGCAATCGATGCTTTTCCTCTATGAGGACCATTCTTTTACTTTCAATGTTGAGTCAGTTCACCTATTTCTCTCCACCTCAAGAAGCAAACACTTGTGTGAACTGTGCATTGATTCCTACATACTTGCTTATTGCACTTATTATATTACTCTATGTTGACAATATCCATGAGATATACATGTTACAAGTTGAAAGCAACCGCTGAAACTTAATCTTCTTTTGTGTTGCTTCAATGCCTTTACTTTGAATTATTGCTTTATGAGTTAACTCTTATGCAAGACTTATTGATGCTTGTCTTGAAGTGCTATTCATGAAAAGTCTTTGCTATATGATTCACTTGTTTACTCATGTCATACACATTGTTTTGATCGCTGCATTCACTACATATGCTTTACAAATAGTATGATCAAGATTATGATGGCATGTCACTCCAGAAATTATCTGTGTTATCGTTTTACTGCTCGGGACGAGCAGAACTAAGCTTGGGGATGCTGATACGTCTCCGACGTATCGATAATTTCTTATGTTCCATGCCACATTATTGATGTTATCTACATGTTTTATGCACACTTTATGTCATATTCGTGCATTTTGGAACTAACCTATTAACAAGATGCGAAGTGCCAGTTGCTGTTTTCTGCTGTTTTGGTTTCAGAAATCCTAGTAAGGAAATATTCTCGGAATTGGACGAAATCAAAGCCCAGGGGCCTATTTTTCCACGGAGCTTCCGAGGAAGACCGAAGAACACGAAGTGGGGCCACGAGGTGGCGACACCACGTGGCGGCGCGGCCCAGGGGGCCCGCGCCGCCCTATGGTGTGGCCCCTCGTCCGGCTCCCGACTCGCCCTTCCGCCTACAAATAGCCTCCGTGACGAAACCCCCATCGAGAACCACGATACGGAAAACCTTCCGAGACGCGCCGCCGATCCCATCTCGGGGATCCAGGAGATCGCCTCCGGCACCCTGCCGGAGAGGGGAATCATCTCCGGAGGACTCTACGCCGCCATGGTCGCCTCCGGTGTGATGTGTGAGTAGTCTACCCTGGACTATGGGTCCATAGCAGTAGCTAGATGGTTGTCTTCTCCCCATTGTGCTATCATTGTCGGATCTTGTGAGCTGCCTAACATGATCAAGATCATCTATCCGTAATTCTATATGTTGCGTTTGTTGGGATCCGATGAATAGAGAATACTTGTTATGTTGATTATCAAAGTTATGCTTATGTGTTGTTTATGATCTTGCATGCTCTCCGTTACTAGTAGATGCTCTGGCCAAGTAGATGCTTGTAACTCCAAGAGGAGTACTTATGCTCGATAGTGGGTTCATGCCGCATTGACACCTGGGACAGACAGTTCTAAGGTTGTGTTGTGCTGTTGCCACTAGGGATAAAACATTGATGCTATGTCTAAGGATGTAGTTGTTGATTACATTACGCACCATACTTAATGCAATTGTCTGTTGCTTGCAACTTAATACTGGAAGGGGTTCGGATGATAACCTGAAGGTGGACTTTTTAGGCATAGATGCAGTTGGATGGCGGTCTATGTACTTTGTCGTAATGCCCAATTAAATCTCACTATACTCATCATGATATGTATGTGCATTGTCATGCTCTCTTTATTTGTCAATTGCCCAACTGTAATTTGTTCACCCAACATGCTTTGTCTTATGGGAGAGACACCTCTAGTGAACTGTGGACCCCGGTCCAATTCTCTTTACTGAAATACAATCTCTGCAATACTTGTTCTACTGTTTTCTGCAAACAATCATCTTCCACACAATACGGTTAACTCTTTGTTACAGCAAGGCGGTGAGATTGACAACCTCACTGTTTCGTTGGGGCAAAGTACTTTGGTTGTGTTGTGCAGGTTCCACGTTGGCGCCGGAATCCCTGGTGTTGCGCCGCACTACATCTCGCCGCCATCAACCTTCAACGTGCTTCTTGGCTCCCCTGGTTCGATAAACCTTGGTTTCTTTCTGAGGGAAAACTTGCTGCTGTGCGCATCATACCTTCCTCTTGGGGTTGCCCAACGAACGTGTGAAATACACGCCATCAAGCGTCTGAAGAACTCTTCTTTGGAAGAGTAGAGGAAAATTTTGCGGCGGCACCACCAGTCGTGGAGCTGCCGGCGGCAGTAAGGCTCTTCTTCTTCACGATTGTGAGATCTGGGGAAGATTGGAGGAGCGGTGGTGGCGGCGCAGCAGTTGCGGAAGGAAGAAGAAGAAGAAAGGCAAAGGCAGATGTGGGAGAAGATTAGGGATTTTTCGTCCTTTGGAGATCTTAAGAGGAGGAGAACTGTGTGGGCACGTGTCGTTGATGCCAGTTTATCAAGTGGACCTTTTTCCGATTGATGGTTGCGGGAATCGAAGAGATGCCTTGGTAACTATGCGGGAAGGGCGGAAATTGCTTGAAAATGGGACCAGACGGAGAGAGAATGGGCCCAGCGGGTCGCGTCTTGTCAGTCAAAATCAAGACGTCAGTAAAACATCATCAATGACGTCATAAAGAATGCTTGAAGCACTCGAAGGAATAAAAAGCTATCAGATGGTGAACTTGAGTCTATGCACAGATCATGAAGCATCTGCGCTTAGACTCGGGGGCTACTCCCATCGGGAGCGCAGACGCGCACCCGACAGATTGAGGACTCGAAGGAAAAAGAGGATGAAGGAAAAGGTGTTTGTTCAGCTCGAGTCTGCACCCGGTTGCAAGCACCCGTGCCCAGACTCGGGGGCTACTCCCATCGGGAGCGCTGGACGCGCACCCGACAGAACTTTTTTGTACTCCAGGATCATGCCCGGGGACTTGATTCTGTGTAGGGTAACGTTGTTTAGCCATCGGTAGTTAACCAACAAAGTTGTGCACGTTACTTATCATCCCTTGCAAGCAAAAAATATATCGGATGACTTATGAAGACCTGCAGAAAACTTCAGCAGAGAAGAATGTTCGAGTGGTACAACTTGAGTCTACGCACGGATTGCAAGCATCCATACCTAGACTCGGGGGCTACTCCCATCGGGAGCGCTGACGCGCACCCGACAAAAGAAGACGATGCTGATTCAAGATGAACAAGAACAATCAAGGAGAAGAACATCAAAAGAAGACATGCTTCAGTCTCTACCCGAACAATGTTCGGCTAGACACTCGGGGGCTACTGACGTGGGCATTACCCTTCGGGTAACCGACATTGCCCTATCATGTATTGACTAATTGGAGGCCCATGAAGACACTTGAAGGCAAGATGGGCCACCTGGACGGCACACCAGAGGAATCCTTGACGGGCAAGACAAGGAACCAGCCGAACAAGGAAAGACCAGATTCGAAACTGCTGTAAACCTAGTCGTACTCGGTTAGACCTCTTGAGACCTGGCCTCCTATATAAAGGCCAGGAGAGGGGCTGCCGAGGGACACAATCAATCTTAGCAGCCTTAGCCACCAAAAAGTCTAGAGCTAGGTCACCATAACGCTTAGCCTCTCGACGAGATCTCAGCCGAACTATTCGGCACCCCATTGTAACCCATTATCATCATAATCAAGAACAGACAGGCATGACGTAAGGGTTTTACCTCATCGAGGACCCCGAACCTTGGTAAATCGCTCTCCCCGCTTGTCTGTGAACCGATGTCTCGTGTCAGCTTGCAGGATTCCGTCAACCCTAAGCCCCAATCGGAGGGCATTGCCGACGAGTACCCTCGATAACGGGGGCCCCACATCATAGGCCGGCGCGGGCCCCATGCTGGCCGCGCCGCCCTATGGTTAGGGCGCCTCGTGGCCCCACTTCGTATCCTCTTCGGTCTTCTGAAAGCTCCGTAGAAAAATAAGACCCTGGTCGTTCGTTTCGTCCAATTCCGAGAATATTTCCTATGTAGGATTTCTGAAACCAAAACAACACAAAACAGGAACTGGCGCTTCGGCATATCGTTAATAGGTTAGTGCCGGAAAATGCGTATAAATGATGTAAAGTGTGTATAAAACATGTGAGTATTATCATAAAACTAGCATGGAACATAAGAAATTATAGATACGTTTGAGACGTATCAGCCATCTCCCTCTCCAATCCCATCTTCGATCTGCCACGTCAGCAATCTCTATTTGGGAATGGTTCCATGGTATGATTAGGACGGGGACCAAAGAGATTAGTGTGCGAATTTTTGGGATCACGAGTTTATGGTTTGTTTTGTCTTTCCTCTACGAATTCAAGGTTCGACATGGACTTTTTACGGCTCGAGTATATATGGGAAATAGTGTACGTGGGCGATGCCTTTCCTTCCTATTATGGAGAACCACCACACACCCCGATATCCAACCATGGTAATTTAGATGTTTGTTCGACTAAATATCTGCAAGCAAAGGTGTCATTGAGAAATAATAGAAAATTATTATAAGAAGTGAATGTTCGAGTTTTAATAGATGGGGCGAACAAGTTGCAAACCATTGGATCATTTTATCGATGTTGGAAGACAACTACCAGGGTAGATTATTTTTTTTTTTGAACGGGTAGAGTATTTCTACATACGGGCAAACCCTTGACGAGATCACTCCACAAAACGTCTGCTCCATAACGAATTAAAACACTACTCCACACAAGTGAGGTGATGTACTCAAATTAGCATGGAAAAATTCCAACATTTTTTCACCTGTTTATCATGCTCCAAATGCGAAGAGAACTGAAATAGCGTTTCAGTTGGAATCTGCCTTAATTTTTCCTTAACCCTGAATATCGTAAACTCTGAGAACTAGCCAGAAGTTTCAAGGAGACTCCCCTTGCTTGCTCCCCTCTCTCTCGGGACTTCTAAAAAGGGAGAATCAGGAGGTGACTGCTCTTCTGGTGGTGACTTCGGCGCCTGGTGAGTCAAATTTGCAACATATTTTATCTTATGTCTTTGCACTAGTAGTGATAGGATTTTAGTAGTTTACCGTGTTTGCATGCACGTTTTGTGTATGTTTAAGCAGGATCCCAGATATGGAGGACTCATTTGGAAAGGATACTTAACGCACCTTTTGCTATGGATAAATACGCAAATTAAAAACTACGGAAGACTCCAAAAATATTATTCACGCACCTAGATGGAAGAGCCTCACGAGGAGAATCTCCAGGGATTTTAATGAGCAATGATACGGGCAGAGCCCGCCCGTATCGATGCCCGTATGGCCTATCGGTGGCCTCACCCCTTCAAGTAGTTCCGCCCCGTGAAGATAGATCACATATTATAGATCCAGAGACACCATAATTCGCAGAAACCTCACCTCCGGAGGGTATCTTTAGGGGGAACAAGCATGGGGGCATCGATCCTCGAAACTTCAAATACCCTCGGAGGATTGGGCATCATCTTCATCATCGCATCAACATCTCCATCAACATCACCATTTTCACCTCATTCCTTCATCCATCTTGTTGTAATAGCTAAACTTATTGTGGATTTACATAAACATTTATCTATTAGTTGCACCTCCATTCATACCATTATGATGATGTTCATTTTCTCTATGTGTGAGTAGTTTCCCTTGTTTTTGGGGAGTCATGGGGAAACCCCAGGAACATAATGTCTTCAATAAAAATGATTTATACTTTTCATTCATGATCAGGGCCGGGCTGGCGAAATCCGAGGCCCTGTGCGAAATTTTAAAATTGGCCCTATTTCTCTAGATAAATAAATATAATGAAGATTTACATTCAAACTGAAGAACTACCCTCAACACCCATATATTCTGAAGATCGGACCAACGGTCTAACGAAAAAGATCTACATCTAATGGTTTTGATGCACTTAAACTGTTTGGGTTTTAAAAACTAAGAAAATATTTTTGTAATCTCAATAGCTTATAGCACGTAAAGCTAAACCTATTGTGAGAACTACCCCATGAGAGAAATACAATATCACTATATCAAATTACAAACTTACTGATATGTTTAATACTTTAATTAGAAAAATTGTTCCAAAAGTTGACATAGTGTGGTTTATACATCCACCGTGTAAGTTTTAGACAGTACTAATAAAATGGATAATTATTTGTATCATAGGCATAAATCAGAAAAGAAAAAGGTTGGATAAAAGGAAAAAAAACCAGCATCGTCAAAAAAGCAATATCAACAGCGTTCGAACTTATGACCTGCTACTTAACAAATTGTTTGATCATAGCAGAGAACCAATCGAGCTGAGAACCTTTCACAATTTATGTCTGAGGTATGTGAATATAATCTATATACAAAAAGGCTAACTTAGATATTTTGGGCCCCCAAAAATTTGGGGCCCTGTGCGGCCGCACGGGTCGCACTCCCGTGGGCCCGGGCCGGTTCATGATTGTATGTATTAGTTAACTCCCTTGATGTTATGTGTTATGCACCATGTGACATTTTTCTACGGGACGGTGTAAGGATTCGTAGCATAGAAAACAAAAAATTTACTACCACGAGAATGCAATCCAAGCCAAGATGCAATCTAGAAGACGGGAGTAACGAGGGGATGAACGAGACTAACCCTTGAAGATTTCCAAAGCCTACAAGAGGAGGCTCTCGTTGCTGCGGTAGACGATCACTTGCCGCTTTCAAAAAGAAGATGACGGTGCCACAATCGGCGCACCCCTCGTTCTTCACACGTTCGGTGTTGATGAGACGGTCGTCCTTCTCGCCTGGCGGGCAGCTAGGATCCCGAGTCAGCACGACGGCGTGGTGGCGGTGGAGAACTCCGGCACTTCGCCTATGCGCTGCGGGAGTATTATGTGGAGGAGGAGAGGCTAGGGTTTGGGGAGGGGTGGCTAGGGCGCCGGCCATGGGCAGCCCTAGGTGGTGCGGCCAAGAGTGGCTGCCCCTCCCTCTTCTCCTCATTATATAGGTGAAAATCCCCAAGAGTTGTAGTCCAAGTCTTCGAATAAGACCCCAACAATAAAACCTCCCATAGGTGGGAAACCTACTCAAGGGGGGAGTCCTACCTAAGGTGGGACTCCCACCTTTAGGTGGGGTGGCCGGCCACCTATGGTGGAGTCCACCTGGGACTCCACCCCCTTAGGGTTGGCCGGCCTAGCTAGTGGAGTCCCTCCGGGACTCCGCTTTCCATAGTGATTTCTTTCGGACTTTTCTAGAACCTTCTAGAACATTCCATAAATGCATCATTTTCAAACTTATAAAATGACTTCCTATATATGAATCTTATTCTCCGGACCATTCCGAACTCGTGATGTCCGGATCCCATCCGAGACCCCGAACAAAACTTCGAACTCCATTCCATATTCCATATCTACTTAAACGACATCGAACCTTAAGTGTGTCACCCTACGGTTCGCGAACTATGTAGACATGGTTGAGACCTCTCCGACCAATAACCAATAGCGGGATCTGGAGATCCATAATGGCTCCCACATATTCAACGATGACTTAGTGATCGAATGAACCATTCACATACGATACCGATTCCCTTTGTCACGCGATATTCTACTTGTCCGAGGTTTGATCATCGGTATCTCTATACCTCGTTCAACCTCGTCTCCTGACAAGTACTATTTACTCGTATCGTGATATGTCATCTCTTATGAACCATTCATATGCTTGCAAGCTAATTAGACAATATTTCACCGAGAGGGCCCAGAGTATATCTATCCGTCATCGGGATGGACAAATCCCACTGTTGATCCATATGCCTCAACTCATACTTTCCGGATACTTAATCCCACCTTTATAACCACCCATTTACGCAAAGGGCGTTTGATGTAATCAAAGTACCATTCCGGTATAAGTGATTTACATGATCTCATGGTCGAAAGGACTAGGTAACTATGTATCGAAAGCTTATAGCAAATGAACTTAATGACGTGATCTTATGCTACGCTTAATTGGGTGTGTCCATTACATCATTCAAATAATGACATAACCTTATTATTAATAACATCCAATGTTCATGATCATGAAACCATGATCATCTATTAATCAACAAGCTAGTTATACAAGAGGCTTACTAGGGACTCTTTGTTGTTCACATAACACACATGTATCAATGTTTCAGTTATACAATTATAGCATGGTATGTAAACATTATCATAAACACAAAGATATATTATAATAACCATTTTATTATTGCCTCTTGGGCATATCTCAAACAGACGGGAGGGAAACTACTCTTGGCGGGAGGGTGTTGTTGAAGGTGCTAAGTGACATGTCGCATTGAATCTTCATTTTCCTAGTCAAGGGGGAATGAGGGGACTCACTAAGCCTAGCCATAATCACGGGGAACCCTTAATTATAGTGGATTGAAGTGGCTGATTATCAATCGTTGTGGTGTTTATGAGGGATAAGGAGTTGATGGAGGATCAACACTCATCCAGGTATGGAGCTCCACCCCATACGTACACATGAAGGAAAGGCTGGATTATCTTACTCATAATTAGTACATGATAGTGGTGAAACCAATGCTCTCTAGGAACTGTTTAATGTTTCTACTTTACTTATTTCTAGTTCGCAAAAAACAACCAAAACAACCAAACTATTTTCACCATTCACGCATCACCTATACTTTAGAATAATCACTAAACACTAAATAGCAACAAAATGTATTCAGACCACTTGAACTCTAGCTCTCCGTGGTTCGATACTCTTACTTTTGAATCTAGCTACAAACAAATTATACACTTGCAGTCATCAACGACTCCCCTTCCCCATGGTCATTGGGATCATAGGCGGTAAAGGGGGTTTGCCGGATCCATCGTTTGGATCTGTATATATGTAGATTAGGTCTAGTCGACATAGCTAAGGTTTGGTTAGCTTTTTCATCTACTCTGATGGCGAGGGTTGCAACGTCAATAAGTATGCCCTAGATTTCTCCATAGCGTGGTGCTTTGTAAGAAATATTCCCTAGAGGCAATCATAGAGATGATTATATTTTATTGTATCCATGAGTTTTTGTAATGTTTCTTAAATATCAATATAAGGCAACTTAACGCAACTTGTATTGATTGGCAATTACGTGAATTGTTGTGAAACTCTTTACTTGTATGGTTTTCTAAAGCTGCCCCTAGTTGGATTTAATGTGAGGACACATGTGTATACTAGCTAGACTAGCACCTTGATTGCTTGGTGACTATGTTTTGCAAGTCATGGACATGGAAATGTCAAACCACTGATGTGGACACATGTTATGAACATGGGGTTGGACTGACCCAACACGAAACATGGCAAGTATACTTGCAGTTCTCTCTCTACACAATGTGTACGCTTTGTCCTTAGACCTGATATTGTCGTGTGTACTTGAGATGTGAATCGACCTACTTAGAGGCTATGAAACGCTACACCGTGACATGGTAGTTATAAAGGTAGCTTTCGGGTTTTCCCGAAGCATGCTGCGAGGCATCGTCAATCAAAATGACATTTACCCCTCTTTACATGAGAGAGATATTTCTAGGGCCCTCGAGTGATAGGATCGAGAAATGCATGGCCGTGCTAAACAGGGTTAAGAGATAACGTAGTAAGGGGTCCCAAATATAAAACCGAGAAAGAGTGGTCAGCTTGGAGCATGACCAAATATCGTGAGGCAAAGGGAATGCCATGTACACAACATTGTAATAGTCGTCCGATATGATCTTTATGCATGTCTAGTAGTTTGCATGTCTTGCTAGATGATGCAGCCAACTATTTCCGAGTAGAAATACTCGTTTCATGTATATTCACGTGTGAATCCTAATTCGGAATTGCTCCATATCAGATGAGGCTTAGGGTACAAATGGACCTCAAGTGTTGCATGCTTGAAGCCCAGCAGGGGTGCATGTATAAGAGAGGGTGGGGCGAGCTGATTAGGGTTGAACCACTCCACCTAGCCGCCACTCCTCACATGCCTCAGTTGCACGTGCGGACCTAGCACTCCGGCGTGGGACACTTCCACTCCGTACGTGTGGATACCTTGGAGGTGCTTCATATGTAGAACTTGGACGAGCCGCACAAGCGGGAGCTGCTCGTGGGACGAGGAGGAGGACGTAATACGACAACACTTCCCACCAGCTTCATCGAGTTCCGCAACTGCACGTCTACTGGTAATCCCGTTATCTATGACTACAAGGATTCTGGTTTACGGGGCATAATTTTTGTTTTGCGCTAGTGTAACCTATATGTATCCCTACATGCTCTATTTCGCGGCCGGCAAGACATATATGGGTGTCTGGTCTTCTGGTCGAGGGCGTTGTTACGGTGGTAGTTTCCTCGGTCTGGGATTTTCTTCTCTGGCTCGACCGTTGCGGTGGCGCTTGCTCCAGTGTCACCATGGAGATCTAGAGTCTGTAAAGGAGCTGGTCTTTGCCGGGTCACCGTCGATGGGCCCCGAAGATGGTGAGACATGCTCAGGTTGGCATTGTTCGTGGCCAGCAAATTTGGCTTCACCCCTAGATGCGATCGATATGGTATACCAGGTTTGGAGCTCGGCGACAGACTCGGGTATGGTGGCCCCAACCGATGATCCCCAACAACAAAGTTGTCGTGTTTGGCGACCCACTTTTGAGGTTCTCAAAGCTTCTTCAGTGACGGAGTCTCGTCGAGCTCGGGGTTGCTAGTTTACGTCTTTCCTTCTTTTGGTAGCTGCGATGACGACGACGGAGATGCGCAACGGTCAGGTGTTGATACATGCATTTTGTACCACCAATTCTATGTCATGACGTCCATGTTTTATTATGCTACTTGCATGATTATGGAGCTTTTAACCATGTTTTAGAAGATTTATGGGACTTTCTCCTAACGTCCCAATGTTTTGGTATTTAATTGTGGGAGGCCGAAAATATCTCTTTTTTCCCTTTTTAGAGACCTTACGGAGATCAATTAATCCGACAAAAAATCCAAAGTTGATTTTTCAACACATGCAAGGGCACCAACATTAGAGGCACAAGAGCGGAGCCACGAGGTCCAAATTGCACCCCCTTGCTGGTCGCGCCATGGGGGCCCACAGGTGCCTCGAGCACACCTCGTCCCCTCCTTTTACAAGACCCTCATCGGGCGGGAAAAGTAATGCCATAATTTTGAGGGATTTTTTTTGAGACGGCAGCGGAGGCGAAAGTCATCTTTTTCTCCAGGAGCGGGTGGATCATGTTGCTCTCCATCAGCATGTTCACTAGAATCACCATCACCTCTCCGAGATCAATGTCACCCCTTCACAATTTGGTAGATCGGAACCCTATATCGTGTTTGTAGTATCTAGTGTATGATTGTACCTGGCTATTTGAGATTATTTGTTGGTGAATTTGTATTTTCAGATTGTGTTGTATTAATTATGCCACTGTCCATGTCCATGATTAAGAGTTGTGAGTAGTTCCCCATGTTCATGGAGGCACACGATGACATAGCCATGGTTCTTATATAATATGCTTTGAGTATTTGCTCAAGTTTCGTACTTTGATATGGTTCTATGATGGTAATGTATGAACATCGACTGCATAATACTTCCCCTATAAGAGCTCATATCATTGCTGAATGTTCGAGGACGTCGCCTAGAGGGGGGGGGGGTGAATAGGCGGTGTGGCAAGTTTTAGCCTTTTCCAATTTTAGCGCAACGGAAGGTAAATGTGATAGCTTTGGCAAAGGTGATGTTCCTACAATGATACTAGGACATGTGCAACAAGTAAAGGAATCAACAAGATAGTAAAAGTAAGGTGCGAGATAACCGGAGGACGCGGAGGCGAGTCGATGTTTGTTTACCGCAGTTCCTTCCACAACAGGAAGTACGTCTGCGTTGAGGAGGTGCTAGTCTCACACAAGAGACTAGACGGCCACACCACGAAGGAAGGCCTCACCTTCTTCCTCGAGAGAGCTCCACGGAGGTGCTCTCCCTCTTCCACTAAGGCACCGGTCGAGGTGGTGATTCCTTCACAAGGTTGGGGCGAGCTCCACACACACAAGGATGCTCCCAACACCCTATGGAGCTAGTACATCACCAAGCTAGCCTCCATAGCTGCACATCTCCAATGCTCCACCATAGGAACCCATCCAATGCTCCACACAAGGAACCCTTCCAATGCTCCACCAAAGGAACGCTACCAATGCCCCACGAAGGAACCCGTCCAATGCCCCACAAAGGAACCCTTCCAACGCTCCACAAGAGGAACTCTTCCAATGCTCCACTAAGGAACCCTATCACCAAGATCCACTAAGGAAGAACACACACACCCTACGAGATCGGAACCCCGGAGAGAGCACAACCCATGCACCTTATGCAATGGCTAAGAACACCACTAGGATGTCCAAGTTCTTCTCTCCCAAATTCCAACAAAGCTAGAAGAAGCAATTGGGGGAATAAGGGAGGAATAACAAAGGAGGAGAAACACCAAGAAACTCCAAGATCTAGATCTAGCAAGATCCTCTCACTTAGAGGAGGATTCAATTGGTGAAGCTCTAGATCTAGATCTCCCTCTCCTTTCCCCCAAAAATATGCAACAAATAGTGGGGGATCAAGAGGAGGAAGAAAGAACCCAAGGTCAACAATGGAGGAGAGAGAGTGGAGGTGCAGGGTTAGTTGGGTCGGAGGTGGAAGAGAGATATATATAGGGGACCCAGAAATATAGCTGTTGGGTTGGAAAAACGGTCAGATCCATGCCCAAAGCGGTACTACCGCTTGTCGAAGCGGTACTACCGCTTGCGCACGAACTGCGTGAAAAACAGATCTGGATCGGGCCAAAACCGGTAGTACCGCTCTGCGGAGCGGTACTACCGCTTGTGTGCAAATCAGAGCAAAACAGTGCAAGAAGGAGAGAGAGAAGGGCAGCAGCGTAGCGCAGGCGTGGGGCAGGCGACGTGCGGCGCGGCATGCAGTGCAGCAAGCAGGAGCAGCATCATGCATGCAAGATTGCATGCGGGTGCGCGTGCAGCAGGTGGGGCCGGCGGGCTGCAGGCGCGCGCGTCGCGGCAGGGGAATCCCGCGCGGGATCGAGCGCTTCTCTCCCCGCGGGTCAACGCCTCGATGGCTGCAGGCGGGAGAGAGCGAGCCCAGGCGAGCAAGCGGGAGCGGAGGCGTGGTGGTGGGCTAGCGGCTTGGTGTGGAGCGGCCCAAGGCGGGGAAAGCAAGGCAGGCCAGAGGAGGAAGAAAACGGGCCGGTACTGCCGGCCACGGTACCATAAAATATACGGTAGTACCGGGCTGGTACCGGCCTGGTACCGCTCCGGGTCCAGTAAGGAAAATCGCGCGTGCGGTACTTAGCCCGGTACCGCCCGGCCCATGTGCAGTTTTCTTTTCAAATACATGGATACGGAAAACGCAATAACTCGGGCTAGAAAACTCGGAATGACATGAAACCAGTTTTGTTGGAAAGAGGGCGACAAGAGCTATCTTCTCACATGATGAAATCATGGAAAATAGTAGATGATGATTTTCTCATGGTCATAGAGGTGTAACCTCTCAATACGATACATCGAAAATCATCACTCTGTCGCGTGCAATATGCGATGCAACCGAAAACCGTTTCATGCATAAGAACCAAGAAGAACCGAGAACGCGATGCAATGCATGCAAGGTTTGAGCTCTCTCCGATGATACGACCCACTATCCTATCGAGCACAAACCTAGTCCTTGCGCGTTCTTCTCGAGTTGCCAAGCTCCGTCTTCACCCTTGTCCATGCCACCGTCTTCCTCCAACATACACGCCACCGTCTTCTTTCATCTTGTACGCACGCCACCGTCGTCATCCATCTTCTACCCCATCTTCTCTCTTCATCTTCTACGCCGTCTTCTCTCTTCATCTTCAACACGGTCTTTGTCTCTCTTCGACACCATCTTCATCATTGTACTCCGTCTTCTCCATCTTACAACCTTGAGTCCAACACATAGCTATGGACTTGACCTAAGATCGATTCTCAATGCAACCGTTAGTCCATAGGGATTGTCATCAATTACCAAAACCACACATGGGGTAAAGGACTTGTTCTTACAATCTCCCCCATTTTGGTAATTGATGACAATCTCTTTGAGAGGGTTTAGATATGGAATTTAGCGAACAACCCAAGTTGAATATTTAGAACAAACACCCCATAATATATGCATGTGTGAATGAACTTGAATTTCATTGCATATACCGGCAATTAAAGCCTAGCGGAGTATCCTCTAAATATTCAACAATGCAAAGCAACACATGCAAGGCATCGAAACCCTCCAAACTTCTCCCCCATTGGCATTAATTGCCAAAATGGACGAAAGGTTTGGAAGGCCAATATAGTGAGCGTTCCTCCATAAGTTGTGCATTTCTCATAATTGTGAGTGAAATCAAATGCACATATTCAATGACGAATATTTGGAGGAAATCAAACTATATTGAGGATCAAAGATTGCAAGAGGATATGAAGGTGAGACACTATGAAGCAAGCAATCAATGAACCAACACTATGCTCTAAGTAATTATGTGAAAGCTCGCCAAAGTTTGTGCACAAGATAAACAATTTGCATTGAATAATAAGGTGCACAAGAATGGTATCATTACTCCCACAAGACCACTCAAGGCATGTGCCAAAATCAACTATGAGTGCTTGAAGATGCAAATGATATAAAATGAGCACTCATAGCCAAGTTCTTTGTGAATTCATTAAAGAGTGAAATAGGAATGAAGGAATAGACTCCAACAAAGAGGGATATCAAAAGATATGCACCATCTCTTATGTGTATAAGTTTCTCTAAGTGGACAACATCATGGAGACGTTTATTCACAAAGAAACATGCACACACAAGATAGGTACAAGAGAGATAGAGCAAGATATCCAAACAAGTATGCTCAAGGACTTATCTCATGTTAAGAATCTAAACCAAATATAAGAAATGAGATAACCCACTCCCAAAGAAAGCAAGGTTCGAATAAACCAAACCCTCAACACTTTTCATGATGGCACAAAAGTACCGAAAAGGAAAAGGTTTGTCTTCAAAGGTCAAAATCTTGAAACAAGGAAGTGTTCTAGCAAATATAGGAGAGCTCCCCCAAAATTAGTGCACCATTTAGAATTTTGCATTTGAATACAAAATGCACAAATGTGGGATTTGCTCAATCATGTTTGTCAAAACACCAACAAGGTTCAAGTGAAACAAGGAGATCCAAAAGAAGCAAGGAAGACAAATGGGATCTAACCCACAAGGACAAATTCTTGGCAAGAAATGAAGCAATTGAGCACAAGAGCCAAGTGTGAGGATGATCCGGAACAATACTACAAAATTTATTACCAATTGTCAAAGGACAAGAGGTGTATAGGAAATATCCATATGTAGTTTGTGAGTATGTCCAAGATTATTGATGTCTACGCCCCCCTCCTTTTCCTGTAGACAGTGTTGGGCCTCCAAGAGCAGAGGTTTGTAGAACAGCAGCAAGTTTTCCCTTAAGTGGATCACCCAAGGTTTATCGAACTCGGGGAGGAAGAGGTCAAAGATATCCCTCTCATGCAACCCCGCAACCACATAGCAAGAAGTCTCTTGTGTCCCCAACACACCTAATAGGTGCACTAGTTCGGCGAAGAGATAGAAATACGGTGGTATGAATAAGTAGCAACGGCACCGTAAAAGTGCTTTGCCCAGGACAAGAACAAGCTAATGCAAAGCCATTACGTGAGAAAAGGTAAACAAGCAGCGATAGCAGTATTTAGGAACAAGGCCTAGGGATTATACTTTCACTAGTGGACACTCTCAACATTGATCACATAACAGAATAGATAAATGCATACTCTACACTCTCTTGTTGGATGATGAACACCACTAATTGCGTAGGATTACACGAACCCTCAATGCCGAGTTAACAAGCTCCACAATTCAATGTTCATATTTAAATAACCTTAGAGTGCATGAAAGATCAATACGACTAAACCAAGTACTAACATAGCATGCACACTGTCACCTTCATGCTAAGAAAGGAGGCATAGATAATATCAATACTATCATAGCAATAGTTAACTTCATAATCTACAAGAGATCATAATCATAGCCTACGCCAAGTACTAACACGGATGCACACACTGTCACCATTACACCGTGCGGGAGGAATAAAACTACTTTAATAACATCACTAGAGTAGCACACAGATAAATTGTGATACAAAACACATTGCAATCATAAAGAGATATAAATAAGCACTTCACTATGCCATTCATAACAGTGAATAAGTATTCTGTGAAATATAGCCTAAGAGACCCACACGGTGCACACACTGTCACCTTTACACACGTGGGGCAAGGAGTCTCCGGAGATCACATGAGTAAAACTCACTTGACTAGCATAATGACATCTAGATTACAAGCATCATCATATGAATCTCAATCATGTAAGGCAGCTCATGAGATTATTGTATTGAAGTACATAGGAGAGAGATGAACCACATACCGGAGCCCCGAGCCTCGATGGAGAACTACTCCCTCCTCATGGGAGACAGCAGCGTTGATGGAGATGGCGGTGGTGTCGATGGAGGAGCCTTCCGGGGCACTTCCCCGTCCTGGCGGCGTGGGAACAGAGACTCGTCCCCCGGATCTTGGCTTCGCGATGGCGGCGGCTCGGGAAGGTTTTCTCGGTTTCGACGAACGTATCGGGTTTTCGCGACGGAGGCTTTAAATAGAGGAAGGGCAAGGTCGGTGGACTTCTGGGGGCCCACACTATGGGGGCGCGGCCCCCTTGGCCGCGGCCCTAGGGTTTGGTGGCCCCTGTGCCCCCTCTCTGGCGGTTCTCGTGTTCTGGATGCCCGGGCAAAATAGGAACCTGGGCGTTGATTTCGTCCGATTCCGAGAATATTTTGTTACTAGGATTTCTGAAACCAAAAACAGCAGAAAACAGCAACTGGCACTTCGGCATCTTGTTAATAGGTTAGTTCCAGAAAATGCACGAATATGACATAAAGTGTGCATAAAACATGTAGATATCATCAATAATGTGGCATGGAACATAAGAAATTATCGATACGTCGAGACGTATCAGCATCCCCCTTAGTTTCGCTCGTCCCGAGGAGTAAACGATAAACAAAGATAATTTCTGGAGTGACATGCCATCATAACCTTGATCATGTAAACATATGTAATGAATGCAGCGATCAAAACAATGTATATGACATGAGTAAACAAGTGAATCATACAAAAAGACTTTTCATGAATAGTACTTTCAAGACAAGCATCAATAAGTCTTGCATAAGAGTTAACTCATAAAGCAACAATTCAAAGTAAAGGCATTGAAGCAACACAATGGAAGATTAAGTTTCAGCGGTTGCTTTCAACTTATAACATGTATATCTCATGGATAATCGTCAACATAGAGTAATATAATAAGTGCAATATGCAAGTATGTAGGAATCAATGCAGTTCACACAAGTGTTTGCTTCTTGAGGTGGAGAGAAATAGGTGAACTGACTCAACATAAAAGTAAAAGAATGGTCCTTCAAATAGGAAAGCATCGATTGCTATAATTGTGCTAGAGCTTTTATTTTGAAAACATAAAGAGAGCATAAAAATAAAGTTTTGAGAGGTGTATGTTCTTGTCAACGAATGGTAGCGGGTACTCTAACCCCCTTGCCAGACAAACCTTCAAAGAGCGGCTCCCATTTTATTTTATTTTTGGGTGGCACTCCTTCCAACCTTTCTTTCACAAACCATGGCTAACCGAATCCTCGGTGATACGTCTCCAACGTATCGATAATTTCTTATGTTCCATGCCACATTATTGATGTTATCTACATGTTTTATGCACACTTTATGTCATATTCGTGCATTTTGGAACTAACCTATTAACAAGATGCCGAAGTGCCAGTTGCTGTTTTCTGCTGTTTTTGGTTTCAGAAATCCTAGTAACGAAATATTCTCAATTGGACGAAATCAATGCCCAGTGGTCCTATTTTGCCACGAAGCTTCCAAAGACCGAAGAGGAGACGAAGTGGGGCCACGAGTGGCCACACCATAGGCGGCGCGGCCCCCCCTTGGCCACGCGGCCCGTGGTGTGGGCCCTCGTGCCGCCTCCCGACCCGCCCTTCCGCCTACTTAAAGCCTCCGTCGCGAAACCCCGCAAGAGAGCCACGATACGGAAAACCTTCCAGAGGCCGCGCCGCGTAATCCCATCTCGGGGATTCAGAGATCGCTCGGCCACTGCCGGAGAGGGGATTCATCTCCCGGAGGACTCTACGCCGCCATGGTCGCCTCCGGAGTGATGTGTGAGTAGTCTACCCCTGGACTATGGGTCCATAGCAGTAGCTAGATGGTTGTCTTCTCCCCATTGTGCTTAATTGTCGGATCTTGTGAGCTGCCTAACATGATCAAGATCATCTATCTATAATTCTATATGTTGCGTTTGTTGGGATCCGATGAATAGAGAATACTTGTTATGTTGATTATCAAAGTTATGTCTATGTGTTGTTTATGATCTTGCATGCTCTCCGTTATTAGTAGATGCTAGTAACTCCAAGAGGGAGTATTTATGCTCGATAGTGGGTTCATGTCTCCGTGAATCTGGAGGGGTGACAAGAACCTCTAAGGTTATGGATGTGCTGTTGCCACTAGGGATAAAACATTGGTGCTATGTTCAAGGATGTAGTCACTGATTACATTACGCGCAATACTTAATGCAATTGTGTTGTTAGCAACTTAATGGAGGGGTTCGGATGATAACCGAAGGTGGATTTTTAGGCATAGATGCAGGATAGCGGTCTATGTACTTTGTCGTAATGCCCAATTAAATCTCACAATACTCATCATAATATGTATGTGCATGGTCATGCCCTCTATTTGTCAATTGCCCAACCGTAATTTGTTCACCCAACATGCTGTTTATCTTATGGGAGAGACACCTCTAGTGAACTGTGGATCCCGGTCCAATTCTCTATACTGAAATACAATCTACTGCAACACTGTTCTACTGTTTTCTGCAAACAATCATCTTCCACACAATACGGTTAACCCTTTGTTATAGCAAGCCGGTGAGATTGACAACCTCACTGTTTCGTTGGGGCAAAGTACTTTGGTTGTGTTGTGCAGGTTCCACGTTGGCGCCGGAATCTCTGGTGTTGCGCCGCACTACATCCCGCCGCCATCAACCTTCAACGTGCTTCTTGGCTCCTACTGGTTCGATAAACCTTGGTTTCATACTGAGGAAAACTTGCCGCTGTACGCATCACACCTTCCTCTTGGGGTTCCCAACGGACGCGTGTTGTACGCGTATCAAGCAACTTTTTCTGGCGCCGTTGCCGTGGAGATCAAGACACGCTGCAAGGGGAGTCTCCACTTCCCAATCTCTTTACTTTGTTTTTGTCTTGCTTAGTTTTATTTACTACTTTGTTTGCTGCACTAAATCAAAATACAAAAAATTAGTTGCTAGTTTTACTTTATTTGCTATCTTGTTTGCTATATCAAAAACACAAAAAAATTAGTTACTTGCATTTACTTTACCTGATTCATCATGTTTCCTTTTAATTTTACCACGAAAGACATACCGGTAGGACGTGGGTCTATAGTTGGGAGAAATAATATAGAGGAATTTTTCAACCATGTTAGTACCATTGACGATTTTGAGGATAGACACTTGGTAGACCTTGCTCCTACTTATGAAATTGCTGCTGCTGCTTTAGTTCGCATGTTGGAAACTAAATTTGTTAATCTCAATCCTATAATCCAACACATGTTTCTCACGCTTGGTGATATGGAAGAAGGGGAAAAGAAAGATTTTGTTTTAGAAACCCTTCTTAGAGAATTTGGTGGTATAGCAAGAGAGGCTAGGAAGGTCTTTGCTAAATACGATATGCTTGGTTCTTATACCAATTTTGTTAGTCTCCTTGAAAAGATGTATATGGATAGAATAAAGTACACTAATAATATTAATGATGGTGGGGAGACCAAAGCACCAATACCATGTAAGCTCCTAGCGATGAATGATGCACTAGAAAATAACTATGCTTGGCTTGTTCCTGAAAATTTGTTTGATGAGAGTAGCAAGCCTAAGACTAATGAAAAGGGAGATGCTAAAACTTATGTATCTAATATACTATGCCTGGTTGAGAAAACTCCACACCCCGCTGAAGAAGTACCACCCTTTGATAATACTTGATACACACTTTCTACGCCTAGCTGAAAGGCGTTAAAGAAAAGCGCTTATGGGAGAATCCCCATGTTTTTACCTACAGTACTTTGTTTTTATTTTGTGTATTGGAAGTTGTTTACTACTGTAGCAACCTCTCCTTATCTTAGTTTAGTGTTTTGTTGTGCCAAGTAAAGTCGTTGATAGAAAAGTTCATACTAGATTTGGATTACTGCACAGAAACAGATTTCTTTGCTGTCACGAATCTGGGCTGTTTTCTCTGTAGGTAACTCAGAAAATTATGCCAATTTACATGAGCGATCCTCAGATATGTACGCAACTTTCATTCAATTTGAGCATTTTCATTTGAGCAAGTCTGGTGCCTTGATAAAATTCGTCAATACGAACTGTTCTGTTTTGACAGATTCTGCCTTTTATTTCGCATTGCCTCTTTTGCTATGTCGGATAAATTTCTTTGATCCATTAATGTCCAGTAGCTTTATGCAATGTCCAGAAGTGTTAAGAATGATTGTGTCACCTCTGAACATGTTAATTTTTATTGTCGCTAACCCTCTAATGAGTTGTTCTAAGTTTGGTGTGGAGGAAGTTTTCAAATCAAGAGAGGAGTATGATGCAACATGATCAAGGAGAGTGAAAACTCTAAGCTTGGGGATGCCCCGGTGGTTCCCCGCATATTCTAAGAAGACTCAAGCGTCTAAGCTTGGGGATGCCCAAGGCATCCCCTTCTTCATCGACAACATTATCAGGTTCCTCCCCTGAAACTATATTTTTATTCCATCACATCTTATGTGCTTTGCTTGGAGCGTCGGTTTGTTTTTGTTTTTGTTTTGTTTGAATAAAATGGATCCTAGCATTCAATTTATGGGAGAGAGACACGCTCCTCTAGCATATGGACAAGTATGTCCTTAGTTTCTACTCATAGTATTCATGGCGAAGTTTCTTCTTCGTTAAATTGTTATATGGTTGGAATTGGAAAATGATACATGTAGTAATTGCTATAAATGTCTTGGGTAATGTGATACTTGGCAATTGTTGTGCTCATGTTTAAGCTCTTGCATCATATGCTTTGCACCCATTAATGAAGAAATACATAGAGCATGCTAAAATTTGGTTTGCATATTTGGTCTCTCTAAGGTCTAGATAATTTCTAGTATTGAGTTTGAACAACAAGGAAGACGGTGTAGAGTCTTATAATGCTTACAATATGTCTTTTATGTGAGTTTTGCTGCCGGTTCATCCTTGTGTTTGTTTCAAATAAGCCTTGCTAGCCTAAACCTTGTATCGAGAGGGAATACCTCTCATGCCTCCAAAATACTTGAGCCAACCACTATGCCATTTGTGTCCACCATACCTACCTACTACATGGTATTTTCCGCCATTCCAAAGTAAATTGCTTGAGTGCTACCTTTAAAATTCCATCATTCACCTTTGCAATATATAGCTCATGGGACAAATAGCTTAAAAACTATTGTGGTATTGAATATGTACTTATGCACTTTATCTCTTATTAAGTTGCTTGTTGTGCGATAACCATGTTCACTGGGGACGCCATCAACTACTCTCTTTGTTGAATATCATGTGAGTTGCTATGCATGTTCGTCTTGTCTGAAGTAAGAGAGATCTACCACCTTATGGTTAAGCATGCATATTGTTAGAGAAGAACATTGGGCCGCTAACTAAAGCCATGATCCATGGTGGAAGTTTCAGTTTTGGACAATATCCTCAATCTCATATGAGAAAATTATTAATTGTTGTTACATGCTTATGCATAAAAGAGGAGTCCATTATCTGTTGTCTATGTTGTCCCGGTATGGATGTCTAAGTTGAGAATAATCAATAGCGAAATCCAATGCGAGCTTTCTCCTTAGACCTTTGCGGCATAGCAGGTACCCCTTTGTGACACTTGGTTAAAACATGTGCATTGTGATGATCCGGTAGTCCAAGCTAATTAGGACAAGGTGCGGGCACTATTAGTATACTATGCATGAGGCTTGCAACTTGTAAGATATAATTTACATGATACATATGCTTTATTACTACCGTTGACAAAATTGTTTCATGTTTTCAAAATCAAAGCTCTAGCACAAATATAGCAATCGATGCTTTTCCTCTATGGAGGACCATTCTTTTACTTTCACTGTTGAGTCAGTTCACCTATTTCTCTCCACCTCAAGAAGCAAACACTTGTGTGAACTGTGCATTGATTCCTACATATTTGCATATTGCACTTGTTATATTACTCTATGTTGACAATATCCATGAGATATACATGTTATAAGTTGAAAGCAACCGCTTAATCTTCCTTTGTGTTGCTTCAATGCCTTTACTTTGAATTATTGCTTTATGAGTTAACTCTTATGCAAGACTTATTGATGCTTGTCTTGAAGTACTATTCATGAAAAGTCTTTGCTATATGATTCACTTGTTTACTCATGTCATATACATTGTTTTGATCGCTGCATTCACTACATATGCTTTACAAATAGTATGATCAAGGTTATGATGGCATGTCACTCCAGAAATTATCTTTGTTATCGTTTACCTGCTCGGGACGAGCAGAACTAAGCTTGGGGATGCTGATACGTCTCCAACGTATCGATAATTTCTTATGTTCCATGCCACATTATTGATGTTATCTACATGTTTTATGCACACTTTATGTCATATTCGTGCATTTTCTGGAACTAACCTATTAACAAGATGCCGAAGTGCCAGTTCCTGTTTTTGTGTTTTGGTTTCAGAAATCCTAGTAACGAAATATTCTCGGAATTGGACGAAATCAACGCCCGGGGTCCTATTTTGCCACGAAGCTTCCGAAGACCGAAGAGGAGACGAAGTGGGGCCACGAGGCACCCTAGGCGGCGCGGCCCCCTTGGCCGCGCGGCCTGTGGTGTGGGCCTCGTGCCGCCTCTTGACCTGCCCTTCCGCCTACTTAAAGCCTCCGTCGCGAAACCCTAGTACCGAGAGCCACGATACGGAAAACCTTGCGAGAGACGCCGCCGCCGCCAATCCCATCTCGGGGATTCAGGAGATCGCCTCCGGCACTGCCGGAGAGGGGATTCATCTCCCGGGGGGACTCTACGCCGCCATGGTCACCTCCAGTGATGTGTGAGTAGTCTACCCTGGACTATGGGTCCATAGCAGTAGCTAGATGGTTGTCTTCCCCATTGTGCTTAATTGTCGGATCTTGTGAGCTGCCTAACATGATCAAGATCATCTATCCGTAATTCTATATGTTGCGTTTGTTGGGATCCGATGAATAGAGAATACTTGTTATGTTGATTATCAAAGTTATGTCTATGTGTTGTTTATGATCTTGCATGCTCTTCGTTATTAGTAGATGCTCTGGCCAAGTTGATGCTAGTAACTCCAAGAGGGAGTATTTATGCTCGATAGTGGGTTCATGTCTTCGTGAATCTGGAGGGGTGACAAGAACCTCTAAGGTTATGGATGTGTTGTTGCCACTAGGGATAAAACATTGGTGCTTGTTCAAGGATGTAGTTACTGATTACATTACGCGCAATACTTAATGCAATTGTCTGTTGTTAGCAACTTAATACTGGAGGGGGTTCGGATGATAACCTGAAGGTGGACTTTTAGGCATAGATGCATGCCGGATAGCGGTCTATGTACTTTGTCGTAATGCCCAATTAAATCTCACAATACTCATCATAATATGTATGTGCATGGTCATGCCCTCTCTATTTGTCAATTGCCCAACCGTAATTTGTTCACCCAACATGCTATTTATCTTATGGGAGAGACACTCTAGTGAACTGTGGACCCCGGTCCAATTCTCTATACTGAAATACAATCTACTGCAATACTTTACTGTTTTCTGCAAACAATCATCTTCCACACAATACGGTTAACCCTTTGTTACAGCAAGCCGGTGAGATTGACAACCTCACCTTTCGTTGGGGCAAAGTACTTTGGTTGTGTTGTGCAGGTTCCACGTTGGCGCCGGAATCCCTGGTGTTGCGCGCACTACATCCCGCCGCCATCAACCTTCAACGTGCTTCTTGGCTCCTACTGGTTCGATAAACCTTGGTTTCATACTGAGGGAAACTTGCCGCTGTCGCATCACACCTTCCTCTTGGGGTTCCCAATGGACGCGTGTTGTACGCGTATCAGTGCCTGCCAACAATCTCATACCATGAAGGAGTGCCTTTTTATTTTAGTTTTATTATGATGACACTCCTCCCAACCTTTGCTTACACAAGCCATGGCTAACCGAATCATTCGGGTGCCGTCCAACAATCACATACCATGGAGGAGTGTCTATTTTTGTTAATTAATTTGGGACTGGGAATCCCATTGCCAACTCTTTTTGCAAAATTATTGGATAAGCGGATGAAGCCACTAGTCCATTGGTGAAAGTTGCCCAACAAGATTGAAAGATAAACACCACATACTTCCTCATGAGCTATAAAACATTGACACAAATCAGAGGTGATAAATTTTGAATTGTTTAAAGGTAGCACTCAAGCAATTTACTTTGGAATGGCAGGAAATACCATGTAGTAGGTAGGTATGGTGGACACAAATGGCATAGTGTTATTTGGTTCAAGGATTTGGATGCATGAGAAGTATTCCCTCTCGATACAAGGTTTAGGCTAGCATTTGAAACAAACACAAGGATGAACCGGTGCAGCAAACTCACATAAAAGACATATTGAAAACATTATAAGAATCTACACCGTCTTCCTTGTTGTTCAAGCTCAATACTAGAAATTATCTAGACTAGAGAGACCAAATATGCAAACCAAATTTTAGCATGCTCTATGTATTTCTTCATTAATAGGTGCAAAGTATATGATGTAAGAGCTTAAACATGAGCACAACAATTGCCAAGTATCACATTATCCAAGACATTATAGCAAATTAATACATGTATCATTTTCCAATTCCAACCATATAACAATATAACGAAGAAGAAACTTCGCCATGAATACTATGAGTAAAGCATGATAATGTTGTCGATGAAGAAGGGGATGCCTTGGGCATCCCCAAGCTTAGACGCTTGAGTCTTCTTGATATATGCAGGGGTGAACCACCGGGGCATCCCCAAGCTTAGAGCTTTCACTCTCCTTGATCATGTTGTATCATCTCCCTCTCTTGATCCTTGAAAACTTCCTCCACACCAAACTTAGAACAACTCATTAGAGGGTTAGTGGACAATAAAAATTAACATGTTCAGAGGTGACACAATCATTCTTAACACTTCTGGACATTGCATAAAGCTACTGGACATTAATGGATCAAAGAAATTCATCCAACATAGCAAAAGAGGCAATGCGAAATAAAAGGCAGAATCTGTCAAAACAGAACAGTTCGTATTGACGAATTTTATCGAGGCACCAGACTTGCTCAAATGAAAATGCTCAAATTGAATGAAAGTTGCGTACATATCTGAGGATCACTCACGTAAATTGGCATAATTTTCTGAGTTACCTACAGAGAATTTTTCCCAGATTCGTGACAGCAAAGAAATCTGTTTCTGCGCAGTAATCCAAATCTAGTATGAACTTTACTATCAACGACTTTACTTGGCACAACAAAACACTAAACTAAGATAAGGAGAGGTTGCTACAGTAGTAAACAACTTCCAAGACACAAAATAAAAACAAAGTACTGTAGTAAAATAACACATGGGTTATCTCCCAAGAAGTTCTTTCTTTATAGCCATTAAGATGGGCTCAGCAGTTTTAATGATGCACTCGCAAGAAATAATATTTGAAGCAAAAGAGAGCATCAAGAGGCAAGTATGAAAAAAATTTAAGCCTAACATGCTTCCTATGCATAGGAATCTTGTAAATAAACAAGTTCAAGAAGCATAATGCAACAAGCATAGAAAGATAAAACAAGTGCAGCTTCAAAAATTTAAGCACATAGAGAGGTGTTTTAGTAACATGAAAATTTCTACAACCATATTTTCCTCTCTCATAATAACTTTCAGTAGCATCATGAGCAAACTCAACAATATAATTATCACATAAAGCATTCTTATTATGAGTCTTATGCATAAAATTATTACTCTCCACATAAGCATAATCAATTTTATTAGTTGTAGTGGGAGCAAATTCAACAAAGTAGCTATCATTATTCTTCTCATCAAGTGTAGGAGGCATGGTATAATCATAATCAAATTTATCCTCCATAGTAGGTGGCACCAAAAGACTACTATCATTATAATCATCATAAATAGGAGGCAAAGTATCATCAAAGAAAATATCCTCCTCAATGCTTGCGGGACTAAAAAGATCATGCTCATCAAAACCAGCTTCCCCAAGCTTAGAATTTTCCATAGCATTAGCAACAATAGTGTTCAAAGCATTCATATTAATAACATTCCCATTAGCATGCATATAAAGTTCCATGGGTTTTTAATTCTCTCTTCAAACACATCATGTCCTAATTCAAGATAAAGTTCATAAAGATCTCTCATATTTTTGTTGTTTTCCATTATGCCTAACTAGTGTAAACAAGAAACAAAAAGATGCAATTGCAGGATCTAAAGGAAATAGCTTTGAGTACTTACGGCCGGAAAATAGCTTAGTAGCCGAGATCCAGTGTGAGTACCTTTACCTTTCCTCCAACAGCGGCAGGAAATAGCTTGATGTCTACGCCTCCTTTTCCTGTAGACAGTGTTGGGCCTCCAAGAGCAGAGGTTTGTAGAACAGCAGCAAGTTTTCCTTAAGTGGATCACCCAAGGTTTATCGAACTCGGGAGGAAGAGGTCAAAGATATCCCTCTCATGCAACCCCGCAACCACAAAGCAAGAAGTCTCTTGTGTCCCCAACACACCTAATAGGTGCACTAGTTCGACGAAGAGATAATGAAATACAGTGGTATGAATAAGTAGCAACGGCACCAAAAGTGCTTTGCCCAGGACAATAAACAAGCAGTAATATTGCAGTAGTAACGCAAAAAACGAAAACAAGCGTGATAGTAGTATTATTTAGGAACAAGGCCTAGGGATTATACTTTCACTAGTGGACACTCTCAACATTGATCACATAACAGAATAGATAAATGCATACTCTACACTCTCTTGTTGGATGATGAACACCACTAATTGCGTAGGATTACACGAACCCTCAATGCGGAGTTAACAAGCTCCACAATTCAATGTTCATATTTAAATAACCTTAGAGTGCATGAAAGATCAATACGACTAAACCAAGTACTAACATAGCATGCACACTGTCACCTTCATGCTAAGAAAGGAGGCATAGATAATATCAATACTATCATAGCAATAGTTAACTTCATAATCTACAAGAGATCATAATCATAGCCTACGCCAAGTACTAACACGGATGCACACACTGTCACCATTACACCGTGCGGAGGAATAAAACTACTTTAATAACATCACTAGAGTAGCACAGATGAATTGTGATACAAAACACATTGCAATCATAAAGAGATATAAATAAGCACTTCACTATGCCATTCATAACAGTGAATAAGTATTCTGTGAAATATAGCCTAAGAGACCCACACGGTGCACACACTGTCACCTTTACACACGTGGGGCAAGGAGTCTCCGGAGATCACATGAGTAAAACTCACTTGACTAGCATAATGACATCTAGATTACAAGCATCATCATATGAATCTCAATCATGTAAGGCAGCTCATGAGATTATTGTATTGAAGTACATAGGAGAGAGATGAACCACATAGCTACCGGTACAGCCCCGAGCCTCGATGGAGAACTACTCCCTCCTCATGGGAGACAGCTGCGTTGATGGAGATGGCGGTGGTGTCGATGGAGGAGCCTTCCGGGGCACTTCCCGTCCCGGCGGCGTGCGGAACAGAGACTCCTGTCCCCAGATCTTGGCTTCGCGATGGCGGCGGCTCGGAAGGTTTTCTGGTTTCGTCGAACGTATCGGGGTTTCGCGACGAGGCTTTAAATAGGCGGAAGGGCAAGGTCGGTGGACTTCTGGGGGCCCACACTATAGGGGCGCGGGCCCCCCTTGGCCGCGCCGCCTAGGGTTTGGGCCCCGTGCCCCCTCTCCGGTTCTCGTGTGTTCTGGATGCTTCCGAAATAGAACAGGCGTTGATTTCGTCCGATTCGAGAATATTTCGTTACTAGGATTTCTGAAACCAAAACAGAAACAGGAACCGGCACTTCGGCATCTTGTTAATAGGTTAGTTCCAGAAAATGCACGAATATGACATAAAGTGTGCATAAAACATGTAGATATCATCAATAATGTGGCATGGAACATAAGAAATTATCGATACGTCGGAGACGTATCAATTATCTTCACAACAAGAAAGCAAATGGTAAAGTGGGATTTGTTTGAGCACACATGTCACATAGGAACAAGATAATCTATAATAACAACTCTATGTGACACAATCTCAAATGTTCACATTTTCTAGGCTTGTAAAATGCACATGGCATAATACTCCCCCATGATGTGATAAAGACATTTTCCGTACAAGAGGCAAATAAGAACCAAGTGAGATAATTAATGGACATTATAGAATTTTAATTCGTCACGTCACACATTTTAGGATTGTGAGATACATGAAGCATATCACTCCCCCAAAATGGGATAGTCCATTAATCTCTCACATGAGCCAACACTTAAGATATGAACAAGATGCAATAGGCTCAACGAAGAACAATTGTACATGATGTGCCACCCAACATAAATAAGAAACGAGATAAGCAAGCACAACATGCACAATCACATGCAAGGCACAAAACCAACACATGCAAAAGGGGAGCGAGTAACTTTCAATGTAAAGGAGTTGAGAACTCGTTACCGCAAGGAGGTGCATGGGTAAAGGATAAGAGGAATACAACTTGACTTGAGGAAGTGAAAATGATGAAGATCCCCCAAGTCTTCATGAGCTAGTCAAGCCTCCATGCCCTCCACTTATACATGTTGATCAAATTTTGGCTTGTTGGTCCCCAACAAAGTTGGGTCCTAAGAAGTTAGTCACAATAGGCTTGGCAACCCAAATGGTTCTTCTTGCGAAACCACCTTGAGTGCCAACATATTTGGCAAACACATTGCCAACCTTATCCTTATGTAGAGAGTAAGCACCATCAATCAAGATAGGGTTGGATGAGTTACCACTTGTGCAAAAGGAGGAGATGTGGCCCTTCTCACGGCATATGTAGCATCTTCTTCTCCTCCCCTTCTTCTCACTTGATTTCTCCGCAACGGGAGCCTTGGCTTGATCCTTCTCGGGTAGCGGCCCTTCTTCACGTTGAGGTAGACCTTGAGCTTGGCCTTGAGGTAGACCATGAGATCCATCTTGAGGCCGCTTCCCTTGTTTCTTCTTGCCAAGTGGCTTCTTCTTCAAGGGGCACAATCTAACATGATGCCCTTCAATCTTGCACTTGAAGCACACAATCTTGGCGGGGTCCTTCACATGCCCTTGGCCCTTCTTCCGCTTGTGCGAGGTGGACTTGTTCTTGTTGTTGGAGTTGAATCCAAGTCCACTCTTGTCATTGGGGAATTGCTTCCCCTCATGACCCTTTACCAAGTCCTTCTTAAAAGAAGTGACTTGGGCCTCTCTTGATTTCCCCTACATGGTTAGTAACAACACAAGTACTAGAGGAAGTGGAAGCTTTATTGTTAGAGCAACAAGGCAAGGTATGTAATTCACCACAAGATATAGCAATAGCATGGGTGGGTGATTTACTAGCACTAGCACAAGGAATTGTAGAACAAGGCATAGAAGGTAGTTCACCACAAGATAAGTCAATAGCATGAGTGGGTGAACTAAAAGCACTAGCACATGGCAAAATAGCATTTTGAGAGGTAGTGCTAGTACTCACATGAGGCACATAAGATTTTACCTTTGTCATGATAGCCTCATGAGCTAACTTTAGCAAATCATGAGAGACTAGAAGATCATCATGGGAGCTAGAAAGCTTTCCATGACTTTCTTCCAATTTCTCATAATTGCTTGCTAGCAAAGCAAGTTGAGCCTTTAGCTCAACATTCTCCTTCAAGATGGAAGCTTCACAAGAGGTAGAGTTAGTAGCACAAGCATTATCAATTATAGCACAAGGAGAAGGCAACTTAGCAAGCTCTATTTGGTTGAGAGCCTCAAATTGCTCAAGTGACTCGGTGAGAAGTTCACAATCCTCAAGGAGTTTACCATGAACAATTACTAGCTCATCATATTTAATTTGTAAATCATGTGCCACCTCTAAAGCTCTATCACGAGATTCCTTTACCCTACGTATCTTTAGAGCAAAGTTCTCTTCAAGAGTTTCATTGGTGGTTTGTTGTTCTTTAAGAGCTTCTTTAAGAGTTGCAATCTCAATTGCATCCTCGTGCTCATACTCTTCCTTTTTCTCAATGAGTTTTGTGCTCTTAATGGCAAAATTGAAGATTTTCATGAAGTTAGAGCGAGCAAGTTTTTTCTTAGGAAGAGCATGATAAACCGACTTTCCCAACTAATTTAAGGAATCAACATTAAGTCCTTCCATATCATCATCCTCATCATCACTAGATAGATAGGGTTCCAAGGAAGGAGATACCTTAGAAGCCTTAGCCATAAGGCAAGTGTAGGAACCGTGCAATGATGAAGAAGATGAATTCCTTGAAGCTCCATCCAAGATCTTGTCTTGGCCCATAGTATCTTTGGTTTCCTCTACATTGTTAGTCACACAAATACTAGAGGAAAGCAAAGTATCTTCATTATGGCAACAAGACAAGAGAAGCATATCATCATGGGATGAAGATATGCAAGGACTATCAACACTAGCATGTAAATCATTTATAGTGCTACAAGTGTTAAAGTCCAAAGATGAGACATTGCAATGGGATAGAGATGAAGAATCATCAAGAGAGCGCTCACCATCAACAATGCAATGTTCATCACCACTCACCATACCATTACCTTGTGTCTTACCACACGTTGGTGAAGTGGAAGGAGCGTGATCATCCTCAATGGTCTTGAATCCACCATATGTATCTCGAAGCTTTGTCCAAACCTCATGAGCACTCCGGAAGGGCGCAATGGAGGAAATCACTACATGACTCACAACACGGCAAAGGACTTTAGTAGCTTGAGCATCTAGATAAGAGTTCTTCTTCTCCTCAAAAGTTGGATTTTGTGGATCCTTGGGAGGAGAAAAACCCATATCAAGAATTCGCTCCACATGTGGGTGCATGTCCCTAAAATAATCAAGCATGTAGAATTTCCAAGCATCATAATTAGTGCCATCAAATGTAAAGGGAGAAATGTGCACTAATCCTCTAGCCGACGTCATACTCTCTAGGTGGTGAAGCCCAACAAGATAAGAGAGCCCTAGCTCTGATACCAATTGAATGTTCGAGGACGTCGCCTAGAGGGGGGGGTGAATAGGCGGTGTGGCAAGTTTTAGCCTTTTCCAATTTTAGCGCAACGGAACGTAAATGTGATAGCTTTGGCAAAGGTGATGTTCCTACAATGATACTAGGACATGTGCAACAAGTAAAAGGAATCAACAAGATAGTAAAAGTAAGGTGTGAGATAACCGGAGGACGCGGAGGCGAGTCGAGGTTTGTTTACCGCAGTTCCTTCCACAACAGGAAGTACGTCTGCGTTGAGGAGGTGCTAGTCTCACACAAGAGACTAGACGGCCACACCACGAAGGAAGGCCTCACCTTCTTCCTCGAGAGCTCCACGGAGGTGCTCTCCCTCTTCCACTAAGGCACCGGTCGAGGCGGTGATTCCTTCACAAGGTTGGGGCGAGCTCCACACACACAAGGATGCTCCCAACACCCTATGGAGCTAGTACATCACCAAGCTAGCCTCCATAGCTGCACATCTCCAATGCTCCACCATAGGAACCCATCCAATGCTCCACACAAGGAACCCTTCCAATGCTCCACCAAAGGAACACTACCAATGCCCCACGAAGGAACCCGTCCAATGCCCCACAAAGGAACCCTTCCAATGCTCCACAAGAGGAACTCTTCCAATGCTCCACTAAGGAACCCTATCACCAAGATCCACTAAGGAAGAACACACACACCCTACGAGATCGGAACCCCGGAGAGAGCACAACCCATGCACCTTATGCAATGGCAAAGAACACCACTAGGATGTCCAAGTTCTTCTCTCCCAAATTCCAACAAAGCTAGAAGAAGCAATTGGGGGAATAAGGGAGGAAGAACAAAGGAGGAGAAACACCAAGAAACTCCAAGATCTAGATCTAGCAAGATCCTCTCACTTAGAGGAGGATTCAATTGGTGAATCTCTAGATCTAGACCTCATCTCTCCTTTCCCCAAAAATATGCAACAAATAGTGGGGATCAAGAGGAGGAAGAAAGAACCCAAGGTCAACAATGGAGGAGAGAGAGTGGAGGTGCAGGGTTAGTTGGGTCGGAGGTGGAAGAGAGATATATATAGGGGACCCAGAAATATAGCTGTTGGGTTGGAAAAACGGTCAGATCCGCGCCCAAAGCGGTACTACCGCTTGTCGAAGCGGTACTACCGCTTGCGCGCGAACTGCGTGAAAAACAGATCAGGATCGGGCCAAAACCGGTAGTACCGCTCTGCGGAGCGGTACTACCGCTTGTATGCAAAATAGAGCAAAACAGTGCAAGAAGGAGAGAGAGAAGGGCAGCAGCGTAGCGCAGGCGTGGGGCAGGCGACGTGCGGCGCGGCATGCAGCGCAGCAAGCAGGAGCAGCATCATGCATGCAAGATTGCATGCGGGTGCGCGTGCAGCAGGTGGGGCCGGCGGGCTGCAGGCGCGCACGTCGCGGCAGGGGAATCCCGCGCGGGATCGAGCGCTTCTCTCCCCGCGGGTCAACGCCTCGATGGCTGCGGGCGGGAGAGAGCGAGCCCAGGCGAGCAAGCGGGAGCGGAGGCGTGCGGCAGCGAGCGGAGGCGCGGTGGTGGGCTGGCGGCTTGGTGTGGAGCGGCCCAAGGCGGGGCAAGCAAGGCAGGCCAGAGGAGGAAGAAAACGGGCCGGTACTGCCGGCCACGGTACCGGGCCTGGTACCGTAAAATGTACGGTAGTACCGGGCTGGTACCGGCCTGGTACCGCTCCGGGTCCAGTAAGGAAAATCGCGCGTGCGGTACTTAGCCCGGTACCGCCCGCGGTAGTATCGCCCGGCCCATGTGCAGTTTTCTTTTCTTTTTCAAATACATGGATACAGAAAACGCAATAACTCGGGCTAGAAAACTCGGAATGACATGAAACCAGTTTTGTTGGAAGGAGGGCGACAAGAGCTATCTTCTCACATGATGAAATCATGGAAAATAGTAGATGATGATTTTCTCATGGTCATAGAGGTGTAACCTCTCAATACGATATATCGGGAAAATCATCACTCTGTCGCGTGCAATATGCGATGCAACCGAAAACCGTTTCATGCATAAGAACCAAGAAGAACCGAGAACGCGATGCAATGCATGCAAGGTTTGAGCTCTCTCCGATGATACGACCCACTATCCTATCGAGCACAAACCTAGTCCTTGCGCGTTCTTCTCGAGTTGCCAAGCTCCGTCTTCACCCTTGTCCATGCCACCGTCTTCCTCCAACATACACGCCACCGTCTTCTTTCATCTTGTACGCACGCCACCGTCGTCATCCATCTTCTACCCCGTCTTCTCTCTTCATCTTCTACGCCGTCTTCTCTCTTCATCTTCAACACGGTCTTTGTCTCTCTTCGACACCATCTTCATCATTGTACTCCGTCTTCTCCATCTTACAACCTTGAGTCCAACACATAGCTATGAACTTGACCTAAGATTGATTCTCAATGCAACCGTTAGTCCATAGGGATTGTCATCAATTACCAAAACCACACATGGGGTAAAGGACTTGTTCTTACAATTGCACCTTAGAGTAGGGAAAAGAGGAGGGGCATGAAAGGACACAAATCATGTTACATATCTCGTACTTGCAACAGAGTGTTATTTATCGGGTACCGTAAATCTTTAACTGATCCCGTGTTTTCTCGCCAAAATGGTCTTGGAATCAATCGGTAGAGGTGCAATTGCCCATGTATATGGTTGTACCTATATGAGGCTTCGTCTATATAGGAAGAAAACTTGACACTCATCATGAAACAATTTGCTTAATAATCAGTGTCGTCATCGGGACGTTTAACTGACATATGTGCACACTAAGCTTGGTCTCTTTCTGCATAGCGAATTGTGCTTTCTCTGAAAAGAGCTTGTTGTTACTTTTGTTACTTTATTACTTGCATTTTACATTTTTTGTGTTTTACTTTTTTTCTTTTGCAAACTATACGCCAAAAATACCCAAAACCTTATCAACTTTTATTCTTTTTTTTTTTGAAAATACCAATATATTAAGCTAGCAAGCCGCCTCATTAAAAACCTTCCAGTCCCCTTCGGTACCCTGGTAAGGAAAAGAGTGCGTCTGAAACTTGCTGCTGACATTAATGTTCGATTACATCATTGCTCAAAAGAGCTACATCATTAAGGGCGTCGACTAACACATGACTAGGAGGATCCCCCTCCCACTGAATAATACTATCTGATTCAAAACACCTTCTTGTAAGATTATGAGCTACCTTGTTTGCTTCTCTTGGACAGTGTTGAATCTTGAGCAGCCCTAAGCGCTTCCCAATTTGAATTCTTTATTCTCTCGCTATTCTAGTGATCCATTTCGTGGCTACGATAGTCTTACTTATTGAAAGGTAGTATAGTAGAACTGATCCCTAGATTCTTGATCCCTAGATCCTTGAGTTAGGGTGTTCGGGACTTCCAGGGTTTATAATGTAATTTTCTTAGTCTCAAGTTCATGTACGCATAAATGTGGGTCCACGTGTTCTTCTGGTCCTTTCAGTGCGTATGTACGTGTCCTGTACTCCATCCATCTAAATATCTAATACGAATGGAATACGTACTCTTAGACCTAAATATAGTAAATTAGTACTAATACAATCATTGAGTTGGTGAGGTCTCATGTTCGATCACAAGGCCGGCTGGTCGATGGAAACCATGGATCAAGTAGTGGCAACCGACAAACTAAGCGATCTTCCTGCCTCCATCCATCATGCACTGTGCCGTGCCATGCCATACTTGATGAAACTATGAATGATTAGTTGGCTTAATTCGTGGCCCGTTTACAAACTGAAACAGAAGGTTTGCGGGCGATTCCATCTGCCAACTAACGCAACATGCCCTTCGACGTCGACACATCTCCTAATGCATGTTAGTATATGCACAAAAAGATCTTATGAAGAACCCCAGGTCGATTCCATGTCGCCCTTTGAACAGCAAGTCTCGACGCCCGCGTGTCCACGCGATTTTGCGCCGAATTAGTCAGCCCCACGTCGTATACGTCGGCTTATATGGGCACGCGGATTTCCTCGTTCCATTTCATCTCGCTGCAGGAGACGCGGCGCGCGATGAAGACCGTCTCGTCGTCGCAGGCGCTGTTCCCCACCTCCTCCAAGCTCTGCACCCCGTACCTCCTCCTCCTGCCCCTCGGCCTCCTCGCCGCGGTGGTCGTCATCCCGAGCCTCGGCTCCTCCCACGTCCGCTCCAACGGCCTCGGCGTGCTCTGCCCCGGCCTCGACACCGACGGCTACTCCGTCGCGTCGGGAGCAGCCGAGAAGGTCGTTTCCACATCCGCGGAGACGACGACGCTGACGGCGCCGCAGCCGGAGCTCCGCCTCCTCGTGGGCGTGCTGACCACGCCGAAGCGGTACGAGCGGCGGGGCATCGTGCGCCTGGCGTACGCGCTCCAGCCGGCGACGCCGGCCTACGCGCAGGTGGACGTGCGCTTTGTGCTCTGCGGCGTGGGCATCGACCCGGTCGACAGGACGCTGGTGGCGCTCGAGGCCGCGCAGCACGGCGACATCCTCCTGCTCAACTGCACGGAGAACATGAACGACGGCAAGACGCACGAGTACTTCTCCTCCGTGCCGCGCACCTTCGCAGAAACGCCCTACGACTACGTCATGAAGACCGACGACGACACCTACCTGCGCGTGGCCGCCATGGCTGACGAGCTCCGCTCCAAGCCCCGCGACGACGCCTACATCGGCTACGGCTTCGAGGTCGGTGACGACCCCATGCAGTTCATGCACGGCATGGGGTACATCGTGTCGTGGGACATCGCGAGCTGGGTGTCCACCAACGAGGACATACTCCGGTACAACGACACCCACGGCCCCGAGGACCTCCTCTTCGGCAAGTGGCTCAACATCGGCAAGCGAGGGAAGAACCGCTACGACCTCAAGCCGAGGATGTACGACCTTAACTGGTTCAGGGACAACTTCCGGCCGGACACCATCGCCGTGCACATGATCAAGGACAACCGCCGCTGGGCTGAAGCATTCAGATACTTCAACGTCACAAGCGCCTGATTGATCGTCCCATCCAGCCTCTACCACTTGCCCTGATTGATTGATTGATTGATTGATCGATCGACCAAGCTAGCTGTTTATATTTTATTTTAAGTTTTTATCAAGTGATCTTGACATGACGCGCTCGATTTATTCTGCCGTGGATGGAATGGAAGTACTATACGCGATTCACATTCTTTTCTGTCATTTCTTATTGATCACATGATTGATCGACCCTCAACCTCAATGCACCTCGGCTATTTAAGCAGCTAGTAGCTAGAGATTCTCTGAATTATAAATGTTTGTTCGCAAGTACAAGGTGAATTGGACTCGTCCTGGTCGGTTACACACTGCATTAGTTTAACAGCATGTTTAACATCCATTAGTCAAAGCACAAGTTACTTACAAACACAAGCATGAGGAAAACACCAGAGAGAACGAGAGATGGCATGGCAGCTGCTCTGATACAAATGCATAAAAGGACCCAAGAGAAAACAAGACTAATGATACCTCTTATAAAAACACGATTAAACTGAGCAAAATCAAAACTTTCCCCACTACAAGTCTACAATTGTTGCCTGGAGACTACTTCGTGAAGGATTATAAAGCCAAAGGACCAATTTGCAAAGACAAAGAGCTATCTGGCCTTATAATTTCTAACAAATGGTGTACATCGGGTGGAGTACTTCACGTCATCGGTTTATAAATCACAACAAGAATGTCAAAACACACCTCAGTTGTTTATATTTTCTTCTAATTTTTTATTAAGTGATCTTCATATGATATGCTCGATTAATTCTGCCGTCGATGGAAGTACTATACGCCATTCACATTCTGTTCTGTCATTTCTTATTGATCGCATGATTGATCGACCATCAACAACGCACCTCAGATATTTAAGCAGCCAATAGCTAGGAGATTCTCGGAATTATGATTGTTCATGTGCTCCCCCGAGGCGGCGGCGCCGCCCGCCGTCCCCAGGGAGTTCCCCTCCACTCCGCCCTCCTCCCCTCCCCTACAGGCCCCCCTCCTCCGCCGCCGTCGCCGAGGACGCCGCGGGGCAAAGCCCCTGTGGTGAGGCGGCGGTGGCGGCTCGGTCCTCCGTCGGCCTGCGGGAGCGTCTGGGGGCGGCGGCCTACACCCTCCTCCTCCGCCGACTGAACGCAGCGGGATGGCGGTGGCCGGCGGATCTCCGGCGGCCGCCGGCGGATGTTGGCTGCGGTGTGGTTGGATCTGGGCCGGAGGTTCGGATCGCGATCCATCGCGGCTGCGTCTCGTCAATGGCACAAAGAGGCTTCGCTGGGTCTTCTTCGCGGCTTGAGGACGTCTGGGTCTTCGGCCCGGGCATGGTGGTGGTGGCTGACTTCATCCACCGAAGGCAGTCGGCAGGCTGGCTGTGTTGGATTTTTCATCCCACTTTCACTGAGACGGGGAGGCATAGTAGCCGGTGAAAACCGAGCCGACTCCGCTCATGGCGGGCGATGGTGGCGTCTGCGTTATCTTGTTGAAGGAATCGTCAAGCAACTATCGCTAACCTACTCGTTCCGGCGGCGAGATGGAGGAGCTTGGAAGCCGGCGATGGTGTCGCCGGTGGAGGGTTGGTGTGGCCAGCCCAGGATGGTCGCCGACGTGGGGTCCGACCTGAATATAGGCGGCGGTCCTAGGGCCTCTCTTGCGTGAAGAGGAGGACCTACCGGAGGCCTGGACTCGTGATCTGGCCGGAGTGTTGAGTTCCGGAAGGCTCCGCCGATGAATGTAACAGTGTTTTTTCCTGGAGTTTGTTGGATCGGAGGTATTCGGTCGTGCGCACCCATGTTTTTATTCCGACCGATTGGTTCTGGAGGGAGCGGCGCGAAGCTCTTTTTCCTTTGATTGACATCAAGTGACTGTGGATCCATGATGAAAGTCGGAAGAAGAAAATTTCATGAAGGCCAGAGGGGAGGACTAGCTAAGGAGGTTCAAGTCTTTGCGATGTTGAGGGACTTGCTTGGTGTTCGGACACAACAGCGGTATGAAAGTGGGGCGACAACACAGGTGAAGTGCGAGTCCTACCTTTCAGGGTGAAAACCCAAGGTCTGGCCTTAATTGGTTGTGCCTGGCAATGTCCTTGGTGGAGGCATTTGTTTTGAGAGCGGAGACTAGTCTGTAATTCAGGTGTTGTCTTGGCGGTGGATGTATTGCTGTTGTTAGGCCCGAGATACTGTAGCGGGACTTTTGTTTCTTAGTTTTCTTTTCTTGTTTTTGGCTGTGTGCATCCGTAGTGCCATTAGGGTGGGCGTTGTTGCAGAGGGTGGGTGTAATTGGTATCTTCTTGATATTAATATATTCCCTTTATCGAAAAAAATGATTGTTTATTGGCAAGTACTAGTTGAATTGGACCCGTCCTGGTTGGTTACACGCTGCATTCTTACAACACAGGGCGTGCGTGCGTACGTTTATAGGGGTGAGTGTGTGCGCGTATGTGTGAGTGTCTTTGATTGTATTGTGTTCGCAAAAAAACAATGTTATAGTTGTGTTATTCACTTATTCGGTCTTCATAATCTGTATTCACTTGCCATGTTATAATTCTTTTATCAGATTGTTTTTCTCAATGTATGTATCTATGCATGGTTATGAACCATATGAATTGATGAAATGTTATTATGTTATCTCACTACAATTTTCTCAATGTATGTTCATTTTCTTAACATGGGCGGGCGCGGCAACGCGCGCTTTTATGATCTAGCAGTATTTTAAAACAATTAACGATAATGGTACTCCCGCTCAGGACGGTCGGTAGTACAAATGCTACTTTGGTGGCTAGCAAGGTGAAAAAGTTGCATATAAGAGAGACCAAAGTCTTTCGACAACAACATTTATGGAGGCCGCGGTGAGGCCCCTTCCCTTCCTATTGTGATTTATAAGTCGATGCCGTGGAGTACTCCGCCGATGTCGCTTCCGGGGAAGCATTGTAGGGAGGAAAGTGTTGATTTTGCTCAGTTTAATTGTGCTTTCTATGTGAGGTATAATTAGTTTTTTTTCTTTGGTCCATTGTGCCAGCGCAACGACCATCATCTCTCGTTCTGTGGTGTTTTTCGCAGGCTTGTGTTGTAAGTAACCTGTGCTTTGACTAGTTGAATGTCAAAACACACCTCAGTTGGTACAGAGGTAGCATATACAAAGAAAGGGGCATAATATCAAAATGAATCTATGAATATGAATGAGTAATATTCATTAAAAATGTTAGTATATGTACCAAGAAACAAACAACAAAACGTAAAAGAGGTGCCCATCCACAATAATGACAGAAAGGGCAAATTGTTTTTCGAAAAAATCGGATGATAAAGTTACTTGAAACTATCTGAATAGTATAAATATTTATGAAATCAGGGCAATCACAAGAACGTGTGATGCAGATCCCACAGTACAATTATACGATTTGGTCTAACAGCCACCTAAGACTGCTCATAGTGGGAATAACTTAGGTAGTAACATCACACATTTCAAGGTGTTTTGGTGACATGGCATAGCAATAAATGAAGAAAGAGAGGGATGTGGTAACTAGCTATGTTACCATAACATCACACACCCCAAGATAAAATGAGTCTACAAACTAATAAATGAGGCTTTGCATGATACCATCTCTAAGTTACTTTTCACTATGAAGGTAGTAACATGGACTAGTAACTTATGCATGACATCACCTTATGTTACTCCCCACTATGAGCAGCCTAAACACATGTTCAAGAGATTGCCCTGTTGTACAGAACTTCTAACAACAAACGATAGATTTATGAACCGATCACTTAACTTCAATTTGAATAGCACAGACACATACATGCATACAGGTGACTTCAGGTCATCTTGGTGTGTTCTTGCAACCTTGACGTCTGAATCTCATCATATCTATTTTTCCTGATCAAAACAAATACTTATATATATTAGTACATAGCCATGTATGGAGTATCCACGGAATAAAACACGTATGAAGAAGTTAATAAGGTATCAGTCAACTTGAAATATCATTGTGTTGGGAGTCCCGGACCATGTTATCTGCATCTGTACTACCAATGAGCAGGGATAAATTATAGAAGTTGGAGTACTTCCATATTAAAATAGTTGTATTGTGTTGCGGACCTGTCGCAGTAGCTAGAAGCTTCAAATAAATAGTGCACGTGCCTTGTCCCTGAAATTCATAAACAATCTTTTCTCTAGAAATCGTAAGTCCAGATGCTAAACAGGAATATAAATCAGTCCAGAGAGAAAAAAATAAGTTCAGTTCAGGTAGTGACTGTAACATGATTAAGAATTAGGAAATATATTCCGATGTCATCCAGTCCCCAATTTTTTTTTTGCGTCTGTACAGCACCATCTGATATACCTCAGCCTCATTTCTCTAGGCCAAAGTGTTAGTATCCATGGATCATACAATTATATGTCACTTGATCCAGATGAACAACTTTATGTTTTTCATTACCCAGCTCAAACATCCTATGAACCTTAGAAATTAGAGAGCAAAGAAAATATACCTTTGTGTCTTGAAATACATGGTTTTGTAGCCAAAAGATTGGTTTGCTATTAAATTTATGACTGACATACACTGATTTTGTAAGACTTTAATAAGCAACATTAGTTTACATCAGGACAGAGAGAAAATCAAAGGAAACCGACCTTTGCAGTCTTGAGCCAAGCTCAGTTATTGGGTTGAATCGTGTTTTCCGCAAGGTCGCCTTGGCATAACATAATGAAAATGAGACGCCGAGTTTGTACCCCAATAATAGCAGAGGCACGTATCAGTTAGAGAGCAGAAAACAGTAGTACCTAGTTCATACTTTTCATGCAGTTCTACTACACGTACCTGAAAATGGGCCACATAATTTTGAGAAAGATAATTTAAACGATGAGAACAAGTACATTTAAATACTTATATATTACATCATAAATTTAAGCATGTATAGCACTTGGTTTGCTTTGATTCGCTTGATATGCAGAATAGGAAAGAAAAATGCATGGAAAGAACAAAAGGTGAGTACTAAAAGGACAAAAGATATACTGCTTACAAGTCGAATGCAGTAAGACAATAAAGGTTGCAGATTATAAGTTCGAGAAAAAAGGCATTCTAGAACCATGTACTTACACAGAAACTAAATTGGTGCTCAGTTGCTACCTTAGCATGCCTATGATAATGAATAGATGGTATATGGAAGTTATTTTACTTCTAACATGGAAATAATTTTTAATTTAGAAATATGGAGTTATATAAAGCTATCGATAGCCTTGATATTTAGAATAAACATATAGAATCACATATTACCTTCAGAGTTACCACACATTTTTTTTTTCAATTAAAACAGATTGGCGATTTGTCGATTAAATGATTTAAAAGCTTTCTTCGTGCTTCTCTCAGAGAAGAGCAAGACAGCATAACGACACTATGACACGAGGTGGAAGGCGAGACAATGAGAAGTGATGATTGCCACACACGACTTATATAAGGAACATAGGAGAGTAGGCGCCCGGAATGAAACGGCTGCCCACCACACCGGAAGGAAAGGGAACTAAAGGAGACACACCTTCTACACCATCAATTGAAGCAATAAACGGTGGCGGCGCCACCATGGCCGTCCCCTTGCCTGCTGCCGCTTGGGGGCGCCTATACATCGACCTGGTCGGCGTGTACGGGGCACCCCACACCCTAACGACCATGTCGGTTGGTTGGGCCACGGCCCATTAAGAGTAGGTACGTTTTTTCTTCTTTCTTTTTTGTTGTTTCTTTTCTGTTAATATTTTTATTTTTCAATATCTAACTTAAAAAAAATTTAGGAGAACAAAATTTTAAAAAAAATTCAGATTCGAAATTTTCAGAATTTTAAAAATGTTCAGATTTTGATTTATTTTTTTACGAAATTTGAATATTTTTGGATATGGACATAATTTAAATTTGAATTTTTTTAAAAAAACTTGTAAAATTCATTTTTTCCAAAAAGTTAACATTTTTAGTTATCAACATTTTTTAAATTTGAACATTTTTCCAAATTTGAACGGATTTCAAATTTAAACGTTTTTACAATTTGAACATTTTTTTGTATCTGAACATTTTTAAAATTTGAACGGTTTTCAAATTTGGAAATATTAAAATTTTTAATTTTTAATTTTTTTTTAAGATTGAACATTTTCTGAATTTAAACTATTTTCAAATTTGAAAAAAAAATAAACAGAAAAGAAACAAAACAAAAATGAAAATGAAAGAAAAAAGAAAACAGAAAAACAGAACAGAAGCCCACCCTAAAACAACTATCCTATTTGTTGTAGGCCCAGTTGACCACCAGGCACCTAGCTCTATTTCTGGAGTACAATCCCAGCAACGTTGAGCTCGCGGAGAGGTAAAAAACAGCCTAGCAACAATCGGTGGAATGACCAACAAATCCAGAATCTTGAATGATCGCATCGGACGGCTCAGAATGTTAAATCACTGTGGAGGCTTCTAGACCCATTTTGCTGTTACTAAATTTGTGCAACCAACATTTGGACCATGGCATTGTGGTACGAGAATGGTAGTCGTTGTTGGATGCACTCACGCCATACTCGGGATTGTGCCACGCTACATGTGTTGGCACCATAATTTATCCTAAATTCGAGCCTAGGATTTATTTTGTGTGTCCTCGGCTGGATTACACCGAGCAAAATCAACACTTTTCGCCCCTACAACAGTTCCCCGGAAACAACATCGGTGGAAGTTTTGATGATTCCTACTTTTTTTTCCAACAAAGTGCATGTATTAATATTACGGAAATATCAATTACATCCAGCCTCTGCAACAACGCACTATCCTACCGATATTACAGATGCACACAGCCAAAAAATAAAGAAGAAATACAAAAAATAAAAGTTATGCTACAGTGATCAATTACTTGAAGAAGCGGCACTAACACCTCCAGGCAGCACCCGTAGTACAACTTCTTCAAAAACGACGCCTCCAAGAAGAAAACAGTGCACAACCGCCGTCGTCGTCCGATCATAAGTCTTAGATTTTCAGTCTGAAGAAAGTCCCCGTTCTCAAAATAATGCCTTCAACAAGAACATTGCCAGGCACAACGTTAACTAATTAAGGCCAGACCTTGGATTTTCACCCTGAAAGGTAAAACTTGGACTTCGCCCGTGGTGCTGCCCCCGCTAGTATGCCAGTGCTTCAAGTCACGAATCACCAAGCCAATTTCTCATCGCCCACCAGACTCCAACCACCATTGCTAGTCATCATATCTCGGCTTTCATGGCATTCTCCGCCAGCACCATGGAACGAGAACATGCCCCATGACATTAACAGCAAGCAGAGCTTCGAAGCACTCCTGCTGAAACCAAACGGTCAGAGAAAAAACATGGGTGCGTACGACCGAATCCCACCTGATCCAGCCATCTTCAGGCATGAATCGCCAACACTTCAGCCAGATCAATGGTACCATGCATCTGACGGCTCTTCATCTTGGAGCGAGTTGGAACCCTAGAATAGCCACCTTTATTCTAAACCAGGACAGGCAGTCCCCACACTACCTTACGGCCACTCGCACTCCACGACATCTGCTTACAAATCAAAATAAGAAAAGGCCTCACCGTGACATCCATAAATGTTTTTTTTAGAAGACTTTGGTCCCTCGTATATATACCTCCTAAGCAGAAATACCATCATAGTTAATTGTTCTTAAATACTATTTACACAAGGAACATGCATGGTATTGCGGTACAAGCATGCCAGTGAGCCGTTGGATATACTCGCGCCAAACTTGGGATTGTGTCACACACATGTGTTCCCACCGTAGTTTTTCCTGAAATGGGTAACCCCTAGAAGTCGTATGGCTCTCAAAACATATAAAACTAGATGATTCCCTGCGTGTTGTCGCGGAAACGCCTGTAAAACACGTAGCCATGGAATATTTTTACTGTATGCCAGGCAATAATTACAGAATTAATGGAAATTCTTGATGAAAAATTAATTTAGTAGTTAGTAATAAACGCCATTTTGTCAAGCACCTGATCAGCACATATCTATAATATTTAAATAGGAGTAACCCACTAAGTTGATTTCTCTCAACATGCAAACATGCCACCTCATCAGTCCATATAATTTATTTTTTCTGATTTTTCTTTTCATGAGAAATCTCCGGTTCGTGTATTTAATTCTCACATAAGCACACGATCGTGCAGCCAATTATTGAGGCCACAGGCCTACAACCCACCGGAGACACTATCCTACAATCCATCAAAGAGCTCCAGATTGACATTGACAATAAAAGAAGCAATGAATCCACCAATCAGCAGCCACCGATGCTTCCTCTTCTCAATCAATCACCACTCCTCTCCCCCCGACGACCGGACAATTGATTTCGTTCAGTTCAGCTTCAGAATATCGTTCGTCCGACCAGTTCATCAGTTGGCTGTTTGTCTGCCCGAATTTAATATGTGTGCGATTGCTCTTCTGGTTTCTGTAATCGATGGGTCAGTATAAGAGTCTAGCAGCAAAGAGGGAGAGAGAGCGGTAGGATCAATTCATGTCATTCTTCCACTTGCTATCGTTTCTGCTACGGTGATTTGGAGGAGCTCAAGATGGCGGTGGACTCCCTGTTCTGTCCATATCCTCTCCCTCTCTGCAGTATGGTGGAGTGTGGATTGCCGTTGTTTTCTGCTCCAGCAACAGTCAGGCATCGACAATTCTGGGCTTACGTACCATAAACTGCTAGATTATAATGTTCATTCATCAAGGCACTCAGTTCAGATCAATTTTTACAGTCAGGGGTGCCTTGTGCTGAATTTTCCTCAGTTTTAATCTGACACCATAACATTCACAGGTAATATTGTCTGTTCATTTTCCCTGCAGCTTACGTTTTTTTATTGTTACTTTGCCTCAATACTTACATAGTATTGGCTCCTTTCCCTATCCACACCAGAACGTTACTATATACACTGGTTCGATTATTTGTACATCTCAATTCATCACACTGTATATGATGTATATTTATGTAGGACAGGTTTAATGTGATGAAAATTTTCTTTTGTTACGTACATAGGAAATAGCAGAAGTAGAAATAATCCTACTTAAAGGATCAAGAAAAAAAAGGATTGTTCATATATTGGTATGCACAAATTTACTACTACTAACAAATTTCTTTATGTTGGATCATCAAAGTGTTGTGATTTTGGTTGATCTTTGGAGAAAAGTTTCAACCTTTACCCTGTTTTCTTCTTTCCTTTTGTCCGGTACTCCAAGGAAAATTCACTCCTTGGCGGCGAACTTTCATTAAAAAAAAATCCTGACCGAGTGAGATACCAGAAATTCACTCCTCACAGGATTTGAACTCCAGCAGGGATACACGGTTACGCCTCTGCCTCATGTCGCAAGTACTGAAAAATCTGTTTTCATATTGTGATTCAATTTTTGCAAGACCGTTCATACTTTTGCGATAATAAATGTTATATTGGGTACCGTGTAAGGGATAATGATATCTATGCCAGCCTCCTTTTGATATTCAGATGCAACCAATATTTACTACTAAACATGTTTAAAAGTATTATATTGCTATGATATCTGCTTTCTTTCTTTGAATTTGACCAAATATTGGTCTTTTCAAACATTTGCCATATGAAGGTCTACATGAAATATTGTAAATTTAGATTGTAGCATGTAATTCCGCAGCAACGCGCGGGATATCATCTAGTTACAACAATCTAGGATACCAAAATTTAATGTTGAGCATCAACCATCAAGGTGAATGTGTATGCATCGAGATTTTACCAAGCATCTGCAAGGCAGAAGCAATATCAGTAGCACGTACTACTGTATTCTACAATACATAAATTTAGCGTTGAGCATCAACCATCAGGGTGAATGCGTATGCATCGGATACGGATGAGTCGCATGAATGAGTCGCAATATGGATAAAAATAACAGACTACCCGGTCATGCACGCTAAAAAAAGTAGAATATATGTGTGAAGGTATGCTAGACGATGACCTTGGAGAAAGGAGGTGCACCATGGGCAGGCCAAGCAGATGCCCTCTTGGAGCCTAGCAGGATGCTACATGTTGTGGGTATACTTTATTGGTGTACCATCGACAGTGCCTAAATCCGGCAAGCCCGGGTGGCCCATAGATGGTGATGTGGCATGTGGCCCATCGGGCGGCCCAGTTGCTGTTGATTGTAAAGGATGAAGTCTAGCCCAGGATCAGGGAGCCCGATCCCGACCGACCTACGAAGAGGCTGGATCCTTGAGGCCCATGAGGAACCCGGATCCAGTACGACATAGATGGAAGGTGGATCCTTGACATACACGGCAAGACATTGTACCGTAGTTAGACAACTTGTAATCCGGCTAGGACTCTCCATGTAACCCTATATTCGTGCGCCTTTATAAGCCGGATCCTAGGAGGCCTAGAGGCACAACCACAACTCATTGTAACAACGCGAAAGCGCCCAGATAATTTTAGATAAGCAGCAGTAGGCCCTGTCTTCGAGTAGGTGTTCTGAAGCTGGGTAAATCGTGTACCACCATTCCGAGTGCTTTCTGCCCTATGGCCCCTACTTCTTTTTCCCCTCGTGAGGATCCCTCCTCCAAGATACCGTCGAGTAGGCAACGACACTACCAACCATGTTACTGACGATTTCAGTGTCAGCGATGATGTTTTTCACAACCGGAGATAAGTAAGAATTGCCTTCTACAGCGTCGTCCCCATGCCAATACCTGAGCGTAAAGCACGACAACAGAAACTATCAATCAGAGCGGAGCGGGAGAAAACTCAGATCTCTTTCTTGAGAAGACCACGGGAAGAGGAAGACCATGGGAATGGAACGCTGGAGAAGCTTCTATATATAGAACAATCCCCTCAGTTCTCCTGGGAAGACGAACGGAAGAAAATCCATGAATGCTCTAATAAATGGAGGCCAAAGGTAACTGAAGATGGTGCGTTGGAAAAAAGGAAAAACATAATTTGATGACGCAGCTGTCCTTCCGCATGTGCGTAGTTAGGAATCAGTTTCCTCTTCAAATTAGTAGTGGAAAGATAAATTGTACTTAATGCAAACCTATGATCGTAGAGGAAGGAGATCAATGGGACTTTGAAGTGAAAGTGAATTGGACCAACTGATGACATGACTTAAAAGCATGACGTGGAAGACTGATGAGGTGGCATAGCTGCATGTTGAGAGAATTATCCTTAGTGAGTTGCTCTCATTTTTAGTTACTAGATGTTACCCCGCGCGTTGCTGCGGGAAGGCATGCTCTAAAAGGATCAACATTCATTGAACAACAACCACAATATATAGGTATGCCGGAAAGCGTATAGATTGCAAAATCATATTTTTGATGGAAAAATACTGGATAGAAAATTCGATCGGATACATTTTTATGAAATTCGAGATAACTTTTGTAGATCCACAAAAAATCTCCTAATGACAGACATGCATAACTTTCGGGAATGCGTTTAAATAGGTATTTATTCTATGTATTCAAAATTCAATATTCTCCAATCTTTTTAAGTAAGTTGTGTGTTCAGTTACAGATAAAGTGTCCATTGCAATCTTGCAAGACCACGTCAGATCAGTACTGAATCTTTCATGACACAACTATACACAAGTCGGTACGACTATACAGCCAGCCTTTTTAATAAGAAGAATGAAGTGTGGAACGGAGACCAAGCCATGGTAAACTCAGATTCTCGGCTCAGTACAATCACATACAAATTCACGTGGCAAATCGACCCGAACAGTTTTTGAGCATACGATCCTTCTTTCCATACACCAATACATTTATTGTAGATAGCGCAGAATATATTCTAGAAAAGCTATTTGAGTTTCATACATGAACAAACACCACAAGGATTTCAGCGGATGATTGAGAAAAGAAGGGTGAACACCTGAAACCGAAGCTTCGGATGAAGGTTTCTACTTATATCTGCTAGAAAGTAACGGGAAGCAATATTATCGAGTGAACCGTCACAAGAACTACTTCACACAATATAGTACACAATTGTATAGATGCGGAGGTTATATAAACCTGATAAAACCGAATAACAGATAATTACCAAAATAATCTGGATGATAGCCATCAAATATTCTTGCCATAAGAAAATGAAAGACAATCATCGGGGAAGATCTGGTTGAACAACAGATGGGTATCAAAAGCCTCCAAATCCTTCTGCATATCCGCTCTCTTTGCGGAGAAACACATCAGCATAGGCAGTCAAGAAGGTCCTACAATGCATGTGAATGGAGAAGATTGAGGATGGTAAGAGGCTGCGGAAGAAGACCGGACACCGGAGGAAGCAAACGACACACATACGGCTGGATTTGTTGAGATGCAGGTGATGCATCCAAATTCGGCGCATGCGTGCTAGTAGTCCTATCCAGAGAAACCAATCCATGTAATCGTAGCAGTACTACTGTGTGGAGCTCGGAGGTACCTCGTTCGCTTTTTCACAGCCCGCAACTTTACCTCCTAAGTTAACCGCAGCATGAGATGGGTGGTTTTTATAGCAAGAAGATGGGAAAAAGTACCGACGCTTCACTTCTAGCACCTCGTACATATTACAAAGATGGGCATAAAAGGGTAATGAAAGCAGAAGATGAGCCGAACAAACGTAGTTGAAGTAAACGGCAGGTCATCAAAGCAGAAGACAAGACGAGTACTGTAATGGTTTGCATGTGGTCTCGTTGGTGCCATTTATTTGGTCAGCTATGAGAAATAGCATGCATACAACGGAAGGGAATTGGAAGGATGGAACACTATGCACTTTTTTTTTGTTGCTGAGGTGGACCAATTAGATGATTGCTTAGGTGGACACCTTGCATGTTGAGAGAATTCACTTAGTGGGTTGCTCCTATTTAGTTATTCTAGATTATAGATTATAGATAACATATTAGCGGATATCATGACTTTATAAATCTTAAGAAGAGTCATAACTTACATGAACTGAAATTTTGGTTCGCCATTCTTATGTTATTGCGAATAATCAATAATGAATCTACGGTTGACACTAAGAACAGTCTACCCGATCACTGTGATTCACGCAAGTACGAAGAGATGAGGAGATCTTTGTCGGCTGTCTAGAAATATCAACTGAAATACAATAAATGGTTAAAAAATAGCCGCTCCCATTTAAACTAACGAGAAAATAGCATCAACTCAAATTGCATAAATGTGCGGACAAAACAATGACCATTCTTCATCATACTCAAAATGGTATCGACGGAAAGAAATGACCATTCTTAAGTCGATCGAAAACAGTTGTTTCTATATTGACCGGGAAAAATAGTCCATATACATAAAAATTATACCAACTGCTACAAAACGTAGTCAAGTCCTCGCAGTGTAACTACTCTAGTAAATAACATACTTTTTTTTGTCAATTTTAATGAAAATGACGGGCAGATCTTGGTAAAACCTATACACCGATCAGGTCGGTAGCTACCGGCCACCGCACACCCCTGGTCGGGTATGGGCCAGGCCCATTTGTGGCTGTTTAGCCTGTACCAGTCCGTTTTCCTTTTTCATTTTTTTCTGGTTTCTGTTTTCTTTTCTTTTTTCTGTTTTCTTTTTTTTTTCTGTTTTCGGTTTTATTTATATATTATCAGATTCGAAAATTTTAATTTGAAAAAATTGTTCAAATTAAAAAAATATTTAAATTAAAAAATGTTCAAATTTGAAAACCGTTCAAATTTGAAATTTATTTAAATTTGAAATTTGTTCTAAATATGAAAATCGTTCAGATTCAAAAATTGTTTAAATATAATTTTTTTTTCAAATTAGGAAATTGTTCATAGAAAAAAAAAATTTGTTCAAATTTAAAAACGTTCAAATCTAAAAAATGTTCAGATTTTTAAAAAATGATTTCTTTTAATTTTAACAAATGTTCAGATTTAAATTTTTTTTAAAAAGAGAACAAAAAACAGAAAACAAAAAGAAACGAAAAAGAAAAAACGAAAAAGCAAAAAAATAAAGAGTGAGAATGTTGGGCCGGCCCAACAACTCGCCTGGGGGGGTGTGCGGCGCCTGGTCCGTGCCGACCAGGTACAGCACCCCCGGCAGATCTTTTTCTTGTTCTTATCTTTGAGAGCCTTAAACGTTCAGCCTAGGGGCCGTATATGGCCCATTAGTAATTGTCTTGGTCTGGTCCATGGGAAGCAATTTGGCCCATAGAATACTTCAACAGTTGGGCCAATTCCAGGCCCGATAAATGAACAACAGGCGGGCCGAAAGGGAGAAGCGCTTGGAAACAGCAGCAACAACATTTTCATTTGGGAAATTCAGACATTTCCAATTCGCAACTCTCCAATTTCGACAAATGCTTCTAGTACCAGAATCGCTGAGAAGATTCCTGTTCTCAATCACCACCACCACAAGGAGTGAATGACCGTTTGATGGCCTGTGTCACAACGTCGCTGTATCTTGCCTGCCAGGTGCGACGCCTCGTGTGTGAAATTCTGAAGCATGGTGCATACGAAGAGCTGCAGGCCACCGTGAGAAGTAATCATCCAGCTGACAAAGATGAGGAGCGAGCAGAGGAAGACCGAATATTCACGGATACACACAGACAAGGATCTTGCAGCGAGCCTAGAGATGTGTAGTGCTCTGTCTGCCTGCCCGGGCGATGATTGCGCCGCAGGCCGCACAATCGTGGTCGCTGCTGCCACGAAATCCCTCGTCTCTCTGCCTCGGCTGGCGATGAATCATGGAGGAAATTATTCGCCGGCGGCCCCAGTCGATCAATTCAGCAAAGGGACATTGACGGAGAATAAGCTGCGAGTACTAGCATGGTGGGCTTTCTGTACGTAGTAGGATTCTGCACAGTGCATGTGCAGATGGGAACAAAACGATGCCTGCAGAGGGGAAAGGCAATGTATACCTGACGTCCTGACCACCTGACCGGCGCCCGCCAATCATTTGCTCTTTTGAACGAGAGCGAACGCGGTGATGATTCTTGGCTGCGGACCCAGAAATTTTTTGAAGCCTGGTCAAATAGGCTTAGTGTGCTAATTTTGTATCAAATACTTGTAAAATAGGGACGAAAATAAACCTGTTGGCCGACCGGAAGGCAGGAGGGATGCTAGGTCCGCCTATGGCAAGGACCATCCATCCATGTGTGCCTTCAGTCTTGAGAGAATTTGATGATGAGCACCACGAGCTGAGCTGAGCTGCTGCTGACGGATCCAGCTCAAAGACGCGATCGGCCGGAGCCCGAGAGAACCATCGATGATTCATCCATCCCATCTGGAAACAGATTCGTGATAGGTTGAGCTTCACATCACATCGAGCGAGCGACGGTGACACGGAACCGTCGTCCGTCGGGGCTGTGACTAGAACTAGACCGCCCGACGCGACAGCACCCTTACCGGAGGCCGGACAGGCTAGCTGCCAGGCCACGCCACGAAACGCGCCGGCCGGCCTGCAGGGATTTGCTGCAATCGCATGGATACGTAAAGGGATCCTATGTCTCCACCTTGCGAGCTAGATTCTTCATCACCTGGACTGGACCCAGCAGCTATCCACCTTTGGGTTCTGTTTACAGGCTGCTTTTGTTTTGTAGCTGTACCCGCTCTTGAGCTTGACTCGATCATCATTACCTAGCGGCCGGCCTAGTGCATGCATGGGGTAATAGTATTCTTTCTCTGCCCATGGTCTCCAGACTATTGAAGCTACCGCTGCACATACCAACACACGGCTTCAGCCGTGCGTTCGCACAATGTAGCTACCCAGTTGAAAACATCAAATTAAGCTGGTCCGGAAGCTACCGCTGATCCTAGCATGAGGCAGACTTTCATCAGGGGAGTTGATATATAGTATTATATCCGTTCCACTAAACATGTTTGTGATTTGTCTAAATTTATATGTATCTAGAGTTCTAGACACCAAATAGTAGATAAATACATCCCAATTTCACAAATCTTTGACATGTTGCAGGGTTCGTAGGCCGGAGGGAGTATATTGTGAAAAGTGTTTGAGGAACCGTACTTGGATCTCGTACGGGTTGCGTGTTATATAGAGGTATAGGAGTACATGGTTTCGTATCCAAACACATCTATGTATGGTATACGTATTACATACTATAACCGGTATTACAACTCTAATAGCTCCCCTTAATCTAAACCTGCAGACATGTTAGTTAAGATTACGCTTGAACTCATCAAGTTTTTGACCGGAAAAACTTTTGTAAAATCATCTGCCACTTGATCATTGCTTGAGACAAACTGAATAGCCAGCTAATTTCTAGCAACTCGCTCTCTTACAAAATGAAAATCAATCTCAATATGTTTGGTGCGAGCATGAAACACTGGGTTAACAGACAAAATGTAGCTCCTAAATTATCATACCAAAGAGTTGGCTTCTGCCGCAATTTAACTCCAAGTTCCATAAGAAGAGCCTCTACCCAAATCATTTCTGTTGTAGCATTTGCTAATGCTTTGTACTCGGCCTCAGTGCTGGACCTGGACACAGTAGCTTGTTTTCTGGCACTCCATGAAACCAGATTTGGACCCACAAAAATAGCAAAACCACATGTGGAGTGTATGTCATCAATATCACCTGCCCAATCCGCATCAGAGAAGGCACTGAGAAAAGTGGAAGTCGATGAAGTAAATGTAATCCCCAGCTTTACTGTACTCTTGACATATCTAAGAATGCGTTTTGCAGCTGTCCAATGTTCAGTAGTTGGAGCATTAAGATATTGACAAATTTTGTTAACAGAAAATGCCAAATCCGGACGAGTTAGGGTCAAGTATTGCAGCGCTCCAACAATACTCCTAAACTGTGTGCAATCTTCAGTGCCAAGGGGTGTACCACTTGCAAGAGACAATTGTTCCGAGGTGGACAATGGTGTAGGAGCCGACTTACAAAGTCGCATACCAACCTTGTCAAGCAATTCTGTAGCATATTTTTCTTGTGTCAAGAGAAGACCATCATTCACCCTTTTTACCTCAATACCAAGGAAGAAATGCAAGTCACCAAGATCCTTGATAGCAAAGTTCTTGTTCAAATCTTTGAGGAGAGCGGATATGGCATAGTTAGAGGAGCTAGTAACTATAATGTCATCAACATAAACCAGAACAAATATAGTGATACATGACTTATGAAACAGGAACAATGAAGTATCTGCCTTTGAGGGTGTAAAATCAAGAGCACACAGCTTAGAACTCAACTTTGCATACCAGGCACGAGGAGCTTGCTTCAGCCCATATAGTGCCTTATCCAGCTTGCAGACATAATGTGGTGTAGTGGAATCCTCAAAACCAGGTGGCTGCCTCATATAGACCCCCTCTTCCAGAACACCATGAAGGAACGCGTTCTTGACATCTAGCTGCCTAAGATGCCAACCTCTAGAAACAGCAATGGATAACACAATCCTGATAGTAGCAATTTTAACTACAGGACTAAATGTGTCCTCATAATCAATACCATACCTTTGCTTGAACCCTTTGGCAGCTTGCTTTGTATCTGTTAGTGGTACCATCAGCTCTCTTTTTAACACGATATACCCATTTACAGTCAATCAAATTTTTGCTGCTCCTTGGGGGAACAAGACGTCAAGTTTGATTTTCTAACAATGCATTGTATTCCTCCTTCATAGCTTGATGTCATTTTGAATCACCAAGAGCTTCAGAGAGAGATGATGGTTCACCTGTAGCTGAAAATATGCCATACCGAACTGTGCCATCAGTATATTTTTTGGGTTGTCTAATACCTTGTTGAAGTCTAGTGCGAACACCAGAAGGAGGCACAACAGGAATTTCCCCACCGCGACCAGGCACAGAGGATCCACCCGGCGCGGACAACCCGCCAGATGGTGCGTTGGCATTGGTTGATGGCATGTGGTCATCATTAGAGGGACCAGCAGCAGTCCTAAGCGGGGACAGGCCGCCAGGTGGAGCGTCTTGATTCGGAGAAGGCGTGTGTGCGCCACTGTCGTCTGCGGCGGGCGAGAACCGGCCGCCAGGTGGCGCGCCAGCACGGGGCGAAGGCGTGTGCTCTCCATGCGAGGAGCCTGCGGAGCCGCTGCTCCCGAGGGCGGGAGAATCTGCCTCGGGCGGAGGCGTCTCGAGATCGGCGTGAGCAGGGGAATGTTCCCCAGACTCTGCCACCAAATCTGCATCAGTTTCCGCGCCATTTTCGTCGTTTTATGACTGAGAGTCATTGTCATTTTCTTGAGGATTTTCGTCAACTTGTTCAGCAACCTGTGGAGCATTAGTGATAGGCACAATAGACACATGATCATCAACATGAGAGGCACCCTCATGAGTAGATGTCGTGGATGGTGGAAGAAGGAGTAATTATTTGCGAAGAAGTGGACCAGCATTGGGGTGGAGGGATGCAAAGGGAAAAACGTTTTCATCAAACACGACATCACGAGAAATATATACACGGCCAGTGGCCATGTCGAGACATTTAACGCCTTTGTGACGAGGACTATAGCCAAGAAACACGCATCGTGTATAGCGGAAAGCTAGCTTCCTAGTGTTATATGGGCGAAGGTTAGGCCAGCACGCACACCCAAAAACACGAAGAGCATCATGGTTGTGCTTAATATGAAGAAGACGTTCAGCTGGTGTTTCAAGATCAATAACCTTACTGGGAAGCAAGTTTATAAGAAATGTGGCAGTGAGAAAGGCTTCATCCCAGTATTTGAGTGGCATGGATGCATTTGCAAGTAAAGCTAAGCCAACTTCAACTATGTGGCAGTGTTTTCGCTCTGCAGAGCCATTTTGCTGATGAGCATGAGGACAAGAGACATGATGGGTGATGCCAATTTTTTAAAACAAGGCATTAAGCTTCTCATACTCACCCCCCAATCAGTTTGCATAATAACAATTTTCCTATCAAACTTACGTTCAACATATTGCTGAAAATTAAGGAAGGCCTGATAAACATCCGCATGACTCTTAAGCAAATAAATCCAAGTAAATTTGCTAAAATCATCAATAAAGCTTACATAATATAAATGTTTCCCAATAGAGAGAGGAGCAGGACCCCATACATAAGAGAATATATGTTCCAAAGGAACAGTGGATCGACTACTAGAAGTAGGGTATGGTAGCTGATGACTCTTGGCCAACTGACAAGAATCACATACATATGGGGTACTCTCTAGGGTGTAAGCTATTTTATTTTGCCTAAGAACTTGTTGAACCACAAACGAGGAGGGATATCCTAAGCGGCGATGCCATGTAGAGGACGATGGCTTTATTGTGATGTATGCATGCTTGGAAGACACACTGGATGTGGGCATCAAGGGATAGAGGCCACCATAGCAGGGACCCCTAAACAGAACGCGTCGAGTTGCCTGGTCCTTGATCACAAAAAAAGGATGGAACTCAATGAAAACATGATTATCAAGAGTGAATCTATGAACGGATAGAAGATTTTTTGAGGCACCAGGAACATGTAATATGGCATTGAGATTAAACGATGCATGAGGGGTGCGCAATTGTGAATGACCAATATGACTTATGTGCATACCTGTGCCTTCAGCAGTGCGAACTTGATCTTGTCCAGTGTAGTTTTCATGAGTAGAGAGCTTGTTCATCTCCCCAGTGATATGATCGGTGGCGCCTGTATCATAATACCAATTTGTGTCCACACCATGAGATGCAAAATTTGCATCCTTGCTTCCATTGCGGTCTCCATTGTCACGGTCACGACGATCATCACCATAACGCCACCAGCACTCCTTGGCTGGATGTCCATGTATGTCACAGATCTGACAAGTGGTGTCCACGTAGCGTGTAGGCTGACGACGGGGGCGCCCATTGTCACGTCGATCCTGGTAGCCACCACGGTGGCACTACCACCACCACAGCGGTCTCCATTGTCACGGCCACGCCCATCATCAGTACGGTGAGGAGGGCGATCACCACGCCTCTGGTCCTGACCATGGTCGTCGCGCCAGCGGTCTTGGCCCCGATCATCACGCCAGCGATCATCACGTCCATGGGAGGGAGCACCACCTCCATGACGGGCCAGATTTGTAGATGATGTGAAGCTGGTGTTGTCTTCAACTTTATGCATGCGATCAAAGGCCTGAACTTGATTGAACAGGTCAGACAGGGTGGTGTTGGGGTTGGCGCGAATGGCAGTGATCAAGTTTCTGTAGGCACTACCTAGATTTGTCAGGACATACCCGACTAGCTCATCATCATCAAGTGGTTTGCCCGCAGCAGCGAGTTCCTGGGCAATACCTTTAACCTTGGAGAAATACTTGTCGGCAGACATGTCATTTTTCTTGGTTTCAACAAGAGCAGTCTGCAGGTGTTGGATCTGTGACTTCGAGGAGACAGAAACATGGGCATTGATTGCTTCCCGAACCTCGGCAGATGACTCCAGTCCGACGACATGCGCCAGAACGTCCGGAGACAGGGCATTGACGAGCCAGCGAAGGACTTGCTGGTCGCGGGCGATCCAGGTCATGTATGCAGGGTTCGTCATTGTGACCGCCTTGTTGTTCTCATCTTTAGTTTCGAGCGTCTTGACAGGAGCCTTGTCCTTGCCTTCGACAAGGTCTAGGACGCACGCGCCACGGAGGGCGGGAACGACCAGCGCCTTCCAGATGAGGGCGTTTTCTCGAGTCAGGAGTTGTGTGGGGGGAGCCCCAAGGGCTGCAGCGAGCGTTGTGGCAGAGGACGAGGACGCCATCTGCAGATCGTGATCGCGACGGTGGCACAAGAGATGTGCGACGGCGGCGGCTTGAAGTAGATCGTAGATGCGGCGGCGGCACAACAGGTGCGGCGGTGGCGGCTTGATGTAGATCGTAGGTTTTGCTTGTTAGGGTTTTGTTTGGCGGCGGCTACTGAAGCGGCGGCAGCAAGATGTCTTGGGCTTCTTGTGTGGGACGTGTATAGGCGGCGGCGGCAGATGATCTGCAGCGGCGGCAATGCTTAATGTAGCGGCGGCGGCGGTGTCTTGGCAGCTAGGTCATGGAAGAGGCGGCTCTGATACCATGTGAAAAGTGTTTGAGGGAACCGTACTTGGATCTCGTACGGGTTGCGTGTTATATAGGGGTATAGGAGTACATGGTTTCATATCCAATACACATCTATGTATGGTATACGTATTACATACTATAACCAATATTACAACTCTAACATATATAGCTCGTAGGTTTGCTCATGAGGTCTTTGACGGCTCCCTCGATTGCCATCCCCGAAAATGAAAAAACCATTGCCCATGGGTCGGATTGGAAATCCTCTCCCGGGGCCTTGCTTCCTATCCCAGGGACCACGCACGTGCCAAATATGGCCTCGTTCCGACAAACTATGCGGTGTCACGGGCCGTTTCATACTCATTTGCCCTAAAAGCCATAGAACTCCGGACGTGATAGCCCTGTTTGTGAAGGGTTTTCCAAAATAATTTGCCATATCCTAATTCCGACTTTGGAGTGGTTACTAGGACACATAAAATAACGCCATGCGGCTCCGCGGGAATTTCTGACTTCGTTTAAATTGCCATTTGGCCAAAACGGGTCCCCACGGAGATGTGGTATGGCCGTATCGGGCGCGCTGGTGCACCCGTTTACCATCGCGCTAAACGGAAAAAAAATCGTATATAAAGTGATATGTCATAGACCTAAAAACATTTTTCATTGAATTTATTGAGCGACGGAAAGTGTAGCCCAAGTTTAAATCCGGTCACTGTTGTGGGTATACTTTATGGGTATATCAATGGCATGGCGTAGATCCAGCAAGCCTGGGTGGCCCACAGTCGGTGATGAGGCACGTGGCCCATCGGGCGGCCCAGTTGGTGTAGATCCTGAAGCATGAAGTCCAGCCCAAGAACAGGAAGCCGGATCCCAACCGACATACGAAGGAGGCCGGATCCGTGAAGGCCCATGAAGTATCCGGATCTAGTACGGCCTTGATGGAAGGCGGATCCTTGACGTACACGACAAGATATTGTACCGTAGTTAGGCAACTTGTATTCCAGCTAGGACTCTTCATGTAAACCCTAGATCCGTGCGCCTTTATAAGCCGGATCCCGGGAGCCCTAGAGACACAAGCACAACTCATTGTAACAACGCGAAAGCGCCCAGATAATTCCAGACAAGCAGTAGGCCCCCCGTCCTGAAGTTGGGTAAATCGTGTACCACCGTCCCGAGTGCTCTCCGCCCTATGGCCCCTATTTCTTCTCCCCCTCGTGAGGATCCCTCCTCGAGGTATTGTCGAATAGGCAACGGCGCTTGGCGCCCACCGTGGGGCTCAGGCGTCTGGAGGCGGAACCGGAGGGTTCCGCCATGGGAAGCTACGACGACTCCATCGTTGTGGGGCGTGTCCTTTACGCCGGAAACTTTCCGATCGTCCCTCAGGACGAGTGCTGGATTCCGGCCAGGACCAACCCCACCAAGCTCTCCATCGTCCCAGTTGGCGGCATACACATCTTCATCAGCGAAACCGTCGATTCCGACGGAAACGCCTTGGTAAGTATCGCTGACGCGACCGCTGCTGAGCAGGATGCAGTCGCAAAGATCCGATCTGAGATGCCGGAACTCCCTAGGGAAGTTTCCGCCTTGGATCTGGAAAATTCAAAACCCACCCAATCCGCCCCTGAGCAGGAAACAACGGTGGAAGACCAATGCAGATCCGCCTGGGTCTCCCAGGTGTTGGAAAAGCAAAGGTGTCACTTCGTGCACTACCTCGCACATACCGCTGGAACCGCTCCTCCTCCGGAAGACACAGGACCCATGCAGGTTGATGATGCCGAAATCGGCAACATCACAGAACAGCATGAGGTTGCCGGAGATAGCAGCGCACCGGATCAACAAGAGGAGGTCGGAGACGTCGAAGAGTCAATTCTGGGCAACCTCAGTCCAGCTTCCAACTATACTTCATCCATGAACACGGAAGAATTTGACCAAGCTTTGAAGGATCTAGAAGGTGAAAAAGAAGCTAATGCGGAATCTGCCCCGCCCAAGCAGGTCATAGCAACCATAACTGTATTAGGCGAAGACGCTGACGAAGAAACTCCCGCTGCTGCAGCCCTCCCAATAGTGTCAAATTCGGATACTCTGCCTTCGCGACCTCGTCGCCGCGCTGCGTCGGAATCCGGAGAAGACAACTTTTCTGGGGAAAAGCATTACCTGTCCCCGGAAGAGCTCGTGGAGCAAGCAGGCATAGGATCCCTAGTTCACACAGAAGTCCTGAATAAGCCTATATTCCCGGAGGAAGCCGCAGACCCAGTACCTCTAGAAGCAGCAAGAAGGGAGATGCTGGCTACCACCAAGAAAATCTCCACCACCGCAGCTACGATGTTGGAAGGAAGGCAAGAAGCTCGAGAGGTAATGGAAAGCTTCCGCCAACGTGAGCAGGAAGCTATCAAATCCTTGCAGAAGGCCAAACAACTCCGAGAGCATTGGGAGGCCAAGATAAGGGAAGCTGCTAAGATCCGGCGGGAGGCCATTGGCCCCCGCAAGATCACTTTCGCAACCCACTCCAATCTACAGCCGCTCACAACTCCGAAGGAGAACATGCAGAAGGCCGCGTTGATCCTGAACAAGAAGAATGAGGAAATCAACATCAAATACCTCTGCACGCTCGTCGCTTCAGCGGTACAGCAGCAGAGCAAGGCAGACACTTCGCGCAAGCTGGAATCTAATCCAGATCTTTGCATATCCACTGCACAAAAGGAGGCCTCAAAAAGCAAAAATCACGATGATGAATCGCGCACCGGATCTTCGGAGCGCAGAAGGAGAACCAGAGAATAGCCAAATTCAATCCCTATACTGTCAAAGACACCTCCGTCAGATCCGAGGAAGGGAAAGGACGCGATGTACACTGGGAGAGATAAGTACCGAAATCCATCACCTCCGCCCAACGGGTACCCGCGTCCTCCACCTACTCGCCGCCGTAGTCCAGCCGGAAACCCTAGGCCCCACGGGCCTGGTGGAATTAATATCCGCGACAACGTGGCCCCTCAGAGGAACAGGACCAGAGAGCGTACGCCGGAGCCGCGTCGGAGCAGGAACGATGAGCGCGACCTGGAGCCTCGCAGAAGCCAGAACGACAAAGGCGACCACCACCAACGTGCAGGTAGCCATCGAAGCCGGAGTCAGCACCGAGAGGGAAGGGGAGAATCTGAAGGCGGAAGCAAGAGATTGTATTGGCCCCCTCGGAGATCTCCCTCCCCACCAGCCAGCGGTGGAGGCGGAAGTGGAGGCGGAGGCGGCGGCCGGAGATCTCGCTCGCGCTCAAAATCCCCCCGCAATGGCTCGCGTGATGCGAGGGAACGTCTCAATGAGTACAGATCTGACTACATTGGCCCAAAGTGCTTCGGCAGGATGATTCGAGAGGAACGAAAGCCAAGGATGAACCTCAAGCTACCTAGAAATCTGAAGAACTATGATGGCACGGAAAGGCCGGATACCTGGATTGAGGATTACTACAATGTTGTAACCTTTGCTGGAGGAACCCCTAATATCGCCTGCCGCATGCTTCAGCTGTACCTTGTAGGCCCAGCCCGGATCTGGCTCAGTGACCTCGAGAAGAACTCCATCTTTTGCTGGTTCGACCTGAAGAACGCCTTCGAAAAGCATTTCAGGGGCACCTACAAGAGGCCTGCCACGACAAGCGACCTGCAGGTCTGTATCCAGAAGAAGGGTGAAACATCAAGGAACTTCCTCACCCGATGGTTACCAACCAGGAATGAGTGCGAGAATGTTGATAATACCACAGCTATGCACGCCTTCATAGGTGGACTGCAGAGGGGAGGACTGCTGCGGCACAAGCTCACCTGCTTGGTTAACGCAAACAAACTGACTTTGGATGACATGATCACCAGTGCCAGCGATCATACTGCCGCTGATGACGACGCAGGCGGAGATCTCGCAGCTACATCAATACCCCTGCATCAGCAAAAGAAGAACCGTGATAACGGTAACAGCAGCGGCAGCAAGCGGAAGAATCCCCCCGATGACCAAAAAATTGGTGGATCCGACATGGTCGCCATGGCTTTCCAACGTGGAGGTCAAGGAGGCGGAAGAGGTCGCGGAAGCGGAGCCGGCAGGGGCCAGCAATGTGGTGACGAGGTCACTGTTGCCGGAACCCGCGCTCCCCAAACATATGAAGAGTACAGAGACATGCCCTGTTTGGCCCACATTGATCCGGCTACTGGCAAGTCCTCTCACACCAATCGTAACTGCAAATGGGTCAACGATCTCAAGACTGACCCGGAAGCAGGATACAAACGAGCCCGCAAGCATCGCCCACGCGGCAAAGGAGGCAAGGGAAAGAGCAAGGACAAGGAGGAAGACAGTTCCGAGGCGATGGATGAGGACGACGCTTCGCCGGATCCCAAGGAAGGATCCGCAGCTAAACCCAACCCTTCGTCAAAAAGAGCGTGGGTGCATACCACACCTTTCTCGGAACCCCAACAGTCCGCGCCAGCAAATCAGCTATCCAAATCCTGAACGCCACAGTTCCGGCTGTGCCGCAGTATGTTATGTAGGATAACGTTGCATAGAAAACAAAAAAATTCCTACCGCGAACACGCAATCCAAGCCAAGATGCAATCTAGAAGACGGTAGCAACGAGGGGTTATCGAGTCTCACCCTTGAAGAGATTCCAAAGCCTACAAGATGAGGCTCTTGTTGCTGCGGTAGACGTTCACTTGCCGCTTTGCGCGTATAAGATCTTGATCACGATCGCTTCGGCGCCACGAACGGGCACCACCTCCGTACTCGGTCACACGTTCGGTTGTTGATGAAGACGACGTCCACCTCCCGTTCCAGCGGGCAGCGGAAGTAGTAGCTCCTCTTGAATTCGACAAAGACGATGGCGTGGTGTCGGTGGCGGTGGAGAACTCCGGCGGAGTTCGCTAAAGCTACGCGGGAGATATAGAGGAGAGGGGGCGGCTAGGGTTTGGGAGGGGGTGGCCGGCCACTTCAATGGGGCGGCCAGCTTGTGGTCTTAGGGTGGCCGGCCCCCTCCCTTGGCCCCTCATTATATAGGTGGAACCCCAAGTGTTGGACTCCAAGTCTTCGAATAAGACCGAAACCAAAACCTTCCATATGAAAAGGAAACCTACGGTGGGAATCCCACTTGGGGTGGATTCCCTTCCATGGGGGGGTGGCCGGCCCCAAGGGGGAGTCCACTTGGGACTCTCCCACTAGAGTTGGCCGGCCATGGTGGAGTCCCAGGGACTCCACCTTCCTTGGTGGTTTCTTTCGGACTTTTCTAGAACCTTCTAGAACCTTCCATAGAACCTTCCGCATCATTTTAATTCACATAAAATGACATCCTATATATGAATCTTATTCTCCCATTCCGGAACTCCTCGTGATGTCCGGGATCTCATCCGGGACCCCGAACAAATATTCGAACTCCATTCCATATTCAAGTTCTACCATTTCAACATCCAACTTTAAGTGTGTCACCCTACGGTTCGTGAACTATGCGGAGATCCATAATGGCTCCCACATATTCAACGATGACTTTAGTGATCGAATGAACCATTCACATATAATACAAATTCCCTTTGTCACTCGATATTTTACTTGTCCGAGGTTTGATCTTCGGTATCACTCTATACCTTGTTCAACCTCGTCTCCTGACAAGTACTCTTTACTCGTACCGTGGTATGTGGTCTCTTATGAACTTATTCATATGCTTGCAAGACATTAGACGACATTCCACCGAGAGGGCCCAGAGTATATCTATCCGTCATCGGGATGGACAAATCCCACTTTGTTGATCCATATGCCTCAACTCATACTTTCCGGATACTTAATCTCACCTTTATAACCACCATTTGTGAATTGGTGTTTGGTGTAATAAAGTACCTTTCCGTATAAGTGATTTACATGATCTCATGGTCATAAGGACTAGGTAACTATGTATCGAAAGCTTATAGCAAATAACTTAATGACGAGATCTTATGCTATGCTTAATTGGGTGTGTCCATTACATCATTCATACAATGATATAACCTTGTTATTAATAACATCCAATGTTCATGATTATGAAACTAATCATCCATTAATCAACAAGCTAGTTAAGAGGCATACTAGGGACTTCTTTGTTTGTCTACATATCACACATGTACTAATGTTTCGCTTAATACAATTATAGCATGATATATAAACATTTATCATAAACATAAAGATATAAATAATAACCACTTTATTATTGCCTCTAGGGCATATCTCCTTAAGTCTCCCACTTGCACTAGAGTCAATAATCTAGATTACATTGTAATATACCTAACACCCATGGCATTAAGGTGTTGGTCATGCTTTGCCCTAGGGAGAGCTTTAGTCAACGGATCTGACACCTCAGAAACGTATGTATTTTGTAATTCATTTGCGTCTCAACGCATCACTCATTTCCAAATGAGTTGGCATTAAATATGTTTGATCTTCTGGTGGAACCTTATTTCCCGCGGTCTGAAATAAGTCACTAATATTGTCACATACAATATAGCTTCAAAGTTCGACACTATCGGAACTACACCAAGTTCTCAAAGAACTTCTTGACTCAACATCCTCAGTCATTTGTCAAAACAATGACATACTCTGCCTTCATTTGTAGAATCTCACAATATTTAGAACTCTTCTAAATCTAACATAGACAACTTCTAGCTCATTGTGCTACCTTTAAAACAACACTTAGTCTAATTTGAGATTGAAATTCTATTTTTATATGTGACAAAACAAATATCGGTGTAATCACCTTACAGCGATTTGTTTGTCATTTGTCCATACAAAACTATATATATATATCCTTGGTTCTTCTAAAGTACTCAAGGATACTCTTACTGTCGTCCAATGATCATCTCATGAATCATTTTGGAATATACTCATAACATTTTAGAGCACAGGACATCTGATTGTGTACATATTATTCGTGATCCATAATCACTCATGTGTTTTTACTCATTGAGTATCAGATACACTCAAGTCTTGTTAAAACTTCACATGACAAGAACATTTTCTTAATATTTCTATATTGAACTATTTCAATATCCATTCTATGTACTTTGACTTAAACTTATTTTGTGTTTCAATCTATCTTCATAGATCTTGGCACTAGATATGTTTCAGTCCATATCCTTTCATTGAAGTTAATTTCTCAATGAAACCTTTTTAATCAAGTATATAATTACATCATTTATAACCAACTATATGTCACCTACATAAAGTATTATAAATATGTCTTAGCGCTCCCACTTAATTTGTTGCAAATGCAAGCCTCTTCATCGTCTCTGATGAAATCAAAAACTCTTTGACTATTTCATCTAGTGAAGATTCCAACTCCGCGATACTTACTTCATCAATTGAAGTTCGTATACTATCTAGTATTCCACGGAGACAAAACTTTTGGTTGTATCTTGTATACACCTTTAATACACACTTCTGATAAGTAATGTATTTTGCCATCCTACTAGTATATCTCATAAAAGAAATATGTAGTGATTACTAGAATAATCCACATAGACTATAAGCATTGCTACGGAAGATCTAATCTTATCGTAGTCAACTCTTTGAATTTTGTCGTAAACAACTTTTCGACAAGTCGAGCTTCTTCAAGGATATTTCATCCAAGTCTATAGATCCATTTACTTTCAAAAAGTATTCATCTATCATGGATTTCATGGCGTATAGCCATTTTAACGGAGTTAGGGCCCATCATAACTTCTTGTATGTAGTTGGTTTATCATTGTTCAAAATCAATCCTTTGTCCACAAATCATTTATTTGATCACAAAGTAAACCATACCTACAAGGTTCAATATGTACTTCGATCTCCATGGCTAAAACACTTTGTAGTCATGGGAGCCATGATGTCGTGTGCTTCCGAAACCAATTCCGATGCTGCGCTACTTTGATCATTATGCTCAGGTTCATAAACCTTATCAAGTTCTATTGTCCTCCCACTCAAAATACTTCGCTAGAAAACAATTTCTTGGAAATAAGCAAGCAACATTAACAAACACTTTTGTCGTTTACTTCATGGTGGAAAGAATTCCCAATCAATTCTTTGGGATAACCAGCAAAGACATTCATCCGATTTTGGTTGTAAACTTTTAGACCAAAATTTTAAAGAAAGGACTATTAGGGTTTATACCCATGCCATAACTCGTATGGTGTCATTTCTACGGATCATGATGATGCTCTTATTTAGTGTAAAAGCGGTAGTCACTAAAGCATAATCCACAAAAATATAATGGCGTCATAATATCTTATCTCATCATTGATCCAACAAGGTTTGGATACATCTCTTGGATACTTTATCATCACTATGATACTCTAAGAAACGTGAGTTGTAGAACAATTTCATAACTCTCTTAGATGTTCGCTAAAACTCGTAATTCAAATATTTCCACCATGATCCAATCATAGATATTTGACTTTTCTATTACGATGATTTCCACTTCATACTGAAATTTATTTGAATCATTCAAATGTTTCAAACTTCTTCCTTATTGAATATATCCACATATATATACTCAATTCATTGTTGGAAGTTTTCATGAAGTAGAAGAATCTCCCGCGCACAACTATGCCCAGTGAACCACATATATCATCATGTATGCTTTCACTAAGTTAGTTGCCCGTTCAACTCTTGACCTATGAACGGTATTTTAATCATTCTCTTTAGAAAAGATTTGCAAGTGCCAAATGATTCAAAAAATCAAATGACTCCAAAAATCCATTTGCATGGAGTTCCTTCATGCGTTCCTTTCTCTCACATGACCTAAATGGCGGTTCCACAAATAAGTGGAATTCAAATCATTTGCCTTATGGCATTTTAGCGTCAGTGTTATGTATGTGTGTTTCACCATTAAGATTTATAATAACTTATCCATCTTACATGGAGTAATGTCATAATTTGAACAACTCATTGTTTTCATTTGACCAGAGCAAAATAATATTTATTAAGTTCTTTATTATAAATTCTAAAGGCTAGATAGAATGCCAACGATGAACATAATAACACTTTATTTTTGTTCCAGACGTGCATTTCTATCATATCATATTCCTTGTCAGTCACTTAGGCCATTGTATTCTTGTATTGCGTTGTTTTGTATGACACTTTATACCAACCAATATAGTACTAATACCCAAGAATTTCATAGTGTGACTTAACTAGGAATACAACCATAACATGTATATCATTTATATACATCTGAGCTAGACTTTCTAGTCTTTTCTTTTCTTTTTGCCAAAATATCTTTTGCAGTTTCTCTTTTAGCTTTTCTCATTATTCAGAAAAACACTTTCTAGGTTTGTTGGTCAAATACCAATAACCTTTAGGTTCTTACTTTAAGTTGATCATCATATGACAAGTGTTTGATTTCACTAGTAGTAACTTTGTAATATGATGAACAATTTCACTCATAATTTTATCCATTATATCATGACGACTTTCCGAGACCATGTCTGCACATGCTAGGCTCGTAACAATGTGAGGTTTACTAAA